>CM053786.1:593991502-594369002 GCA_028749045.1 Cupressus sempervirens | reverse complement strand
CAACCAAGTGTTACTCCAAGAGTTTGATAGATACAAGACTAACTTCACAACTAAATGGGGCACTTATGCCTATAGCAAGATGCCTTTTGGACTAACTAATGCAAGTTCTACCTTTCAAAAAGTAATGGAGATGGCTTTTAGGAGCATGATTGAGAAGTATGTTCTAGTCTACCTAGATGATATAATAGTCTACTTTGAGAATGTAGCAGATCATTTTGGTCATCTAAGATAGGTGTTCATCAAATGCAGGGAATACGGTGTATCCCTAAACCCAAGAAAGTGTGTGTTTTCCATTAATCAAGGGAAATTGCTTAAACATATTGTGTCTAAAGAAGGTTTGATTATTGATCCAGAGAGGACGAAAGAAATTCTTTCTCTCCCACTTCCTACTCATAAAAAAGTGTTGCAAAGCTTCCTTGGTAGAATCGACTTTGTAAGGAGGTTTATCCCTAATCTTGCTACCATGGTTAAGCTCCTTACAATTATGCTAAAAAAGAACATGGTCTTCACCTAGAAAAAGAAATTAGTTCCTACCCTTATCAATCCCAATTTTGATAAGGACTTCATTCTCCATACCCTTGGAGGTGAGTCAAGTATATCAACTATCTTGACACAATTGAATGATGCAAATGAAGAACAACCTATACCATTTCTTAGTGAAGGGCTAAAGGATTATGAAGATAAATATAGTTATGTGGAGAAACAAGTCATCTCTTTTGCAAGAGCCTTGAAGAAATTCAAGCATCTTTTGTCTCACAACAAGATCCAACTGCTAGTGTAGGTGTGAAAGACTTCCTTTTGAATAAAGATGTCAATGAGAAAAGGGTTGGATGGATCACAAAGGTCATGGAGTATGACATAGACATTAGGATCACCAATTTTGTCAGAGGTAAAGGGCTATGTGAGCAGATGATTTCATCTTAGAAGCCAACTGAAGAAGTTTCTCTAGTTATAGAAAATGTAGAATTAGCAGAGGATGAAAACTTGAACAATTGGATGCATAACATGACAACCTTCTTGTTCGGAGGAGAATATCTACAAGGATTAAGTAAAGCTAAAAGAAGGCAATTCAAATTACAATCTATTCCTTTTTTCCTAGTGGATGGGATTCTTTTTAGGATAGATTTCAATGGAGCCCTATTGAGATATATTGATCTAGATCAAATTGATAGGATGATTAAGGAGTTTCATGATGGTCCTGATGGTGGCCATTTCTTAGCTAGAACAACAACCATGAAGGTCATGAGAGTTGGTTATTATTGGCCAACTTTGTTCTATGATTTTCATAAACATGTAAGGAAATTAGATAAGATTGATTTATTCTCAAGTAAAAAAAGGTTAGCATCTCTTCCTCTTCATCCCATTTAGGTTGATCAACCATTTTCTCAATGTGGGATAGATTTTATTGGTCTAGTCCAATCAATCCACCTTCTAGCTCTGGTCACAAGTGGATCCTAGGTACAATTGATTATTTTACAAGGTGGACAAAAGAAGAAACCTTGAAGGATGCCACATAGACTTTAGTGGTAAAATTTCTTGTTGGAATTGTAACGAGATTTGGCACCCCATCAACAATAATATTAGACAATACCAAGTCTTTTGTTGGGACCCATATTTGTTCTTGGGTAGTTGATCATGAAATATATTTGAGTACTTCCTCAAATTATTACCCCCAAGGCAATGACCTACCTAAGTCCTCTAATTAGAACCTGGTCAAAATCATTAAGAGGACCATTGAGGAAAACAAGAGGTGTTGGCATTCAAAATTAAGGACTACCCTTTGGGATGGAAAAATTACACCTAAGAGAGCAGTAGGGAATTCACCTTTCATGTTGGTATATGGAAAAGAAGCTAGACTTCCTATTTCACTGGAGTTCCCCTCTCTTGAATTAGCTCATGAATTGGAGCTAGGAGAAGATGATGCCATGACTATAAAAATGACATAATTAATGGAGCTAGAAGAAAAGAGGAAATAAGCTATGCAGACTCCTGAGATACATGAAAAACAAGTCAAAAGAAGTTTTGACAGAAAAGCTAAAGCTAAGGTTTTCAGAGAGGGAGGCCTTGTCCTCAAGTGGGATGTAGATAAAACTAAACTAGGTAGGAACTCCAAAATTTATGCTATTTGGAGTGGACCTTATGTTATCACTAGTTGCAAGCAGACCAATTCTTTTCAGCTCTCTAGGCCCAATGGTGATGTCCTACCAATTCTAGTCAATGGGATTTACCTCAAGCCCTATTTCTAGATAGGGTTAGGGTCTTCTGTACATATTAGGTTAGTTTCTAGTTTTCCAAGAAGTGTTGAGCACATGTTATCTCTTTGTAAGATAAATGGGTTTTGAAATTTTGCAGTTGCAAAGAAGACAAAGGTAGAGTTATGGTTTCACAAAGCACAAGTTTCATTTTATGACTCCATAGCCCAATGGATACTTAAGGTCACTGGTCATATACTTAGCAGGCTAGTATCCCCTCAGAGTTGCCGAATTGTTAGCCATTTTTTCCTTCCTACCAAAATTTGAGTTTTTCTTATCAAGCATGGCCAAGGGTCATATCTTTTCAAATATTCAAATATTCAAATTTCACATGATATAGAGATATGTCAAAACCTTAGTTTATCTGCCATATTCCTAAGTCTTTAGCCTTTCATGTTTAACGTTTCATGCTTTTGATTTCAAGTCGTTGCCATGCGACTGTCTTTCATTGCTTGTTAACCATCAAGGAAGCTATGAATGTGTGACTCAGTCTTCTCAACAGTCAGTGCAACTTTGTGATTCAAAGGGCTAACATCTAGTTAAGAGTGGCAATGCTATGAATTTATCTTGATCACTCGGTTGCAGAAGGTTAGTTCTAACTCAAGATCAACATTGTGATGTAGCGATTCCCTTTATTGCTCATTCATACGGTTAATGCATTTGGGTTAATGAAGAGTTGTGACTAAGAGACTATGGTTTGATGTTGGATTCATCACAGGGTCATGTTTAAGTTAAGGTTTAACCATGGTTCAAGCTTAGAAGCCGCAAAGACCTTGTCACATGGTCGCAATGAGTGAAGGATAATCCTGGGTTAAGGTGATGACTAAGTGGTGGCAATTTGGATCACATTCATCATAGGGTTATAGGAATTTTATGTTAGTTAGGGTTCAAGCCAAGATGATGCAAATAGTATGCTAGTGGTTAAGTTCGTTGTGATTGTAGGGTCATAGACATTTGATGCCAACCAAGAGATAAATTGTGACCCAACACAAAAAACTAAGGATGCTTGTTCATTTGGTCACTAGTTTTAAATGCTAAGGCATAATTTGATCGCAAAGTGGTGAAAGGAGGTAGTCACTTGGTCACAACAGTTAAGGGAAAATGATGAGATCAAGCTACAAGGCAATGATATGGTTTGACCATGGTTTCATAGGGGTAAACATCTAATGAAGGTAAAGGGTTGCAAAGCCATGATTGATTGCATTTAGAGGTCAAACATTAAAGTTAGAAGAGTGGCAAGGTGGCAGAATGATATAAAATGGTTAGACCACATGGCGAAGCCTGAGGATTGACTCCAATTGACTAATGACATGGTTGACTTGGCATGCTTGTAGCAAGAAAGAAACAAATCTTTATTGGCAAATCTGATCTTCTGGATTGTCCATAACCACCCCTGAGCATTCCCCATGTTTGATAAATGAAAAGGGACACTCCATTGCCGCCTGGTTATCCATCTACTTGGTTAAGGCATTAATGGTGACCATTTCTATCTTCTTAGGGCTATGCTTGGTGAAATATATGATTTTCCTGCATCTAAATGTGTGCTAGGATTATATCTTCTTCATATTTGTGGTGATTTTTCTCTACAACCTTAAATGTAGTTGTTGTGCTTTGCCTTAGGGTAGACACTATCTAAGTTATTCTTGCACTATAGAAGTAAATTTTTGTAACCCTTCTTAGGTTTGACCTTTCTCTGATTCATTAGTATTGCATTTTATGCCCTGCTACTATAATTTTGCTTTTGTCTATGCATGAATGTATTCTCTGTCTTGCCTCATTCTTCCATTAATATGAGTGCATAAATTCCTTTCCTTTTTTGATGTTTTGTTTCTATCCTTCAATTTGCATAACAATATCTATTTTTCAAAGGTTGAATTAGTGTATCTTGGGAATATGTTGACGAACAGTGTATTGTTAGGTAGAAATAAGGTTGAACAAACTATTTTGGTGTATAATCCCCTTTAGATTAGATTAGGTAGTTTTATTTTCATGCATTCCTTCTCCCTTTTCCTCTCAAAGAGTATTTAGGTGCACCATGATAGTAAGGAAGCCAACCTTCTCTGGGGACTCAATCTCACAGTTCAAGTCCCATAGCTTGGAGATTGTTTCCATGTTTCACAAGGTTTCCTTTAGGTAAAAAATTTAGGCAAGGGTGAAAGCTTTTGTGTCAAATTTTTTCTCAACCTTGGGCTTATTCTTTCCACCTTAATGCTTACTAAATTATCAAAGTTCAAATGACACAACCTCTTATGCCATAACCAAACATCTTCAAATTGTGTAAATAAACTTGTATTTTCAGATAGGTCTAGATAGAACAAGTTACCTATTGTTTTCTTTCCACTTCCAACTATTTCACCTATAGTATTATAGATTTTTTCCTTCTTGTTTTGAAATTCAATTTGGTAGCCTGAACTATTTAGCTATGCCACTCTCAACAGATTATATTTTTGCCCATAAATTCGATATGAACTGTCACATCTGATCTTGTCATCTAATATAATAGATCCTTTACCTTTCCCATAACATGGTGCACCATTTTCAAACTTAGCACAACTTCAATTACAATGTTCTAGGCTTTCAAACTTACTTGTATCACTAGTCATATGATGTGAGCAACCACTATCAATAATTGTTTTATCACTCTTTATAACATGTGAAATAAGAGTAGTTTTCTCAAATTTTTCATCTTCATTAGATTCATCTTTCATTGCAACATAAAAAACTTCTTAATCATGTTCATTGAAATTAGTTTTAGAACCATCTTCTTCAACAATATAACAAGATATCTTACTTTTTCTCTTGTAGTCTTTGTTACCGTAGTTGTCTCAATTGTCTATCCTTCCTCAATTTTTGTTGTCTTTCCTTTTCTCCTTTTCATTTGTATTAGGACTTCTTGTAGCAATATGACCATCTTTATTGCATGTAAAAAAAATTATAAGAATTTTACCTTTGTATTTTCCTTTTCCTCTTGGTAGCCTTCTTTCTAATAATGCTTCTAGATCATCAAGGTAATCATTTGATTTACTATCACTTTCCATAGGCTTAATTTTTGAATTTTTTCTTCTTTTAGATTCATCAAGGGTTAGTTGAGACTTAAAAGAACATTCAACACTAGAAGGTGTATAATTATCAAAATTTGACAACTCAAATACAACAAGTCTACCAATTAGACTATCTAGGGTTAGAATATTACTAGGTGTACATATCAATTCTTGTATTGTAGTTACTCTAATGATATGGTCTCTTCAGGTATGTGTTCTCCAACACCTCTAACTACATATACCACTTCTTTGATTCAACCACAATATTGGGAAACAATTTATCCTTTTTTCAGTCTCATGTCATCAAAATTGCATCTCAAACTTTCAGCTTTCGCCCTTAACACTTTTTTATCTCCTACATGAATTTTTGCCAACTCATCCCACATTTTGTTTGTAGTAGTGCAATCCTTCACATCATCAAAATTAGCATAACTTAGGGAAGATGCCAGATCTATCATCAATTGATTGTGCTCTTGCTCCTCTTTTATTTGCTCAATTATCACGAGTTCAAGTACTTCTATATATTCATTGTCCAAGTAGTATAGTGCATAATATCTAACTCAAGATAGATGTAGTCTCATTAGATATTACCATGCTATGAAGTTCTCTTTGTTCATCTTGGGCACCTCTCTCTTATACATCTTGATCTTTAGCTTAAGTCCCTTCAAACTTTCCTTGCAACCACAAAAGATCTGATACCAATTTTTATAACGATTATAATAACTAAGAGGGGGGTAGGTCTAGATGTACCAATTCAACTTTTAACAACTTTAAACAACTTGATCAAACTCATAAATCAACTCTGTCTATACAGAAAATTATCAGTAACTCAACTTATTCAATTCAACACTTACCTCTTTGTTTTAGTGTTAGCCAAATTGCAAAAACATGTAATAGTATGAAACATGAAAAAAACATTCACACAAGTATGACATTAAGATTTAATGTGGAAATCCAATTTTAGAAAAACACCAAGTAAGATGCTACCACTTTTTTATTCTACTAAAGTGAGCTTAGTTAAGTGCCAACCCTATTAAAAGTTACACAACACATTATTAGGTGTGACTCTGTTAAATGATTTAATCACCCTATTAGGATTGACCTTGTTAAAGGTCATTAAAATATCCCATCGGAATGTCACCTTGATTAAAGGATTTACAACATGACTGTTAGGTCAACCTTGATTAAAGGATTTCATTGATATAATGGTTAGAAAGTAACAACTAGGTTGATCTCATAAAATAAAACTCAATTTGAATGTTCATATCTCTATTTGGCTCATTTCTAGTTTATTGACTGCTCTTCATCACATCATCTATATCTACTTGGAAACACTTCAAGCAATCTCTCTTTCAAAAAATTTTCAATTTTCCTTTGCAACTCTAATCTTCCACTTGTTCTTCACAAATTTTCTAGCCTAAACAACATGAAAAACATCTCATATTCTTCCTTAAATACTTAGGTAGATCTTAGGGTTTGATCAAGTTCATTAAATTTGTTCATCATTTTTTGTTTCCACTTCTTTCCTTGAAACTTTTAGAAACTTCTCATTGAATCCTTGCCTTAGATCACTTAAAAAACTCAATTCATGCATTAAATATACCAGCTCATCAATCCTTATCTTTAATGCACTTTGACTGATCTGTAAATTCAATTGTATTAGCCTCAAATCTTTATTCTTTCACAAATTATTAATATGCTAACACTCGGTCATCACTATGTTCTTTATCTTGGTCATCACTAGGTAGCTAAGTCACTACTGATTTGTCTCACTTAGCTTACACAGGCTTGCTTGACCATGATTGTGCTCAGTCATTGCTTCAGTTTTCCTTCATCTTGCTTAGTCATTACCATCACTCAACTAATACTTAAATTTCTTAACCTTTTTCTCGATAATGCTTACCATATTCATTGACCTTGTAACTTGTTGCTTAGTCAAAGCCATGTTTTAATTAACTTCTTGACTTCTATCAATCATCTCTTCTATATTTCAACTCATCATTCTTCTTCACTTCATAAAATGATCAAACATCATACTATTTTGTCAAATACTAACTGATCAAGTTCCCTTTGTAGTTCCATCACACTTACTTTTCTTCACTCAACTGCTTTACTTGTTCATCTTTTTATCTCTATTTTCAAATCCTGTTCATCAAACAAATAACATGGCACTCTACACTATTAGAAAATGTTTTACTAGTAAGGTTTGACATTAATGATAACATATCAATTATTCCAATTGTTTTTCCAATAGTATTGGCAAATTGGTTAAGGAATTGATTTGACTTATCAAGTCAATAATGTGACAAGGTAGGGATGAGATCCTAGATGTTAACCCTCAGTTGGAAGAGCTTAATTTTGAGTTTTGGTAATGTGTGGTGAAGTACAAGGCCAACATTTTAAGGATTTCAATATAAAGGGAGAAACTTATGTTCAAAAAAGTAGCTAATTGTATTGTAAATATATGATTGACATATAAGAACTTTATTGATATTATATAGATGTGAGTTTGAATGTTATAGTAGAGTAGGAATTTGGATATGTGATTTGGTGCAAGGAACTACAAGACACCGATAAGATATTGAGGATATCAACATAGTCAAGGTTTTGGTATTCATCTATACTACTTCTAAAGTTGTATATGTTTGTAAGAGAAATGAGCTCACCTTTGTATTATAATTATAACTCCTAAATGGGTTAAGGATTCTAACAAGGTCTAGTCCTCTAACAAGGACGTATATACTATATGCATGTAATATAATCCTAATAGGGTCAACATTTTTCACAAGATACTTTTTATTAGTGGATCATTTTGTAGGTACCATCCCCACTAGCGTTTCCCCTTGGCTAAGGTTTCCCTAGTTAAAAAATATGGTATTTTGTGTTTCTTAATGTTATTCTTATTATTACTTTTCAATTCATTCATTTGTGAAAGTTTAATATTGTCAATTAATATCCATTATTGGGAAAAAAGTTATTGTGGAATACTGATTCAACCCCCCTCTCTTAGTATTCCCTATTTATTACTATTGGTATTAGAGAACATTCAATTAGAAGGAGCCTAACAGCTTTAGGGAGATCACTACAAATTCAATGGACTTGTAGAAGAACCTTAAAGTAGCTCTTGAGGAATTAGATCAAGTTAATGATGAAAGAAATAAACTATAGAAAAATCTTAGCAATGCATAAGGTTTCATTTAGAAGTTGAAAACATTCGATTGAAAAGGAAAGAATTACTTGAGTAGATCAAGAATTGTGAATCAAATACCAAGCTTAAGAAAGATAATTAGATTCCAAGGCATGAAATTGAGACCATAAAACTAAAGATGAGTTTGATGATAGATGATCAAAAAGTAGAAATAGATTTGAAGTCTAAGAATGTAAATTTGATATCACAACTTACCAAGGTAACACCTAAGCTTGAGGATGCTAAATTGAAGTTTTCTGAACTTGAGAAATATAATTGTGTGATAAATGTAGAAATTACATAAACCAAGAAACATCTTGAGAAGTTTTATATAAGTATAAAGAAAATTGATGCGAAGATCATGACACAAAATCCTATAGGAGATATAATAGGGATTCATATACCTTGAAGGGGAGTCATCAAAGAAAATAAAGATCACAAAAGAACATGATTTGCAACAAGAACCGATTCAAACATTAGATTATATAAATAAGACACCTAATTAGTTTGAGCAACTTAGATATCAAAGAAGACAATTCAATGGAAGATTTTTTGCACATAAAATGTTTGGACACATGAAGAAAGATTGTAGAGGTAACTTTAATGCTAAATATTTTATAGGTTATTATTACAGTTGCTTTGGTTATGAATCTAGTGAACGAAAGCAACCTAATAAAAGATAAAATGTAAGGATGAATGAAAGGAATAACATGAAAACTTGTAGACCTTTGAGAATGAAAACCATCATCACTAGTGGAGTTATATGTTACAAATGCCACAACTTTGGACATATTGCTAGAGATTGCATATTATAGATTAATCAGTTTGGACCAAGGTATGGAAACAAAGTTGTATCATGTAACATATTCAAAAATTAAGGTCACACACTAAGATCTTAAATATTCAATGAATTCAAGAATGTAAGAACTATTGGAAATATAAGATAGGTTAGGTTACTGAGAGGGGAGGGTTGAATCAGGAACCAATAAAATATATTCTTATTTCATCAATTAATCCTTCATATGTATACTAATCTAATTGCTTGCATGGAAAATTGAAAGCATTAAAAAATTCATAACACTTTGACACAAGATATGGTGACCCATAAACCTTCCAAATAGAAAGTAAAATTGGGGTGGGGATGATACCCACAAGCTTTAGTACTATAGTATAAATTTGGCCAGTTAAGGCTTATAATTGATCCTTCTAATGATCTACCCTATTAGGAGCAATAAGGATTGCTAGGTTCACCTTGTGAAAGGATTTACAAAACATATAATGAAGTATGCACTCAGGAAAGAGATTTACAAAAGACTGTTAAGTTTACCTTGTGCAAGGATTTAACTATTCCACCTATTAGGATGAACCAATGGCTGATCTCTAATCTGCAACTCTGATTTTCTAGTTGAGATTCCTTTGGAGTGTAATGATCACCTTGCTGTGATAGATAAATATTTGCTACTCCTTATACTACTTATAGCCTTCTTACTTCACACTTCTTCTCTTATACATATCCATCCATATTCTTCTCATACTTCTTCTTTTTGGATGTTATACAATAGATTACATATATACTAATCCAAATTACAATTCATCAAAGTCAACTATACTACAAGTTTCACCAAAATACAAAAAGTTAGCCCAACTACTGGTACTCAAGTTTTGAAGAAAAACTCGGTGAGGCTCTGATACTCGACAACCATTGTCAACTCTTAGCATTGTCACGCTCTTGGTAGACATAGAAGCTCAGTTCATACTAATCACTTTCAAGTATTCTGAACTTGATTAACACTGGTGACTTGGTAAATACTACAAAACTTGGCATATAAACTGAATCACTTGGTTGACACTGCATAGCTCGGTCAACACTAACATTGCGAGCTCGGTATAAATTGAATCACTTGGTTGACACATCCTAGCTCAGTCAACACTAGATTCACATCATTGACACTGCAAACTTAGTAATGACCGGAGATCTCAATTTGTAATGTGCAACTTAGTAGAACCTGAATTGCTTGGTTAACACAATAAACTGCAAGATAAAATCGGTAGATGTTAACCATTTGATTAAGTGTGTGTCACTAATAAAAAAGTTGACCATAATGTCAACAATTTACCCCTTTGGCATTAGTGACAAAAGCACTTATCAATCAAAAACTGAATTCTCAAAATTTCAAGTTCAAAAACAATCTTGAATTTCCATCCCATGTGTTCAACTCGGTAACATACTCTATTTTTGAATTTTTTCAAAATTGCTTTTGTAAGAGATGTTATCTGATTATCTGTACATGTATATGTATAATATTATGATACTCCCCCATACATATATATACATTTTACTTACTATATATCTCATGTCTTTATATTACATCTTCTCTTCTCATCTTCTCCCCATTTATTACATCTTCTCATTTTCTCCCCCTTTTTGACACAAATGACAAAGGTGTATGCTACATGGTAATGCAAAAATGTGACAAGATGTTAGAATGTACCTTTAAAATCAATGACATTGTATTGTCCTAATTTTCCTGTAACAACTTGCTTGCATGTAATGTAATCCAGACTTCTATTGACAACTCCATCAAGTGATCAGCTATGGAGAAGTTATTATCATGGATGAGAGTTTTGGCATGTGTAATGTGTTTATGTGATGCATCCATATTTGAAATAATCATGCCTTGAATGTTTACAAGTGTGGCCCTGATCTTGGTTTCTTCCCTTGATAATTCTAGTTGCCTATTAGTCACAAATTTGATCTTTGAGTAATGAGTAGAACTGTAGGTTAGGTCAAGTGACAACTGTTGTGCACTTTCCTTCAAGTCTTCATCTATCTTAGATAGTTTATCTTTGATTTCCTGAGTGAAGATAGATGTATTACATAACTTTCTGAATAATGAAGTAACATTATTCGCAGAGGTTTCCAATGAGCTGAAAATAGTAGACAAGTCTACTTGATATATAGCAATTTTCTATGTAATTAGCTCCAATACCTTATTCTCAAATTTCTTCTCTACCCTCTGCAACAACTTCTCTTACCCATTTAGATCTTCATTGAATTTCTAAAATATTTATGCTAATTGAACAAAAATAGGTTGAGTATTATCAACCTTGGTACTGAGTGCATCTACAAGTATGTTCTTTGCATCTTCTAGCTGTAGGACTAGAAAACGGGCTAATGTGTAACATACTATGAGAAAATCACAAACTCAATCAACATATGTTAACACGAACTAGTCTACCATGAAAGCCAAACTAATAAAGAAAGAAAACAATGTAAAATTCCCTCTTTCATTTGTAGCTCCCATGTCCTTCTTTCTTCTCCATGTGATGTAGCTCCAAATTTCCTATAGTGTACACAATTATGAAGAAAAAGCCTATGATAGTGATGATGCTATGAGAATACTTGAAGTTATGATTTTAGTGTGAGATAAAGAGTGCAAAAGATGAGAAAACTAGGGACTCAAGAACTCAAAAATTAGGACCGAAAATGAGAGAAAGAATGCTCATTTTATAACCAACATGGAGGATAAGAACATTGGATTTGTCACCTTGGATATGCGATGTGGCAAGAGATTCCTTTGAGAATCCATGATGCATATGACACAAGATGCCAAGTGTAAGATTCTATGATGCATGGAAGTCAAACTTGGCTAAATGTGCAAGAGAATCTATGACGCATCATAAGACACCTCAAGCCCACTTAAAGCCAAGTATCTATGATGAATGAAGCCAAATATGGACATGTGTAAGGGAATAAGAATCTTGGATTATGACATATTTTAGCCATGTGTCAATGGAGAATCCATGAGGTGTCATACTCGTGTGTCATGATGATGTCAACATTTCATGAAATATTTGAATTAAAAATCCTTTATTCCACAAAATAGAAATTAGTAAAAATGGAATTAATGGAGGAAAATGTGACTTAAGAAATCAAGAATTTCCATGGTTTGCGAATGATGAATCAATTAATTAATTGAGGATGACAATTAGGAAGAATAATTAGTAAGAATGATAGGATTAAATTATGGGTTATTTAATCCTATGGAGAAAATTAGTAAAATGATTGGCCAATTTGATTAAATAAGTGTGATAGTATCCTTTGATGAAAATGTGATGATGATACATATTGAATAGGATGATGATAGGTAGACCAAAGCCATGGTCAAGTTGATTGATTGATTGAGATTGATAACATACCAAGGACACATGACATGAACTATAGCTATGTAACATTTAACTAACATTGTAAATGCTACAGGGTCAAGATTGATTGATATGGTTGATCATAATAATATCAATTGACACAATCAATATTATTAAAGTGGTTTGATGATGTCATGATTTGACACTAAGAGCCTCAACAATGTCAAAGATGAGGCAGATGAGGATTTGGAGAGGGAGGAGAGGAGGAGGATGAGGGAGATGAGGATGTTGAGGGTGATGCGGGGGGTGATGATGAGGATGTTGAGGAGGAGGATAAGGGAGATGATGAGGAGGATGCTAAGGGAGAGGATGAGGAGAGTGGAGGTAGTGGGGGTGGGGATAGTGTTGGAGGTGGTGACAAGGGAGAGGATGAGGATGATGACTGGGAGGCTAGGGAAGATGGAGCTACAATGAATGTGGAGGATGATCTAGTGGAAGACGTTGGGAGGGCTTTGATACTAGTACAGGTAGGGCCTAGCCAGGTAGAGTTGATGAGGGTGATCAGAGGTCTGTAGATTCAGTTGGATCAGGTTGTGGTAGAGAGAGATGTTGTGGTGGGAGAGAGAGATTAGGCTATGGCTAAGAGAGATCAGGTGATGGATGACAGAGACGTAGTGGTGCACAAGGTAGAGTTGGCAGTGTAGGAGTCTCAGGAGTTCATTAGCAACATCAGAGATGCAAACTTTTGAGATTTCACAGCGATGATGAGCAGGGCACACATGGAGGCACAATATTGGCGAGATCAGTATGAGAGAGTGGTGCCACCAGGGCAGAGAGTAGAGAGCTTCTGTACATCAAGATATCACTCCCATCAGACACATAGGAGACAAAGCAATGTAGGGGTGATGGGGCCAATAAGGCCACCACAGAGAGTAGAGGGATCATCCTCAAGGATGGATAGAGGCCACAAGGCTAGGGACGCACAGGATGATACTGATAGACTCATGTATAGAGGGGCTTCTCTATTTTTCTTTTTTGGTTTTTTTTATGCTCTTTCATGGTTCACGCCTACAGGTAGTTAGTATTGATGAAAACCATGGTCATGTACTCTGATACTTTTGTGAGACATTTATGAGACGTAATTATCTTATGATAACTATATGAGATGGATTATACATATGCTTTATATGTTTTACACGGATGCATTTATGCTTTTGTTATGTGGGCTTTTATATTATGACATCATGTGTTGATTTAACACATGTTATGTGTAGGAAATGCCATCTTTTGTTTGTGCCACATGTTTTTCTCACGAATGAATGCCTAATGCAATGTGAATGATATGGAATGAATGTAAATGTGATGAAATGAATGCAAATGAAATGTAAAATGATATGGAATGAATGCAAATGAAATGTAAAATGGATGCAAATGTGAATATAATATAAATACCATGTCTATGAAAAGATTTATTGCTTCAAATCATTTTGGACTTTTGATATATGCAGGAATGCAAGATGACAATGCTTTTGGTGTATCAGAGTATGAGACCAAGGTAGCAAAAGAAGGAGATGAGAAAGAAAGAGAAGACAAGATGAGATGAGGAATAGTTAGTTTGAGCAAATGTAGGACCAGAAAATGGGCTAATGTCTAACATAGTATGAGAAAATCACAAGCTCAATCAACATATTCTAACACCCACTAGTCTACCATGAAAGACAAACTAATAAAGAAAGAAAACAATCTGTAGATCCCATGTCCTTCTTTCTTCTCCATGTGATGTAGCTCCAAATTGCCTATAGTGTACACAATTATGAAGCAAAAGCCTATGATAGTGATGATGCTATGAGAATACTTGAAGTTGTGATTTTAGTGTGAGAGAAAGAGTGCAAAAGATGAGAAAACTAGGGACTCAAGAACTCAAGAATTAGGACTTGAAATGAGAGGAAGAATGCTCATTTTATAATCAACATGGAGGATGAGAGCATTGGAATTATCACCCTTGGATATGTGATGTGGCAAGAGATTCCTTTGAGAATCCATGATGCATATGAAACAAGATGCCAAGTATAAGATTCTATGATGCATGGAAGTCAAACTTGGCTAAATGTGGGAGAGAATCTATGACGCATCATAAGACACCTCAAGCCCACTTAAAGCCAAGAATCTATGACAAAGGGAGCTAAAGATAGACATGCATAAGGGAATAAGAATATTGTATTATGACATATCTTAGCCAAATGTCAAAGGAGAATCCACAAGGTGTCATACCCAAGTGTCATGATGATGTCAATATTTCATGGAATATTTGAATTAAAAATCCTTTATTCCACAAAATAGAAATTAGTAAAAATGGAATTAATGGAGCAAAATGTGACTTAGGAAATTATGAATTTCCATGGTTTGTGAATGATGAACCAATTAATTAATAAAATTAATTAATTGATTGAGGATAAAAATTAAGAAGAATAATTAGTGAAATGACATAGGATTAAATTATGGGTTATTTGATCCTATAGAGAAAATTAGTAAATGATTGGCCAAAATTGATTAAATAAGTGCGACAGTATCCTTTGATGAAGATGTGATAATGATACAAATTGAATATGATTATGATAGATAGACCAAAGCCATGGTCAAATTGATTGATCAAAATTGATAACATGCCAAGGACACATGACATGAATAAAAGATCCGTAACATTTAACCGATATCGTAAATGCTACAAGATTGAGATTGATTGATAAGGTTGATCATAATAATATCAACGAACATAGTCAATATTATTAAAGTGGTTTGATGATGTCATGATCCAACTTTGAAAGCCTCAATGGTGTCAAAGATCAGATGATGTGAATGATAAAAAGACCTAGCACTGAGAGCCATGATAGTACTAAGGCTAGATTGATAAGATTTGATAGATTGATAGGTTTCTAAGGCAATGAAAGCCACAACAATGCCTAGGATCAGACAAATGATGATTGATTTGGGATTTTTGATATGTTTTGTGATGATTTAGACCAATTTCAGGTGATTCTGAGTTGATTTGGGATGATTTCAGGTTGATTTGATATGATTCAGAGTTGATTTGATATGATTGTGAGTTGATTTGATATGATTTATGATGATGTTTAAATGGTTACAAAATGATGTGAAATTGATGTGAAAGAGGATATGAATTATGAGAGACACTATTGAGATACAATTAGGTTGGCCAAAAGATCAGAGTTAGTGGAATGAGAAAATGGGATGAATTAGTATGAAGAAGTGATGTCGATTCAGGGGCCCAAGATTATTTTCAAAGGTTACCACTCAATATAGTGAAAAAATAATCAAAATAATAGCTCAATTTGTTCACAATGAAGATATGAATCCAGCACAACCGACGGTTCAAAAATTAGAGTTGAAATGCAAAAGTTATGGCCTCCAGAGTGCAACATAGGGGCTCCAGGAGCAGTTTTGGGCATCCTACTGCCCCAAGTGCACCCAAAACTCACCCAAGTGTGCCTAGTGCACACTTGATAAGCCCAAGTGTGCCATGATAGTACCTAGTGTGCCCATGGTGCACCTAGGAAGCCCAAGTGTGCTCAAAAAGTACAGAATGTACCCTAGAAGGCTCCAAGGGCCAAAAACAGCCTGACTGGACTCAGAGTGATCTAAAACTTTGTGTGCATGCTGAAAATGATGGAAAGATGTCATGACATGAGTGAAATCATCAAATATGGTCAAATGTGGTCAAATATAATCAAACAAAGGCCAGTCCAAGGTTGGACTAGGTGGAAAGCCCTAGAAGGTTGACAGATAGTGTAGGATGATGCAGGAATGTAGGAATGCAAGATGAAGATGATCTGGTGTATCAGAACACATTATCATGGTGGTGAATGAATATATGAATGAAAGAAGACCTAAGACATGAGATGAGGACCAATTGGAATGAGGTGAAGACTATTGTTTTCAAAGAGTGCACTATATGTCAAATGGAGCTTTGTTTTGATGAAATCGTAGATGTGAACCATTTTTTAGCATCTACATTTTGCCCCTCTTTGATACAATGTGATTTAGAGCATTGTGTCAAAGAACACTGATGAGAAGGCCATAATAACATGCCCTAGTAGGAATGATATATATGGGTGCCCCCTCGAGAAATTGACTAAGATATGCATATGATAGGTCAATTTGTCGATAATGAGATGCACAGTAGTGGATGAAGAAGACACAGAAGATGGAGGAGATGAGATGAGGAATTGTTAGTGTAGGACCAGCAAAACGGGTTAAATGCATAACACACTATGAGAAAATCACAAAACTCAATAATCATGTGTTAGCACCCACTAGTCTACCATGAAAGCCAAACTAAACAAAAGAAAGCAAACATAATAAAAAACTCTCTTTTTCGTTTGTAGCTCCCATATCCTTCTTTCTTCTCCAAATGATTGTAGCTCCAAAGTTGCTTATAGTGCACACAAAATTGAAGCAAAAGCCTATGATAGTGATAATGCCATGAGAATACTTGAAGTGTGATTTTATGTGAGAGAGAGAAAGCAAAATGCAAATTAGAGACTCAAGACTTCAGCATTCTAGGATTCAAGAGACTCAAGGACCCAAAAATGAGAGGAAGAGTGTCTAATTTTATAATTTTCATGCAGGGTGAGAGCATTGGATTTTTCACCCACAGACATGCGATGTGGCAAGAGATTCCTATGACGCATATGACAGAATATGCCAAAAATAAGATTCTATGACACATGCAAGTCAAATTTGGAAGAGAATCTATGACGCGTCATAAGATTCCTCAACCCACTTAAAGCCAAGAATCTATGACGAATAAGCCAAATAGGGACATGCATAAGAGGTAATAATAATTCCTATGACGCATATGATAGAATATGCCAAAAGTAAGATTCTATGACACACGAGAGTCAAATTTGGAAGAGAATGTATGACGCGTCATAAGATTCCTCAACCCACTTAAAGCCAAGAATCTATGACGAATAAGCCAAATAGGGACATGCGTAAGAGATAAGAATATTTGGTTATGACAAATCTCAGCCAAGTGTCAAAGGAGAATCCACGAGGTGTCATATCCAAGTGTCATGATGATGAAATATTTTATGAAATATTTGAATTAAAAATCCTTTTATTCCACAAAATAAGAATTAGTAGAAAATAGAATTAATGATGAAAAATGGAACTTAGGAAATTAAGAATTTCCATGGTTTGCAAATAATGAATCAATTAATTAATAAAATTAATTAATTGAGGATGATAATTGGGAAGAATAATTAGAAAGAATAGGATTTAAATTATGGGTTATTTAATCCTATAGAGAAAATTAGCAGATGATTGGCCAAATTGATTAAATGAATGCGACCGTATCCTTTGATGAACATGTGACGATGATGGATATCGAATAAGATGATGAAAAGGTAGAACAAATCCATGGTCAAATTGATTGATTGAAGTTGATAACATGCCAAGGATACATGACATGAATTGGTTGATATGTAACATTTAACCGACATTGTAAATGCTACAGGTTTGAAATTGATTGATAAGGTTTGATCATAATAACACCGTCGAACATTATCAATGTTATTAAAATGGTTGATGATGTTGTGATTTGACATTGAAAGCCTCAACAATGTCAAAGATTGGATGAAATGAATGATAGTTTGACCTAGCACTGAGAGCCATGACAGTACTAAGGTCAAATTGAAAAGATTGATAAGTTGATAGGTTTCCAAGGCACTGAAAGCCACAACAATACCTAGGAGTCAGATAAATGATGATTGATTTGGGATGTTTGATATGTTTTGGGTTGATTAGGACCAATTTTGAGTGATTCTGAGTTGATTTGGGGTGATTCTGAGTTGATTTGATATGATTTCAAGTTGATATGAAATTAATGTGAAATGGGATACAAATGACAAAATATGGTCAATCTGGCCAAAAGATCGAAGTTAGTAGAATGAGAAAATGGGACAAATTAGTATGAAGAAGTGATGAATTCATCGATGCGAACCATTTTTGAGCATCTACAGTTAGTATGATGAGAAGACTTTTTCTTTTGTAAAGTGCACTATATGTCAAATGGAGCTTTATTTTGATATGGAAAATGGAATACAACACATCATGGCATAAAGGGCCAGAGCACCAAATGTAAACCTTTTGCGTAAACAAGCACAATGCAGACAAAAAATGACCTTGTCCTTCCTAAGGAATATATACATGCCCCAGACTCTCAAAGGTACATTGTAATAGATAGAAAATAAACTATGACCATGAAGCATCATGACCACTCTCATAGATTGGTTTATATCATTGAGTGGCATAGGAACATGATAAAAGAAAAGAAAAGCAAAAAGAAATAACTCACTAAACAACGTGAGCCAACAACTATTCTTGTCTGTTATTACTTACTTTTTAGTGTTTTAGGTGTTCAGGTGGCATTTGACAGGTTGATCATGTGATAGCTCTAGTTGTGGATTCAGTTGATAGGTTCATAGTGACATGTTGGATTGACTATTGGTTCACATTGCTTAGATAGTGTGATTTCCGTGAAAGTGTAGTGCTTTGAGTTTCAGTCTGCAAAGTGCAAGTGTGTACGCAAAAGGGGTGGGTATCCATAGTCAATATTTACAAGGTTTATTGCAAATTTTTGGTGGGTTTTGTGATTTTTAGGGGTTTTGAGGATATTTGATGTTTTTGGTGTGACTAGTTTTTTCAAGACATTTTACAATTTTTAGGGTTTATTTTAGGACATTTTATGATTTTTAGTGATTTTTTCAGGACATTCTATGTTTTTTAGTGCTTTTTTTTCCAGGACATTTTATGATTTTTAGTGATTTTTTTAGGACATTTTATGATTTTTAATGATTTTTTATGGACATTTTATGATTTTTAGTATTTTTTTAGGATCATAAAAGCATATACAAGTGTTAGCTCCAATCTATTATGTGATAAGTCTAATGGATAAATAGTTCCTAGGGATATGCCCCCAGTTCAAATGCAAACTCATGCATCATGTAGGTAATATGCCCCCAGACAAGACGCAAACTATGTACAAAGGCCAATGACAGAGTACGTACAGATTGGTGATGCATTAGGTAGGATAACAATGGATATTAACCAGTTCAGGAGCCATGGTCAAGGAGCCAAGGATGTCTTGCAATACAATGGATATGATCAGGGAATGACAAAAAGAGGGGGAAAAAAACTAGATGGAATCCTAATAGATGGAGGAGCAATAACTGATTACACATGGCACCTGTTTGCCAAGTTTTCACCATGGTACTTGCCCAGAGCACCTATTAGCCAGGTTTTCACTTTTGGACATAATTTTTCTCTTGACTCAAATTTTCGTGCCAAGATGCCTGTTCGCCAGGTTTTCATCAAGGCATCCATTTTTTCATGACTTTTTCCAAAAAAAAAAAAAGTTAATAATTTTTTTTTCAGGACTTTTTGCTTTTTTTTTGATATATTTTTAGGACCTTTTTGCCATTTTTTTGATATATTTTTAGGACTTTTTTCTATTTTTTTGATACTTTTTTCAGAACTTTTAGACGAAATCAAGAACATGGCTAATAGATGCTGAGAATAAATCATTTGTTGGTGCTGCTATTTGATAATCTTTGGATCCACAACTGACCATAACTATGCAAGAGTCATTCCAAGTCTCTAGCTAAGATCAAACCACTGGAAAGGCCTTGAGATATACTATCATGTACCATATGTAAGATAGTGTCTGCCTCTTGCGAATCAAGGCATCTAAGGATAAATGGGTCAAAGGATTCTTTGTATGGGATGTCACTGATGATGGCATATGCAAAGGGTTGTTGGATTAAGTTTTGATTTTGGATGTTGGAAAAGTTAGGTAGCTAGAATTGGGGATACACAACTAGATATAAGGAAGGATTGGGAGTATTGAGACTAATGACTTCCCACATGAAGGCTAATCGAGAGTGCTCAAAAAGACTTTGTAGCATGTTGAACATTGGAACACTGATATTCATGGTATCCTCTTGTTTATCTTGTATCCTTGGGAGCTGCTTAGCTTTTGATTTTTCAAGGTCCACTAGCACCTTTCGGTTTTCACCAAGAGACCTATGCTCATGTTTTTTTTCTTTGCTTTTAGTTTCATAACTAGAAGATGGAGTTGACTCCCAACAATATGCCAATGTGTTCACTTCAGGAGAAATTGATTCTATACGATTGTTGTTCATAATGCCTCCATATATTTCAAAGTCTATTATAAGAGTGTCATCATTGTCAAATTGATCAAAAATTGGTGGTCCACGTTGGTCCCAATCTAATAGTTTAGGATAACTTGAGGGGATGTCATCATCCGTGTTGAATGGACTTTGATTGAAGGTAGATATATGGGTATCTTAGATTTTTGATTGCCTTGTGGTAAATCTTCACGGAGCTCAAAGAATTCTGCGATGGCCTCATCATTTTCAAACTAGTTAAACATTGGTGGTCCTTGTTGGTCCCAATCAATAAGTTCATGGAAAACTAGGGAAATGCCATCATCGGTATTGAATAAGCTTTGGTCAAAGGCATATATATGGATATCTGCTTCAGTGATATCATTAGGATCATGTTCAGAAGTAGGAGGGCTTGGAGCCTAGAATGTTTTGATCTAAGGTGAAGAATTGGTTTCAGTGATAGGTGGATTGACATGTTTATCTTCCATAGGTAGGCTATCCGGGTCTGTAAACATATGATCAAGACCAAGGGAGGTATCGAGATCGTCAATTTTAGATATAGATTGGGTGAGTTCGGGTTGGTTGTTCTCAAATGCCTTGTCATCCTTTGAAGCATTCAACTCCTCAGATGAGAATGGCTCAGTATTAGGAAGACGCAAAAAAATGGTTTGAATCCAATCCCCAAGCTACAAGGTCATTGTAATGCAGTGATGGTTTGAACAATGCTTTGCTTTTGAAGTCTCAGGCCACTATATCCGTCATATCCCTTTTTCTACATGATGGTGAATCTAGGTCCATACTTGTCGGGGAATATAGGAGTAATTTCTTGCTTTGCTTTAGCCTTTTCAATCCATGTAGAGGTATTTTCATAGACATGTTCTTCATGTAGTCTGCCTCCACTGGTGAAAGCCACAGAAGGTTTCTTTTGAAATATGAACTTAGGCTTGTTCTGTATAAGCTGAGGTTTACCATATGACTTGGGAGATAAAGGAAGGTTCCTAATGTGAAAGGTGTGAGACATGGAGTACTCACCACAACCTTGGTCTTGGATTTGAGCCTTCCTTTAAATGCGGGTGTGAGTGTGGAAGGGTCAACATACTTGAAGGACTCTAGGGGATTTGCTGCATGGTTTGTCAAGACCTGGTATGCAGTGGTTCCTCTAAGATTGGAACAGAACTGGAAGGGATCTAGATCACCTAGGATGGTTATCTCTACATTATAATAGGAGAACTTTAGGCAGTAGTGATATGTAGAAGGAACTGATTTCATAGCATGGATCCATGGGTAGCCTAGTATCGTGTTGCAGTTCATTTCTATATATAGGACCTAGAATAAAGTATTCTTAGTAGCTGGACCAACTCTAATAGGTAAGATGATGACTCCTGTACAGAAACATTCACCATCATCATAGGCTTTGATTGTGATCCTTCGAGAGGGATCCACATCAGTTTTAGAATAACCCAAACCTTTGACTACTTTAAGTGTATAGATATTCAACCCTGCTCCTCCATCTATCAAGACATATCTAACTTTAACATTGTGGACAAAAACTTCTAGGCAAAGGGGATCATTGTGGTTGGGTTGTCTTTAGGGATGTCCAAAGGGGAAAAGGTGATATGTTGTGAGGCGGATAGGTTCCCCACCATGGCTTGGAACTGGGAAACATCAATTTTATCTGGGACTACTGACTCTTTAAGGGCTTGAACCAAGATCTTTTGATGCTAGGGAGATGCACGCAGTAGGTCCAAGATGGATATTTGCACAGGGGTCTTGCTGAGCTGTTTAACAAGGCTATAATCAGATGAAGTAGGAGCATTAGGTCTACTAGGGGGTGTAGGTCTAGTAGAATTAGTAGGTCTAGATGGGGCTCTAGGTAGGGTGATCTTGGTATGGCATGTAGTGATAGCACAAAAAAGGTCTTCAGCCTTCAATGTGAATGTGGATATGCGAGAATCAGACTCATTAAAGCAATTGATGGTGTAGTCATATCTGGTGCATGTGTAATTCACATTAGCTTGTGAGTTTTAGTTTAAACTTGAGGGGTTTCTCTTTGTCATGATTACCTAAAGGATCTTTGAATATAGTGTGGTTAGAGTTGGATGCTAATAGTGATGGATCAACCATGATTACAACATCATCAATAAGGTCTTTTATTGCATGTTTCAATTGGAAGCACGATGAAGTCTTATGTCCTTTGGTGTGATGGTAATCATAGTAATTTTTGTCATCCCCCCAATCAGCTTTAGTGAATGGTTCATCTTTGATTAGGGGTAACTGTAGAAAGTTATTACTCAATAACTATTGTAGGGCAGTCTCAAGAGGTATCCCCAATGGTGTGAATTTCCTATCGTTGGATCTAGGATATCTTTGGGGTTTGTCCTACGTGGAAGTCTCAATTTTCTATTGTGGAGCTGATGTTTGATTGGGAGTTTGTGAATTTGTAGGGTTTGCACCTTTTAAATTTAGTTGAGGTTGTGTTGTGCTAATTGTTTGTGTGTCCATGATACCATCATTGGTCACATTCTTATTTTTGGAGAAATTTTTTTCCTTGTCATTAGAGGAATTGGTGTTTGTGTTTTCCTTGTTTATCTTGAGGATTCCCTTGTGGATAAAAGAATCTTCAATACTAGCCCCTTTTATCATTAGTTTAGAAATAGTGCTTGGACTCTTGATTTTGAGTTCATACATTAAGTTAGGGACTAAGTTTTAAATGCACAAGTTAACTTCTTGTTCTTCAGGAATGTCTAGTGAGCATTGATTGACTAAGCTTCTCTAGCATAGTAAGAATGTGATGAATGATTCTCTTGTCTTCTATTTAGTTGAGTACAAATAAAAAATCATCACCTCATTCATGATGTTAAAGGTAAAGTGGGAGATGAACTTGTTTGCTAGCTTTGACTAAGATTTTATAGTATCAGGAAGTTTGGAGTACCATTCAAGTGCAGGCCCACCTAAAGAATGAGGGAATAATCTCATGAGGTAAGTGGGCTCACCACTAAGTTTGGTACAAGAGGCACATAATTCTTGTATGTGATCTATAGGGTTTCCTTTTCCTTAGTATTTTTCAAACCTTGGAGCCTCAAAGTGTTTTGGGAATGGAGGCATATACAGACTTTTGTCAAATGGATTAGGACGTAGGTCCCTTTTTGTATATAGAGCTTGTTTCTTTTGGACTCCCAATGCCTCAACTTTTTTCGAAAGTTGTTTGAATTGTTGTAATAATTCTTCATTGGGGTTTTGTATGATAGCCTTACCTTTAAGTCTTTTGTGTCTTGGAGAAGATCATTTTTTGTGGTGAGAACTATGTCTACTTGGCTCTGACATTTTTGTATATGATGAGTCTGATGATGTGTCACTAGGTGGTGGAGGTATGTTGGTACCTCGATAATAGAAGGGTTGCTATTGTGATACTTGTTGGGGCACTTTTTGTGGTACTTGTTGCAGGATTGACTGTGATTGTTGTACCGTGTGTTGTTATTGTTGTGCCATGTGTGGTAGTTGCTATTGGGATACTTCTATTGGTTGCATATGAGACCATGTATGTGATTGTTTTTGTAGAGGTATCTATTGAGGTTGTTGTGGCACATGTTGTTGTTGTAACAAATGTTGCTGGTATGCAATTTTTTTCTCAAGGAATCTTTGCTATTCCAACTATTTTTTGAGTTGCTCTTGTTGCTTAGCAAACATGGCTTGTTGTTGTTGGAATTGTTGTTGATACATTGCATGTAAGTCAAACGAGTTCACATTGGATTGTGTGTTAGGGACGTTGGATACTTGCACCGCTTAATGTTGTTGTTGTTGTGGTTTATGTTGTTGTTGATATGTTGAATGTGTGTTGGAAACATTAGGTCCTTGGACTATTGTAGGTTGATGTTGCCGGTGTGGTTGGTTGTGTCCTTGAGGATTGATCACCATGTTGGTATTGTTGCTTTGGCACCTTTGTGTGTTAGAGGTTTCTCCTTGGGAAATCATATTGACTTGACAATGAGGTATATTCCTTTTGGGAATAGGTGTAATGTCAATAAGACTTTTCTTTTGTGCATCAATAGGGATTGTTGTAGTTGATGTTTCACATAGTGTAGTCGTGGTAGGCTCCATAACATTTGATGTCATAAAACTTGGTAGAGTTAAGAGCAAAGTTGCACTTTGTTGATTTGCCTCCAAAGGAGGTATGTCTGGCATCCCTAGAGCACAAGTCCCTTTAGGTGCATTTTGTTGTTGCATCATGTGACTAAAATAAAGTCTTAATGTCCTCTTGGGATAGTTAGGGAAAGTCTTGTTTCTCATCATTGGTTGTGGTTCATCAAATAAGGGATTAATGTTAATGTGTTCAAATGTACTTTGGAGGATTTCGATTGTTGGTTCTTGATGGGATCTTATAGGTGCCATTATTGTATTTGAAAACTCCAAAGGTTTTTTTTCCCTTATCTAAGTCCAAATTGATCAAGGATTGTATGTTTTCAATGGTTGTGTTGGTTTGATGTTTGGACTTAGGTCCCTCCACATTTGGGTTGAACTTGACAATTTCTTGGCCTGCCAAACGTTTGAAGTTTTTGCGGAAATTTTTGTCTTGACATGCCTTAGCCATTTCTTCATTAGTGATGCCATAATTAGTGTCAGAGTCATCACTAAGGTGTACAATACCTTGTTGTATGTTTGATGTGTTGGGGTTGAAGGTACTTGTGTTAGGTTGGCTAAATTCGAAGGAGTGTGATTGTTCATTTGTGGGTGTGGTTGGTACACTTCCTCCTCCTGGTGGTATTAGCACAAATCTAGGTTCAAAGTTAGGACTCCATTGAACCATCCCATGTGTAGGAGAAGTGTTTGAAGGAAACTGCATGGTGGGTGCATTGTTTAAAGTTTTTTGTGTCATCTCGTGATGATGGTGATCTTGCAGATACATGTTTAAGGGGTCTGTAAGTAACGATTGTGATGCTTTGATTTGGTCTTTGTCAAAATTTTGTTGGGTTTTCTTTCTCTTATTCTATATTGGATGAGGTTTTGGTTGTGTTGTTGCCTCAGAAAACAAGGGTTGATAAAGTTCTTCAGGTCTTTGAGTTGATTGTGTCCTAGTAAGTGTTGGTATGATACCTAAGGATGCAGATGAAGTGGAGGAAAGCCTAAATGGACTTTCTGCCTCCCAAGTGGACACCTAAACTACCAAATATGCCCAGAAAGTACCAAGTGTGCCCTTGGTGCACTTGGGGGCTTGAAGGTAAGCAGTTGGTAAGTAAGAGATGCAATGGGTAAATAGAGGTGCTAGGGTGCCTAAAATGCAAATTTTGAGTGTTCTGAGTGTTTTAGAATGTTTTCTAAGGTTTTGGGATGCAATGCAAGGTGTGGCAGTATAGATTAGGGTTTTGGAACCTATAATGAAGTCCTTGATTACCAAGTGCACTCTGAAACTACCAAGTGTGCTCTGAAACTACCAGCTATGCACTTGAAGTGTGGAGTTGGTAAAACAGGGGTGCAGTTGGTAAAACAGGTCAAAACTTGATAATTAAGATGTGGGTATGCAAGATATGACTATTTTTAGGATTTTTAAGTCTTTAGGGATGATATGAAACCTAGGAAAATGCCAAATGAACTAGGGTTTTGATATGCAAAGTGCAAACGTCCTAGGGATGTTATGCAAATGCAAATGTAAGCTGACATTTTGAAGGTATGCAAAATGAAGATTATGGTATGCAAAATGAAGGTTAGGGTTATGTTTTGGACTTGGTAAGGATGCTAGAGGTTGATGTATGCAAGATGGATTAATCAAAGGAATGGTGTTCAAGGGTTGATAATGACATTTGGGATATGCAAAATGAGGTTAAATGATCAAGAAGATAGTTTGATTGATGAAATTTTTGGTAGGGTTTGATAGTGAAAATGATGCTAGGATTTGAACAATGCAAAATGAAAGGAATATGCCACTAGGGTAAGTCAAAATGACATTTAGGGACACTAGGAATATGATAATGCAATAACAAGGGTATATGAAAATTTTCTTGAACTTAGGTGATATCTTTTAAAGGTATTAACCTAAGAGTGTAACGTTATGACAATAGACTTTGGATCTTGACAAAAAAAAGATAAAAAGTGATAAGATCAAAATGATAGACCAAATCTACCTTGACATAGGTAGCATTTGACCAAAGAAAATGATAAAATGACCATGGTCAAGATCCATTAACCATTGACACAATGTAATACTCTAGGGTTGATACTTTTGTTCAGTTTTTTGACTAAATTCAAAGGTTTTGGGGTTCAAAATGATGTTTAGGGGACTCAAAATGGTGGTGATGCTGAGTGGATATGTGATATGCAAAGGTCCTAAGGTGTAAAATGAGATTTTGGGTGTAAGATGCTGTTTTGGGTCAAATAAAGAATGAGGAGGTACAAAGGCTCCTAGATGCAGTTTTAGGGTCCCAAAACATAGTTTGGAGGCCCAAAATGGTCATGTAAGTGCCCAAGTACACCTTGATAATGCCAAGTGTTCTCCAATAGTACCAAATACACCTATGGTGTAGTTGGGGCCAGTTTGGGTGTAGTTGGTAGTTTTTGGGCACAGTTGGGAAGCTGGGTTAAAGATTTGCTGATTTTGAGTAGATCTCATATTGGCTTTGACAAGTGAGTTTCAACACACTTAACCCATTTACTTAGTTCATGTCAAACTAGTAATACATGCCGAGTACAACATACAAATATTAGACCATGCTGAGTTATAATGAGTGTCGAGTCACTCATGTGCCAAGTCACTCAAGTGCCAAGTCACTTAAGTGTCAAGTAGATAGAGCATTCCAAGTGATTTAGGAGCCAAGTAAATAGTGGATGTCGAGTAATGCAAGTGCCGAGTCAAAACATAAATATAGTACATGTCAAGCATCAATGAATTCATAATCTGAGTGACATAGTTTTGACATATTTATTTGTAATGGCACAAACAACTATGTACACCATTTTAAAGCCGACTTAAGGATAGATTAAAATCTTTTGGAGATAAGGACGAATCTACATTTGGATTCCCTATCCAATTACATGCAACCAATCAAAAAATGGGAAGGATTAAGAAACAATATGGATGAATCTCAGTTGTAGATTCATACCTAACTCTAAGCCACATAAGTATTCTTAAGGAGGATGAAAACCTAAACTTTCAATGAGAGTTGGAGGAGAAAACAAGACAATTTGCAGAGTATTCAAGGTGACTTAGAAGTAAGAGTGAATTGTAGAATCGGTTAGAGAAGAATAAAGGATAGAGAGAACGATACAACATTGAGACATCCAATTGAGAATGATCAATTAGATATTGTGTAGAGGTGATCTGTTATTAGGCAACCAAGTGCCAATCACAAGATCTTTGATGAGATATTTTAATAGTTGATTTTGGTCATACATGAAATCTCTTAAGTAGAGTAGTCCTAATAGGCTATATAAAATCCTTTAATAGGGTGCTTACTGAATTGTAAGTTGAAATCCTCTAACAAGGCACACTTCAAATAGGGTGTTGAAGTCCTTTAACAAGGTAAGACCTAACAATCTTTGTAAGCCTTTAATAGGACAGACCTTTCATAGGGTAGACCATGATTCATGTTCAAATCATTGTAACCTTCATTGGATACACTTTATTGCTATAGTAGTGAACATTTGTGAGTGTCATCCCCACCCCAGTTTTACCTTCTCACTTGGAGGGTTTCTGGGTAATCATATCTAGTGTTATGTGTGTGATTGCTTATATGTTTACATGATTTAGATGTATATGGTTTACATGTTATTTCAGTTTACTTATGCATGTATGATTGGTGAAATTTTTATGGGTCCAAGTTTAAACTACTAATTCACCCCCCCCACCCTCTCAAAATTTTACTCTTTCCACTTATAATTCCAATAGATTCAGGTAATGAATGGAGAAATTGAATAGATAGAGAAGAACAAAACCTCGACACTGCTACCTAAACGAAAGGAGAAGAATGTTATTGGAACTAAGTGGGTGCTCATGAACAAGCTAAATGAGAAAGGAGAAGTCACAAGGAACAAGGCTAGATTGGTATACAAAGGATTTGTACAAGAAGAACGAATTGATTATGGGGAAATATTTGCCCAAGTTGCAAGACTGGAAGAAGTCAGAAAACTACTTGCCTATTCTACTTACAAAGGATTTAAAGTGTACCAAATGGATGTCAAATCTACATTTCTGAATGGAATACTTGAAGAAGATGTTTACATAGAATATCCAAAAGAATTTGTAGATCCTAGCAAGAAGAACATGGTATGTAAACTACACAAAGCTCTATATGGATTGAAACAAGCCCATGGAGCATAGTAGGAAAGGTTGCACAATTATTTGGTAAAGATTGGATTTGCAATAACTAATGTCAACAACAATCTATACTTGAAGACTAAAGAAAACAATGAGATATTGCTATCTAGATTTTTTGTTGATGATATCATATTTGGATGAAAATATGCATTATGCAAGTCATTTGTAGATGAGATGAAGAAGGAATTTAAAATGTCTATGTTTGGTGAGATCAAATTATTTATTGGTCTAGAAGTATGTTAGATGAAGCTAAGTATCTACATTACTCAATCAAAATACATCAAGGAGATACTAAAAACCTTTGGAATGGGAGATTCAAGACCAGTGAGAACAACTATGGCTACAAGACATAAGCTTGTTACAAGATAGGATTGCCATTGCACCAAAAGATCAACTTATTAATGCCTGATACAACCATTAGACTTATACAACAAAGAAGGCAGTTAGGCCATGTCACAAATCCTGAATGGGAAGGCTAGTGATTAGTCCAACAATTGCCCCCTTAGTGTTACCTGAGGAAATTCAAACCTGTGACCAAGCTTTGATACCACTTGTTAAGAGATAGGGTTGTCATTGCACCAAAAGATTGACCTATTGAAGCCTGATACAACCACTAGACTTATACAACATAGAAGGTGGTTAAGCCATGTTATGAATTCTGAAGGGAAAGGCTGGTGGTTAGTCCAACAAAGCTATCTAAGAATGATGATTTGACTAATGTGAACCAGGCATTATATATTTTAACAATTGGAAAACTACAATATATTGCTCATAATAGACCTGATATTCCCTAGTAGATAAGATTATTGCAAGATTTTTTGCAAAACCTAAGGAGAATCCATGGTGGCGGTGAAAAGAATATGAAGATATCTAAAAGGAACATAAGATTATGGCTGATATTACAAGAAGAATGACAAGTTTGAACTGAAAGTATATACTAATTTTGAGTGGGTGGGCGATATTGATGACAAAAAGAGTACAAGTGGTGGAGATTTATTTTGAGGAAAGATACTAATCTCATTGATAAGAAAGAAAGAAAATTGTATTCTACAATCAACAGTTGAAGTTGAATATGTGGTAGTAACAGAAAGTTGTTTAAATATTATATAAATCAAGAAATTACTGAAATGTATGAAGGAAGAGATTAGTGATCAATTTGTTATCTATTGTGACAACACAAGTACTATAAATCTAACAAAGAATACTATAATGCACACAAAGATCAAGCATATTGTTATCAAGTATCATTACTTGAGAGAGCTAGTTAAAGATAAAGAAGTGAGATTGGAGTATTTAAACACTAAGGAGCAAACAACTGATATTTTCACTAAGGATTTACCTAAGGATTCTCATGAATATCTAAAAGGTAAATTAGGGGTGATTCCCTTAGCTAAGGCTACTTAAGCTGAGATGGATCTCTACATCAAATGAGTTTATCAAATATCTAAAAAATTGATGTAGAAATTCATACTATAGGAGTTGTCTAAAGTAGTGAAGAGAGAAGAAGAAAATGTTGTATTAGTCATTAGACAAGATGAAAGATAGTGAATGGGATTCAAATGTACTAACAAGAAGATATCTACATGATGAAGATGTATGAAAAAGATGAAGTTCCTTTGGAAAAATTTTCAGAGAGGGAGATAATATTCAATCACCATGGAGTAATAAGAAGGAGGGAGAATGTATGTAATGCATTGCCAACAATACAGAGGAAGCTAGTTGATTTGATGATCTGATATGATAGAGGGAGTTTATGTGTTGCATATCAGAGCTGCATGGATGAGAATCATAATGAAACTAAAATAGAGAGATTTTTGGACAAAAAGATGAGAATCAAAATGAAACTAAGGATTTTAATGAAGATCTAATTCTAAACACAAAGGGTGATGCTCGAAGTAGTACATGTTTTGGATTGTATGGTAACCAGAGGTGTTGCCATCAATGTCAAAGAGGGAGATTGTTAGAATAGATGCTGATGATATTCCTATGAGGGATTATATTAGCATTATTGGAGACATGATTCAGTGGTTATGTGTTTCATTGATGATATTATTTGTAATTAATGTCACATACTTTTTACTATGTGATGATTGGCACAGATAAAGAGGAAAAAGTGTTTAATGTGGTTCAAGGATTAAAGATCAACTTATGAATACTTAAGGATATGTTCATCAGTATGTCTAGATGTTATAACTATGAGCGTGTACCCAAATATGAACGTTGGTTTGAGTTATGAAGGATTTACTAAATGTAGTTTTCATACATCATTTTTTTAAAGAAGGTACTATTGTTTTGATTCTATCTCCTCATAGTGGTGGAATTGGCTTAAGAGAATTGAAACAAAGGTTGAATACATGACAGAGATACCTTGGTTAAGAGGGAATAATTAGATGATATTTGTGTGAAAATTTATGAAGACTGTGAGTCAATAGTTTATTGGTAATCTTGAAAAGTGTAAAATCATAATGTGGCATGTATTGTAATATCATAAGATTGTCCTACATTATTATTATTTATTGAGAAAGCCTCAAGGCCAAATTGAAAATTTTCTTTAGGGCTTGGTATAAAGGAAACATCGTTTCCTTGGTTGTAATCATAAATGAGATCATATGTGGTATCCACTATGGATAGTTATTGTATGAGGGAACTTGAATGGGAATATATTTTGAGCATAGCATAGATTTATGATGAGTGGTGTGTTATGAGCTTCCAAGGAGCTTTATTGGAAAAGGAGATTTTGTTTAGTCAGTTCAAAGATCTGGGATATAATTATCTCAAAGATTACCTAGTGAAGATTGTTTCTAAGGCTATTTATACAGTGGGTTCAGTTGTCCAACTTTCACAAGGATTCAAAGTCTCCTAATAGGGACTCATGTATTAATTGTATTTCATTGACTCCTGCTAGGGTCTATCCTTTCACAAGGAACTTTTATATTAGTACAACATCTTGTGGGCATCATTCTCACTAAGGTTTTTCCTCTAATCAAGGGGTTCCCTAGTTAACATATCTAGTGTTATTGTGCATGGTTATCTTTCTATAGTTTTTGCATATACTATTTACATGATTCACAATTAATAAAGATATTGGTTATTGTTTTGAATGCATAACTGATTAACACGCCCACCACCACATCCCCCCTCCTCTTAGTTATATTGGTGGACTTTACTTTCTAACATAAAATACTAATTGAGAAAGGTTGTTGGAGTTTTTATTAGATTAGTGCTAAAAATATGTTGAGTTGTTGAAACAACTCAACCTATTTATGAAAGTTCCTTATGAAATTTCATGCAAGACAGGATATCAAAATCCAATATATATGTAATACCTATTGGATAATATAAACTAGAATTTAATAAATTATTTAAATTTATTTTTCCTTCTCTGTCTCTTTCCATATTTCAAATAGTCTCCTCCCCCTTTATGAAATATATGATGCATATCTATGTAAAAATGAGCCAATATATAGGGTCCTCACACAAACATGACAACATAAAATATAAAGAATGACTTACACTCATTTGAAGGTAAAAAAGTGTTGCATTATATTATGTCTATGGGGAAATGGTGATCAATGGTAGATAACCAATTTTGACATACATTAGAAGGTGCCTTAAAATGAAACCTCTTTTTGACACCAAGATTTGATTAACAGATACTGAGTAGATAAGAGGGATGCTAATGCAAGATCTAGGATTCTAAGGAATGTAGGTTCTAGGGTCCTTTCCATATGTGTAAGAGTATAGAGATGAAAGTAAAGAAAATAAAATTAAGCACATGTGTAATTATAAAAAACAAGATATCAAATTTATTGTATCAAAGTATGTGCTATGAAAGTTTAAAAAGGGTGATGATGTACTCACCTTGAGGGATAGTAGATTAAGAAAGTAGATTTGTGAAAAACTTGTCAAACTATGTCAGAATTAGAAACTTTTATAGATTTGAAAACCTAGAGGATAAGTCTATTGGTTATCAAAATCTTAGGTCCATAGGGACAAGTCAAAATAATTTTGACCTTCACCTAGAATAGGTTCAAACAAGTTTGACCTATACCCAAACAGGAGAAAACTAAGGGTCTTGGGCCTATGACTGATACTATATGTTCATATCTACAAATCTGAATCTAAAACTCTATAAATTTTCATCTACTCACAAGAGAGATGGGAAAATCAAATTGGGGAGGGAATTTCTTTGGTCAAATCCTATTTTAGGAACTGACCTTTAATTGAAATAGAGGAAATGTTAGCATGTAGTAGAGATCAAATATAACAATGAAATCTATTATACCGTGCAAATACAATTATACGTAGTATGTGATCAAGTATTTTCATGTAATATACTTGACTTGACACAAAAACTAAAAGGGGTTTATGTAAGACACGTCCTTGTATATCAAATGCTTGTGATTTTCCTCAATTTGGATTGAAGAAGGACAAAAGGAAATCTTGAAAGGATGAATGTAGATCTCCTCCCTTGATGGTCAACTTATTTTCCTTCTTTGGAATTAAATGAATAAAAATTTGATGTGTGATGGATTAATGCCTTCAATGAACACTTTCTTGCTTTCCTAAACTCATTGAATGTATCGTATCTTGATTTTCTTGAGAGATTGGAATGATTGATTGAGATGAGATGTGAAAATGAAGAGATGAAGCCCCTTTTATAATGATTTTCAGATCTAAATTCGTAAAAACCAACTAAATTGAGTGGGAAAATAAAAGTAATTTATATATGGCCCTAAACCCATTTAATGTAACCTTTAAGGTATAAGTTGAACCAGATTTTACCTATACCCAATAATTGTGAATTTTGAGGTAAAGTTGTGAGACCCAAGGGGTTTTGAAAGCTTTGGGTGGGGTGTGGGGGGTTGAAAGATAAGTGGGATAAATGATCATTAAATTATCCAAATATTAATATTACTATGATAAATACCCTAGAGGAACATTAATTAAGTGATCAAGTGGAATAATACAAAATTATAAATAGAAATTAGATCCAACTTAAACTTTTAAGAAAGGTTGGAGAAAAATAATGACCTTTGTTTAAATTAATTATGGAATTAAGTGAAATGTGAAGTCCTAATATAAGAAACACACTAAGGACGACTAAAAATGGTTTGGAGAAGAACAGAAAGTAAGTGATTATTTTTTAAGACTATATATTTTAGAGATTAAAGTTGATTGTCAATTTAGGTAAGAGCCTACAACACAATGGTAAAATTGTGAGTCTCTTATCCGAGAGGTATTGGGTTTGAATCTACTCGATCTTAATAAATAATAATTAATAACAACACATAATAATAATTGATCTTTGCTTTGACCTCTTACCAAACAAAATAAAAAGTTGATTGTCAATTTTGTTAATGAATACTTTTTTGACAATAGTTACACATTCAAAATTATCCTTCAAATATTCAAACATTGAATATTTTAATGCATTTAGATTAAGTTGACTTTGTACCTTTATTTGATGTCAATGATTGTAAACAAATCACATTTTATTGATTTATGGAATTTGACTAGCTAGTGAAGATTTTAAGGTGAAAGACATATGTTATGTCTATCATAATAAAGAGCTTTGAAAAAAAAATGATCTTAGAGTCATGATAAGTTTTTTTAATTATTCTTTTAAGTGGGATTTATAGTGAAATAATATTTTTGAAGTAGAATATTTATAGGTAAAATTGAATACATTTTATGTAATCGTAATATCTTTGAATTTTTTTAATAAATATTATATATATGAAGATAGAGAAAGTCAAGAATGCTTATTGAATTTTTCTATTTTTATGTTTATTATTACAATTAAGTATGTTTAATTTAAGTAATAAATGATAATTTAATTTAAAAATCAATTATTTACAAGACTCGTGAATTTGCAAAAAGGTAATTATGTTAAGTTTATTTTAATGATAATAATCTTAACAATTTCATATTAATGTTAATGTGTAACAAATATTAATCTTATTATTTATTTAATATATTTTTAAATAAATAAATACAGAATTCACATTAAATTCAAGTTTTTCAGTAGAAGTAGCAAGCCACTAGACTATTTATTTATTAATTATAAGAAGTTTACAATAATTTTTGTTCAGAGAACATATGAACAAGAAAGAACCAAGAAGAAAATATTTGTTTACATAGCTCAAATAAAAAATCTAAAAACTAAACATAATCACATCAAAGAAACATATTGCCAGACCCATCTACAAAAACACAGGTCAAAAGTCCACTAAGAGCGCAAGAGATTGGATCAAGTTTATATGTCTAAATAATTATATTATATTTTAATAATGATATACTTTGATTTGGATTTATGATTATGATATTATATGTTATTCTACAATCTTAAGATCTAATTTTGACTTTTCACCTCCTTCTCTTATTCAAGCCCATTTTTTATGCTGAATGCATAAAGCTTAAGTTTGCTATTTGCCTCTATTGAGTTAAACAATTCTTTAGCTCCTATTCCTCTAAGACTTAAGCTTGTAGCTTTTGATCCATTCTAACTTGTTTGTTTGATGTTATTGTCTAATCCTACTTCTTTGATGCTCCACTATTGGATAGTAATGGTTGGCTTGCCTTCTATCTCCTCCTACTTTATGATTGAGGGTGATTGTATTTTTCAATCGTTAAACCTAAGAGAAATAAAGGACTTCTAAATTTTGTTTTTATGATCTTATACTTATGTCAATGAGGTATTGCACTTAACTCCTCTCTCCTTATTATGTATTTTAAGGTGATTGTGTTCCAAACCATTATACAAAATAGAAAGAAAGACATTAGTAATTTTGTTTCGAAATATCACACTAGTGTATCAAATTAGGATATAAGAAATTATAACCTTTTGGTCCTTTATTTTTCAAATTTGTAAGTTTATTAACTATCATATTTTTGGTTTCATTTGTTCTTTAGTAAATTTTTTTTTATTGAACTTTATAATAGTTAATTTAATATTTATATAAAATAAAGACTTTTGAAAAAAATCACATTTCCTAATAATTAAAAATATATTTTATGTGAGTTATATAAATTTAATTATTTATCTTTAAAAATTTTGAAATGCAGAAATATAATATTTATATTCTTATAAATATTTTAAAAACTTATAATTTTTAAACATCTTAATTTTTTATCAATTTAATAAATTACAAGGTTGCAAAGAAACTTAATTCATGCCAAAAAAGTGGCACGATTATATAAATTTATCTATAGAAATTGAATAAATATGACTTTGGTTTTGGAAAAGGAATTTCAAAATATACTATTTATATTCTTATAAATATTTTAAAAACTTATAATTTTTAAACATCTTAATTTTTTATCAATTTAATAAATTACAAGGTTGCAAAGAAACTTAATTAATGCCAAAAAAGTGGCACGATTATATAAATTTATCTATAGAAATTGAATAAATATGACTTTGGTTTTGGAAAAGGAAATTATAACTCCTGCATATTTTGAAAATATATAATATTATTTCTAAAAATATAATTTGAAATTTAACTTTATTAAAAATAATATCTATTTATTTTAATATTAAAAAATAGTATACCATAAAAGTGGCATGATTATTTGAATATATATATATATATATATATATATATATATATATATATATATATAAATTGAAAAAATATGACTTTAGTTTTGGAAAAGGAAATTAAAAATCATAGAGATTTTTAAAATAGATAATATTTTTTTTTTGAAAAAGATAATATGAAATTTATCTTTTTTCAAAAAAATAATATGTATTTATTTTAACATTATAAAATAGGATAATAATAGCAAAGACCGTGTTTTAGTATAATAATAATAGTATAGTAAAAGCAATGGCATAATAGCAATCATATAGTAAAGACTATATTTTAGTGGTCAAATATTTAAAATCAATAAATATTTTTTTAAAGCTAAATATAAAATTTTAATTTTAATTTTAATAAGTATATCAATATTTAATATAAAATTCTTGAGGTCAATACTATAATTAATTGTAGGAACTTTCACATTTAAAAAAATTAAATCTTCACATATAATATAGTTTTTATCAAAAAAATTAATAGATTAATGCAAGAGAAAAAGATAACTATTGGACCACTACAATAATATTAAATATAATTATAATAGTTAAACTTTAGTTGTCAATTGAACATTTCCAAAAAAATCCACCCTTATCGCCTTATTTTTTAAATCAATAGATTTATGAGAAATATTTTTATAAATTACTAAAGTTAAATAATTTGCATCTAACTTGATTAAATACTAAAATATTATATTGTTAAAATGCTAGTGAAGTTTGATTGGTTAAACTTCTATAATTTAATCACTAGTTAGATTTTGGTCATTGTCTATAGTTCTCATGACAGGAACTAATAAAATGCATTAGTCGTGTAAAGAAAAATGATTGGAGGACAAGTTCATGGATTTTGGCTTAAACCATAAGGAAATATTGGGTTATGGTTGACCACATCTTCTTTCAAACAATAAAATGATATGGAAGAATTTTAGTATTTTTTCACTCATCAAATTAAAGAAGCATCTCTCTAAAGGCAAGGTCGTAGTCTTTTTGTTCAAGGACAATGAAAAAGTTGTGGGTTACGTCAAGTATGTCTTTTTCAATATGCAATCACAAAATTGTAAGTACAATATTAAAAAAAAATCCTCTGCATAGGATTCCACTATTATTATTTTTAGGTGACTAGAACATAAACATCATCTATGTTGGAGGACAACTTGCCTAGGATAAGGAGACATGCAAGTCATCGTCATTCAATTATAATACTTTTCAAGATTCAAAAAAAAAAAAAAATTATAAAAATATTTATAGCTTTCATATTAAGTTAGGTTAGTATATTTAAATTTAATTATAATACTCTTAAAGATAAAATAATAATAATATCATATAAATATTTGTAACTTTCTTATTAAGTTAGGTTAGTATATTTAAATTAAAAGTTTTTAAGTAAAACTTAATCTTAAATGTTGTGATTAAGATTTTTTTAAAATTATTTTAATTGATATATGATTTTTATGAATAAAATAATCTTAAATTAATTTTGATTCAATTATAATTATAAAACTATAATTATTTATTATGATTTTGAAATCTATACTTATAATTGTACTTTGGTTAAAAGAAGAGATAAATACATATATATAATTCACAAAATTATTAGGACTCCACTCTCACTAAAAATATGTCTTATTAGAGTTATATCATAAATATTATTTGATTTCAACCATTCAATAAATTTCTTTCTAACTTTCTCAACATTGAACTTATAGGTTATTAAGTTGTCTATAATATTCACTAATAGAACTAATTATTGGAAATCTAATAATGAAAGTGAAATATTGATAGGAGGGGGTGAATCAAGATCTATTCAACTTTAACACATCAAACGAGTATCAAATCTGATAGCTTCACCATAAACACTTATCTCATCAATATCATAAATTAAATAAACATTCACTGCAATGCATAATCAGATCTAGCATCTAATATCATGAATAACTCTCAAACATGTAAAGAAACTCATAACACATGAACCCAAAGATTTGGCTATGCAGAAACTATTGATATTGTGGCGACTGATCATGTAGTAGGTGTTGGTCTTGTGGCACCTTCTTTGGTAGTTGTTGGAGGTGAGGGGCGGTAGACTCGAAACTCTAGCTAGTGCGCATCATCAAAAGGATCTATGGAAGCCATTAGAAGGAAAATCCAAAAAACAGGAAACCATCATAGCTGAATATTGGGAGATCTTGGATAGAAAGGCACTGGGATCTATTCGGTTGTGCCTTGCACCATCTATAATGTTCAACATATCAAAGGCAAAAAAGACAGTAGAGCTAATGGAGACATTGGCTATGTTATGTGAGAAACCCTCAACTTCAAATAAGGTATTTCTTATGAAGCATTTTTTTAATATGAAAATCAGTGAGGGAGGATCTATAGAAAATCATTTAAATGAATTTAACACAGTTACCAGTCAGTTGTCATCTGTGTAAATCTCATTCAATGAAGAGGTTAGGGCTCTCTTAATCTTATGTTCATTTCTAGAAAGCTAGAATAGCTTGGTTATGGTTGTAATAAACTCTGTCTCTAGTTCAAATACTTTGAAATTTGATGAAGCTATTGGTGTTATCCTAAGCAAGGAAATGCGAAGGAAAAGCACAGGTGAAACTTTGACCTTATCAAGTTCTTCTTTAAATGTGGAGAACAGAGGAAGAACAAGGGAAAAAGGAAATGGGCCTTTGCATGACAAGTCATGAGGGAAGTCAAAGAAAGGACATTCTCAATCTAAAGGAAAGAAAGATTGTTGATACCGTGGAAAGCTTGGTCACTTGAAGAAAGAGTATTGGTCTCTGAAAAATAATCAAGGAGACAAAAATGAAGACGACAATAAGGAAGCTAATGTTGCAAGTAGTACTTTACAAGATGCTTTAATCTTATGTTTGTATAATGTTAATGATTCCTAGGTAATAGATTCTAGGGCTTCATTCCATGCTAATGTTCAAGGTGATTTTGGATAGGTATATTTGGGTGATGATGAGCCCTATCCCATTGTTGGGAAAGGAAAAATAAACATCAAGTTGCCAAATGGAAGTGACTAGATATTGTAGGAGGTAAGACATGTCCCTAATTTAAGAAGAAATCTAACTTCTATTAGACAACTGGGTAGTGAATGATGCATAGTCACGTTTTCAAACAATATCTGGAAGGTCACTAAGGGCTCATTAGTAACTAAAGGTGCAGAGGTAGGCACATTATTTCTATGTATTGGTAACACTTATTCTACCTTAGCTGCTACTGATAATGTTAATACAGGGAAAGCTACTATAGATGTTGCAAGAATAGATTAAAAAATATGGCACCATAGGCTTGGGCACATGAGTGAGAAAGGGATGAAAATCCTTCACTCTAAAACTCTATTGCTAGGACTAAAAAATATTGATTTAGAGTTCTGTGGAATTGTGTTTATGGAAAATAGAAAAGAGATAGATTTCTCAGAGTTGGGAAAGAAAAGAAGAGTGAGAAGTTAGAGATAAAACATTTAGATGTATGGGAATCAACTTAGGTATCATCTCTTGGTGGCTCTTGTTATTCTGTTATTTTTATGGATGATTCAACCACAAAAACATGGGCGTATTTCTTGAAATAGAAATCTGATGTTTTTGAAATATTTCAGAAATGGAAAGCTTTGGTTGGGAATGAGATAGAAAAGAAGTTGAAGTGTCTTGGATCTGATCATGGAGGTGACTATTGTAGCACATCATTTGGAGACTATTGTTCTACTAATGAAATTCAAAGGCAAAAAATAGTTCGAGGAACCCCACAAGAAAATGAGGTGATAGAAAGTATGAATAGGACAATCATGGAACATGCAAGGAACATGAGATTGAATGTTGGTATGCCTCCTCATTTCAGGGAAGATGTTGTAAACACTACTATTTATTTGATAAACAGAGGATTTTCAACCCCTTTGGATGGTGGTATTACAGAGGAACCATGGACTAGAAAAAAGGTAAATTATTCATCTTTGAAAACTTTTGGTTGTGAAGCTTTTGTCCATGTTGATAAAGAAAATGGTACCAAGCTTGATGCTAAATATCTAAAATGTACCCTCATTAGATATGGAGTAGATGACTATGGTTATTGCTTATGGGATTCTTATAGAATTTTGAAAATCTTAAAATAATCAAAAGTAGAGATGTTATATTCAATGAGAAGGTCATGTAGAACATTTGCAAGAAAATAAGCACGAACAAGTCAAACAAGAATATGTGGTGTTGGATGAGACTCCTAAAATTGAAAAGCCACTAGTACCTAATGCTTAGCAAGAGCAAGCTATCCCACAAATTCATGTAAGTGTTAGACATTCTACAAGGTCAGGTAGACCTCCTGAAAGGTTTTCTCCTTCTTTGTATTCCATTTATTTGATTGATCTTGGTGAACCAGAAGAATATGAAGAAGTAATGCAGGTGGATGTTAAACAACAGTTGAAGTTGGGCATGAAAGAGGAGATGGAATCCTTGTTGAAAAATAAGACTTGGGACTTAGTCCCTCTACCTGAAGGAAAAAGAGCCTTGCCTAACAAATGGGTTTATAGCTTGAAGGGGGAAGATGGAGGAAAGAAATGGTATAAGGCCAAACTTGTGGTAAAGGGTTTTGCACAAAAAAAGGGTAAAGATTTTGATGAAATATTCTCCCCTATTGTAAAAATGACTTCAATTAGAATTGTACTAAGTCTTGTGGCTGCAAATGACTTGAACAACTAGATGTCAAGACAACTTTTTCTCCATGGATATTTGGAGGAAGAAATTTGCATGCATCAATAGAGGGATATTAAGTCAAGGGTAAGGAAAATTTGGTGTGCAGGGTAAGGAAAAGTTTGTATGGCCTAAAACAATCACCTTGACAATGGTATTTAAAATTTGATAGTTTCATGGTTGAACAAGGGTACCATAGATATTATTCTGATCACTATGTATATTTTAAAATATTGGATAATATGAGTTACATTATCCTATTACTCTATGTTGATGGCATGCTTGTTGTTGGGTCTAATATGTAAAAAATAAATAAATTTAAACAGAAGTTAGGAAGTTCATTTTCTATGAAGGATTTGGTTGTTGCTAAGAAAATCCTTGGCATGAGGATTACATAGGACAAGAAAATAGAACCTTGAATTTGTCCCAAAGTTAGTATATAAAGAAGGTGTTGAAAAGATTTAATATGAAGGATGCAAAAGAAGTTAGTATACCTTTGGCTAGTCATTTCAAATTGACTAAGGAAATATGGCCAAAGGCATAGGAAGAGGTTGATAAAATGTCTTAACATCTCATATTCATTAGTTTGTGGTAGTCTAACGTATGCAATGGTATGCACACGACTAGTTATTGCTCATGCAATGGGATTTGTCGATAGGTATTTGAGAAATCTAGGTATGGAACATTATAATATTGTCAAATAGATTTTTCGATATTTGAAAGGTACTACTACAAAGGCCTTATGTTTCACAGGTTCCAATTATGCTCTAAGTGGATTTATTAACTTTTATTTGGCAGGAGATGTTGAGACAAGGAGTACTACAAGGTATGTGTTCACTGTAGGAGGCATTGTAGTCAGTTGGATTTCTAGATTACAGAAGGTTAATTCACTTTCAACCACCAGAGTTGAGTATGTAGTTGCTATGGAAGCTAGCAAGGAGATGATTTGGTTACAATTTTTTCTAGAGGAATTGGGTTAGAAGTAGGAAGATCGCTCATTATATAGTGATAGCCAGAGTGTCATTCATCTTGCAAATAATTTTGTTTTTCATTCAAGGACAAAGCACATATAGCTCATGTACCATTTTCTGAGTTCTATTTTGGAGGATGGCCAATTGTGGCTTGAGAAGATTCACACAAGTGAAAATCCTACAAATATGTTCAAAAAAGTAGTCCTCAAGGATAAGTTGGTTTCCTTCTCAGCTTCTATTGGGCTTCTTGATTGATGATCATGGAAGTAATACACAACAAAGTCTTTTATCTAGTGGGAGTTACACGTACTACATTGTCATTCAGTTTCAGTCTCCAAGTGGGAGATTGTTTGGTATGGAGCTTGATTAGTCTCCAAGTGGGAGATTTTTGATACTGTGGTGATTGATCATGTAGTGGTGCCTTCTCCGGTAGTTGCGCACAAATTCAATTTTTTTTGTGCTTTTTCAAGAAAAGAAATTTGACAACATTGTAAAACCCTAAAATGGTCAATTTTAGAGGATGCCCTAAAATGTTGTTATAAGTAGCTATGGTGCATAATGCATTATAAGGTTGGTGAATGATTTTTATGGATAATAGAAAGGTTAAAGGTTGTGTAGGTGGATGTAGCTCGAGTTTTGGTTGAACCATATTAAATCTGTGTGTTATTTGTGTTCTTTGTGTTTTCTTCTATTATTTCTACATATAACTATTTTTCTTATATTGTTTTGGATCTATCAAACCCTAATAGAAACCCTCCAATGTGAAGGTAAAACTACGATGGGGACAACACCCACAAATTTTCACTAATGCAACAATAAAGTTTGTTTGTTAGGGCTACAAGTTTGATCACTTATGATGATCTACCATGTGAGGGATGTTCCCTGTTAAAATATTATAATATTTATTTAGTCTACCTTGATTAAAGGATTTAAGCTTACAACTAAGTAAGTACTTTGTTAAGAGATTTATAAAGGTCTATTAGGACCACTTTGTTAAGAGATTTAAACCTTGATTGCATCTGGTAAAATGTATCACTACATGATTCTTCAATTTGCACTAACTATTAGTTTAAATAAATTATTATTATTTACACTTGACTTAAGTTTACTTAGGATAAATGCATTATTTTTTTATTTATTGGTTGGACACCTAGGAGTATGCATACTCATATGAGTTGTCTTGTAGACAACACATGAGTTAGAAACTCTATTTTAGCACATGTTGTCTACAACACTGGAGTTTGAATAATCAACTGATTTGTCATGTTGACAATGCAATTGTTCAAACTCATAATTAAGTACATGGTATCTACAACATAATTTTATGTGACACACCTTTGTAGGCTTATCCTCTCATCATCACACTAACTCTTGTGCTTAACGGAGGATAATCCACAGTTAGTGGACAGTGCTTAGTTGTTATGCTTATCATTTTGCTAACTCCTAGTCATTCTAGAGGCCTTTATATACAAGCACTTCTAGTGTACTTGAACATTAAATTATTCTTTCTCATATTGTTATTATGATCATATATCATTTGGTCCATATTGTGCTTGGTTCTTGAGCTTCTTGATCTTAGTATCATTTTTCCCGAAGGAAAATTCTTACATGGTATCAGAGCCTTAGGAGCACTATTTCATAGCCATTGGAGACCATTTTTGCTTTACCTCTTGGAGGACCACGATTCAAATATTGAGTATCACAGCATTTGGGAGCATCTAGAACCAAAGCAAATCTCACCATTATGTCTAGAGCATCAATTCAGTGAAATTTGACTATAAATTTGCCAACCCTAGGCCATAGTCAAATTTGGGGCAATTTTTTTTTGTAAACCAAAACCTAAAGGCTTTATTTGCAAAATTGGTATAATCTCTTTAGATCCGTGCAATTAATTTTTAGATTTACATTTTTCATTTGCTTCTCCTTTTGAATATGCAATTTTTTTTTGGATATGTAGTTTATTTCTAAAATTCTGTGAAAAAAATTGGCCTTTTAGGCTAGTAGGAGAGATTTTTTGTAGGTGAAGATTGGAGCTTTCTTATATAAATCAAATATTGGCATCACATTTAGATAGTCAAAAAACCCCCAAATCAACTTTTGCTTCATCAAAATTAGACATTTGAAGTGAAATCTAGAGTCAACTAATTTTTGGAGGTGCAACAATAGCGATTCAAGAAAAATAATTATAGAGGTGATTTTCAAACATCGATGTCTCCCTCATGTGGACTCCTTTTTTTGAGCAATTTTTTTTTGTTTTGGGGTAGAATTTTGTTATCTACACATTGGTGTAGGATGTTTGAGATCTCTTTTCCTAAATTTTTCTACAAATTGAAAATCCCAATTTTTGCAACTTCAAAGGCTTAGTCCGGGCTCATCTAGACACATATTCAGGTGCTTTTTTTAAAAGTGAATGATTTTTAGTCTACTTTCCAAATATAGTATCAATTTGGAGTAATTATGAGAAGAGATAGTACCTTCAAATTTTGGTCTCATTTTTGCCTGTTGACACTTGTAATTAATTAGATCCTTGAGAGGTCTTGTGTCTTATCTTGTAAAGTTTGATATAGCTTCATATTTTTTGTTGTAACCAGCAAAATCAGAAGTCCACGTAGGCCCTAAATTGGCAAGTGGCTATTGTAATTGAACTAAGTATAAATTGCAAAAATCATACATTAGGGGGGTTCATTGATTATTTTTGCATTTTGGGCGATGCATACATTTATTGATCTCATGGAGTCTTGTTTCACATATTAATTTGGTATAAGACTGAGGTTGAAAAAGAGGAACTATCACAAATGGAGTGCTTTAATGATTGGTCATCTAAGAGAGCATAAGGAAGTATTTCCTTTTCTATATTCCAAAGAATTGCCCTCTTACATTGATCCAACGCCTATATATATAATTGGGTCATTCATCTTTTTAAATATCAATGCTTATTTCTTTGATGTCATTGGAAATCTCACTATACCTTATGACATTTGGATGGATCTTTGGAAAGAATATGGAGATCCAATAGTTCCTCCATTTCTAGAAGACATTCTACCTCTAGTCACTCTAGTTATGGTACCTTTAACTCCAGATGAGAATGTACCTCTTGATGTTCCTATTTCTTCTACTGATCTAGTTCCAACCATAAATGCTTCTAATTTAGTGTAGCGGGAAACACCATGTCTTCCTATTTCAGCTTCATTGGATGACTTCCTTCCAGACATTACATGGCTATTTGTGGAGTCTTACATTGAAGATGTGGGAGACAACATTGATGACATCCATCTTGTCTTTATTGAGGAGACTTCTTCTTCACTTGTTGTGAGGGAACACTCTGAATCTCAACCACTTAAGCTTTCTTTCGATACTGACATGATTGTGGATATTTCTTTACAAAAAATGGAGACAAACTCTTTTACTTTAGAGGAGACATATTAGTCTTAGGAGATTGTATTCCAGTTTCCTCATACATCATATCTTCTGAGGATTTTTCTGACTAGTTGGGGAGCATTCTCTACTACACCTATGGAACCACTTCTTCCTACAAGGAGGAACATCATTCAACTTTCATGGTGTAGCTTCTTTAGTCATCAAGGAGCTTTTTTCATGGGTGTGCATTCATTATTGAGGGGAGGTAACATTTCTTCTCTTCCCATATCTTCCTATCAAGATGCTTCATTGTCTTTGGAGGTTGATTCACTTTCATCCATGGACATGCTAACTTGTTTGCCACCTTCTTTTCGACATCCACAAGATTATTTTGTGGCATCTACATTCATCAAGGAATTTTTGACATATGAGAAAACTTTAGAGGCAACATCCACACCATACTACATATGGATCCCTCTTCCATCTTCCTATCCATAGTGGGAAGCATACTTGCACCTATACTTGGTGTCTCTTCTTTCTAAAGGCAGAAATGTTGTTTGTTGCCATTGGATTCTCTTTTATCTTCAAGCACTCATCATTACAAGATCCTTCACTAGGGGGGGATTTCATGGAGGGATTCTATATTGTATATGCATGATGTATGTCATAATGAGGGGGTCTTAATTACTCCATCCATACATGCATCTTTCTTTATTGTACTTATCTCTTGTTTTGGGGGCGGGATTTTCCCATGAGGTTGTCCCTCTTTCTCCATTTTTAGAGATATTTTATTGCATTTCATTTATGCAACATTGCATTTGTAATTGAGTACCTAACATGGCCTAGTAGCCAGGACCCATTATGCATTTTATCATAGCTTTTATGAGCTTAAGTGCATTCCCTAAATAATAATTATTTACACTTTACTTAAGTTTACTTTGGATAAATACATTATTTTATTATTTATTAGTTAGACACCTAGGAGTATGCATACTCATATGAGTTGTCTTGTAGGCAACATAGGAATTAGTAACTCTATTTGAGCACATGGTGTCTATAACATAATTTTACATGACACACCTATGTAAGGTTATCCTCTCATCATTGCACTAACTCCTATGCTCAATGGAGGATAATCCACTCTTAGTGGACATGTGCTTAGTTGTGAGGCTTATCATTTTGTTAACTCCTATTCATTCTAGAGCCCTTTATATACAGGCATTTCTAGTGTACTTGAACATCAAATTATTCATTCTCATATTGTTATTATGATCATTCATCATTTGGTCCATATTGTGCTTTGTTCTTGAGCTTCTTGATCTTGGCATCATTTTTCCCTAAGGAAAATTCTTACACTAACATGCTAATAATAGTTCTCCTATGTTCATTCAATGATCACCTCATTGATCTGATATGTCTCTATCTTTGTACTTCACCACTCTGCTCAGTTTTTACACTCTGTCTAATCCACCTTCGATCTTGCATGTATCCAATCCTTCACACTTCACACACAAGAAAAAAACTTCTTAACCTCTCTAAATTAGGTAATAGATCCTCTATAAATAGATAATTGGGTGAACCTTCTAGATCTAAATCAATAATCTAGAATCAATACTTTTTCCACTTAGACCTTCCAATTTTATGATTGGTGAAATCCCTTGCCTAAGGATTAATGATCCTCAAAAAAATTGTAATCACCTTCTTGATTACCTCCTTGATCTCCAAAATATGCTTCCAGCTCAATAAAAATGGTTAACATAGATTTTACTACCATTCCAAACAAAAATGCAAAACTATGTTACTCAGTACTTACAATATACTGGTGCTTAGCATAAACAATTTCTTCATGGTGTTCCTCATTCTTCATTATCTTAGCATGAATAAGATAACTTAGTCTATATAACACTTACCTTCTTCTAAACTCTAACTAACTTAACATCTATTCCAATCTCTGATTAGCTCGACAATGATGTGAGTACTCAACAACCATTAGTGTTCCTAACAGTAACTACTACTAAATAGTTGACTTAGAATATTTACAAGTCTTCATTCCTTTTCTCAGCTTATATAGGATGACTTGATCATAGTGATGGCCGAATAATATTTCCTTCTAAATGATTAAGTGTTTGACACTAATAGACAACATGATTTAGGAATTACATATCTTCACCTTTGACATTAGTGGTAATAATACTTTGGCATGATCAAAAATATATGCAATACAAAATTGAAACATAAGTACTCCCGCTTAGAATGTAATCCATACCTTACTCGATATACAATGTACATACACTAACTCTACCACTTGGTATGTACATGATAAACTTCAAGATTCCAAAAAATTATCCTTCTCTATAAAAACTTTCTTCATTTGATTTATCTAACCATGTCCATTATCACTCACTAGCCAATCACTAACATGTCCATCATGCCCCTTGTTTTTTTCACTCATGGCTGTTGGGGTGGAGTAGTGGTAATGCCATACTTATCTAAAAATGGTTTATGGATCTATACTATAATGGCTAAAGCATGATCTAAATTCATCCTTATAGACTCCAAAATTTGAATCTTTATTTCTAGAGTAGTAGCTGGATCAACCAAACTATCAATAATAGAGAGATTTGGACCTCTTTATACAACCTCCTTTATCGATTTAATCTCTCTCTACATAACCTCTAAGTGAGTTATCAACATTATTTCAATAGACATAAGCTTAGCCCTTATTCTTCCATCATTTTCCATCAACTCGGCTAACCTAGCTTGGGAAATTATTAATATATTAAAATGAAATGAACTTGAACTTGTGACAATATTCAAAGAATGTCATGTTGACTTTAAATCTACTTGTAGTCTATTTATGAGTTCTTTATTTTCCTTTCTAAAGAATGTAGAATCTAGTAACTCTTTGTACGAGGAATGAATTTTTTTTTTTGGTAAAACATTATATTTATATTAATAATAACTAGCTCAAAAAAGCTCCTATAGAAAAGAACCAGAAAAGAAAAACTCCAGTCATTTCCTAATACAAAAAAAGAATGCAGAAGAAGAAATACTGCATCAAGAGAGAGTATCTATCAACACTAATGAATCTTGTCCTAGAGATTCCTAGATCAAGAATATAGTAATTACAAAGAGCCCAAAACTTATATGAATAAAATTCATTGATTGGTGCTAGAGACAAGACCCAAAGCCTAGCCAAAAACTGTTATAGAGATTACCATCACTAATCTACATCCAAAACTTCAATTAAGACCATGATATTAGAAATCCATCTAATGCAAGTGTAATCCAAGGCCCTAACCTACATATAATATCTCAAAAGAAAAAATGAGATCCATAAAAGAAAAAACATGTGTAATCATAGAGAAGTCATGATTTACTATCAAATAAAATATGAGGAGGACTCAGCCTTATTCTAAACATATTCTTTGTCATAATACTAATCAAGTTGGGGAGATCAAGGAGGTCAAAAGGGGAAAGTAAAGAGTTAAATGTAAACTCCATCAGTACCCAAATTAGCTAGACAATTAGCTAAAAGATTGCCTTCTCTATAAGTGTGCATGATGTAACATTCAGAAATTGAATCAAGAAGAGACCATACTTGATGTAATATATATTGTATGGACCAATTATATACATGACATTTGATACACACATTAATAATAATGGAAGAATACCCTTCAACATTTAACTTAGAGATAGACCCCTTTGGTGGGTCTAGCACAACAAGAACTCTAGAAGATTCCATGTTATCTAAATATTTCTCTTGCAAAAGGCGACACCATTTGGCAGAGGATCTCTCATACATTTGCCAAACAAGTTTAGCACCAAAAGCCCTATTCCTATTGGTAATGTTGGGAACTCCAATGCCTCCTATTATATAAGAGTTTGACATGGCATAAATAGAAATTAGTGATATTTTCTTCTGACCATTCATATTATTTGACCAAAGAAAGTTTGAATTTGAGAGATGATAGCTTTGGGGGCTCGTAGAATGGAGAAGTAATATTTAGGAATGGTAGAAATAATAGCTTTGATAAGAAAAATTCTACATGAGAGGGATAACCAACAAACCTTCCAAGAACTAATTCTACTATTGATATGATCAATCACAAATTTCCAATAAGAAGGTTTGTTTAATCCCATAAAAAAGGGAACACCAAGATAAGTAGAAGGTAAATGATCACGGGGAAAACCAAGAAGATGGATTATTCTTTGAGAAACTAATTGGGATGTATAAAAAACATATATTTTAGATTTGGTTGCATTAATACATTGATTTAAAACTTGTGTATAGAGGTCAATGGTTTTCTTCATACTTTGTGCTTCTTGATATGTAGATGATCCAAAAAGTAAAGTATCATCAGCAAAAAGAGAATGGGTTATGGACAAAGATGTATCTATAATATTGATACCTTTCCACAACCCTTTTTGATTAGATGAGTTAAGAAGTCTGTTGAGGGCCTTTTCCATAATGATAAACAAGAATGGAGAAAGAGGGTCACCTTGACAAACTCCTTGGGAAGAGGCAAAGAAACTTGCTAGTGCACCATTAATGAGAATAGAAAAATGTGCACCTAAAATGCAAACTTTAATCCATTTACACCACCTAGAAGAAAAACCAAACTGATGAAGGACTAGAAGAAGAAAAGACCAATTTAGTTTATTATAAGCCTTCATCATATCTAATTTGGCAACAAAGGCTGAAATATTATGTTCTTTGATGGAATGAAGGGTCTCATGGGCTATTCTAGCTTCCTCAGTTGTTAATTCTCAACTAGAAACAAAACCCCCTTGTTCTGATGATATAATTTTTGGAATAATGGGCTTAAGATGTAAATAAATATCCTTTTTGATAATCTTTTAGATAGTGTTCCATAAAGAAATAGTACAAAAATCAGCAAAAGAATAGGGATCATTAGCCTTTGGGATGAGAGCAATATTGGTGGTATTAAAGTTCTTCAAAATGAAATCTTTTTTCCTAGGTTCTTTAAGAGCCTCAAGCAATTCAAAACAAATTACATCCCAACATTTTTGAAAAAATAATGTAGTGGACACATTAGGGCCTGATGCCTTATCAACAGGCATAGAAAATACTACACCATGAATCTCAGAAAGAGTAAAGGGGGCCATAAGAATCAAATTGTCTTGTTGCATAATCAAAAAGGGAATATAATCCAAGATCTCATCCATAAGGTGGGAAGAGGGGTAATCCTACGATGGAGGGAAAAGAAGATTAGAGAAGAACCTTTCACTCTCAATTTGAATGCCCTTAGTGTTAGAAATCAAATTTCCTAGATGGTCATGAATTGTAAATATTGTATTATTAGCCTTCTTTTGTTTGGCAAATGCATGAAAAAAATTAGTATTCTAGTCCACTTGTTCTTCTTCTTGCTTACATAATTTAGACCACTCCTCTTGAAAATTATTTTATCTTGAATGCATATCAGCATTTAAACCATGGAGTAAAATATGTTCATTAATCTTGGCTAGTTTTTCTTCTACCACCTTTTTCTCCTCAAAAATATTTTTAAAAACATGTTTATTCCAAATCTTGATAAGCCCTTTGACACACAGCATTTTCTTATGAAACTAAAACATTTTGGTTCCTGGCTCTAGTGGAGCATCCTTACACCATTTTTTTAAAAGGCCATCAAAGTGGAGATGACAATACTATACACTTTCAAAATTAAAAGATGGTCTAGAAAAACTAGTAAGAGGAGAATCTGATGGAAGAATGGACAATTGAATAGGGAAATGGTTAGATTCTGAATATGTTAGTATAACCAATTGGATAGTATAATTCACAAATTTCCAACATTGTGAACACAAAAATCTATCCAATCTAACTACAATTTGATGGAACCCAACTCTTCTATTAGTCCAAGTGAAAGATCCAACTTGTGGGGTAACATCAAATAGAGCACTATTGTTAACAAATTCATTAAAGTCCTGGGTAGCTCTAGCTGGGGGAATAATACCTCCATACTTATCCCTAGGACATGAATAATGGCATTAAAGTCACTAGCAATAATAAATTTGGCACCTACTAATTTCTAGATAAAACCTATAAGAGCATGCCATAAACTTTGTTTATCAGACATAGGGTAGGGCCATAAACAGTAATCAAATGGAATGAAAGTTCATAGTGTTGAATGGATAACATTTGGCAATTAGTTCCTAGATGAAGATGTTGAGCCTTGATAGTCTTAGGATTCCATAATACAACAAGGCCCCCAGAAGCACCTAAGCTAGGAACATGTGAGGAATTCCATGTCGACCAACATCCAATAGATTTATGAAAGTTATTTGTTGATAGCTTAGTCTCCTAAAGCAAGACTAGATCACATTGGATAGTTTCAAGACATTGCTTGATCCTATTACATTTGTTAGGGGCATTAATTCCCCCAACATTCCATGAGAGGATCTTCATAACTAACAAGGAGCACTCTTGGTGCTCCTCCTTGTTCGTTTAGAGTTAGGAAAATTACCATCCAAAATTGATTGGATCCCTGCATCAACTTCTATTTTAGCTTTTGATGGTTTCATTGGTCTACCCCTAGGCTTAGAAGATTTCTTAGTTTTAGGAGATGGTGAGAGGGGGGATTTTAGTACAAAAAATTTATGGCAGAAATCAAAGCTAACATTAATAAGAAGTGGATCAACAAAGTGGGACCTAGTCTGACCAGAACCATTTGCTTGAGTAGGAGACTTTTTGACTACCAAGCCAAGATCTAAAACAATTGTAGAGTCCTCCATCCTAGGTGAAGGAGGGTCCAATTTAAAGTGTACATTATCCTTAGGTAGGTCATGGAGCATGTTATCTTCATCAAATAATTTAGGAGGAATTGGTATATTGCACTCTACTACTAAAATTTGGGCATATTCAAAAGACAATGAATGTCCTTGGGAAACTAATGCAGCTTCTAATCTTGACAAGAAAGAAAGAGTTTGATCATTAAAAATGAGCTCATTAACAACATCATCCATCTAAGAGGGATAAATAACATCTTCTTCATTGGCAGTCAAATATGTAATTGCAAGTTTAGAAGATGTCGATGACGTGAAAAGAGATTGATCTAGACTTATATACTTATCTTGATGAGTATTCCATTTAGAGAAAAGATGGGTCAAAAACAACATAAAGTTTTAGCAAAATTAGAGAAGGACCCTAAATTGGGAGAAGCCATAAGGAAAAAAAATTCCTTAAAAATAAACACTAGGAGTTATTAGAACTTGAATAGTCTATGTGGGATTGATCTTTTTGTGTATAACAATGACCCTTTGGTGAATGGTAAATAACTAGATTTACAAATGAGAAATGATATGGGTCACTAGATAGTTTAGCTTGAGATGCACACACATTGTTTGGGGTAGAAGGAATAGACTATGTCCTAAAAGTGCACTTCATTGGGTCAGAGTTATGGTCACTACAAACTATCATATTAGAGCAACTTTGATCTCAACTTTGATTAGTAAAATGACCCAACCAACCTGCCATCTTAATTGCAATCTGTGTGTCTTGAATAATAATTGTTTGGTTCCAATGTCCATATTTAGATGACATAATTAAGGAAGAAGGCAATGGTTTATTTAGGTTTAGTAAGCAACAAAACCTTATAGAAAAAGATGGTTCATCAAAAGGCACTAGATCATGTCGGATGAATACCCCAATTTTATTTGCTATTAATTCAATAATTTGTAGATCTCTATATTCCATTGGTAAAGTAGGAAGCTCAATCTGAAATGGCATAAAATCAAAGGTTATATGACTAGGTTTAAAGTTTGGAGATCAAGCATTGGTATATATTCACAACCCTTTACAAAACCAACTCTTAATTCAAAGAAACTTATCCCAATCAAGCTTAGAATAAAATATAGCAATAAAAAAATAAGACTCACGATCAATGTAGAATAAATTAGTAACACAATACTAGTAATGCTTTTCCCAAGAAAGAAGATCTATAGCCAGGGGGAAGGACCAAATCTTAGTGATGATTGTTGTGTTGAGCATGTAAGTGATTTGTGGCTCAACAAGTCCATCTTCAATCACAAGAAGCTAGGCATCACCATCTATGAGAGTGGCATTTAAACTATCCAAATTATTATTCTGACTAGTTGATCTTACTGAAGATGTAGACCCCAATTTTTCCTTCCAAACTTTGGCAGGCTGATTTCCCATAGATTTTTACCTCCAAGTGAATATTCTTGAATAACTTCTTCTACATTATTTACAAGGTTTAATAAATGAACTTTCCTTAGTGCAATTTCAATGGCTTTTTTTTTTTTATCACTTTCTTCTCAAATTTCTTTGTTGTCCACTACATCAACTTCTCATTTGAGTCAACATTTGTATCATTTACAATCTCCACAATTTGAACTAGATGAGAAATAATAGGGACTTTCTCATCAAGGTTTTACACATCAAATGATTCTAAGAAAATGTCCTTGGTATCATGCAATACTAGCTTCGTTTGTTGCTGCCTTCTCAACTTTTCTTGTCTTATTTTTCCTGCCAAGATGTCTTGCAAGGTTTTCATTTTCTCATAAGTCAAGTTATTAGTGTCCCGATTTGGAATCACAATAACTTCATCCAATGTCACTATCTTGCTAGGTGACTAATTCCTCTTCTTCTTGATCCTTCTTCCTTTAGAGTCTAGATTGCTAGAGCTCATAAATGACAATTCAACACTTTGAGTTTGAATCTCTAGGCTTGGTCTTTGAATAATATCTTGTGCACACTCAGCAGCTTTAGGTTCCTCAATTGTTCTCTGTTCCTAGATTCTTACAAGTTCACAAGTGGAACTTGGATGTATTGTCTCTTCCTCATTAAAAGGTCCTAAGATGATAGACCCTTCATTGCCTATAGTTCATTTCTCTGCTTGTACATTCCAACTCTCTAACTCCTTACTCTCTTCTTGTGTGAGCTTGCTCTGCTGCTCATAAACTACAACATTTGCCTATTCTATCATTTGCACATTTTTGTCAATAGTAATGTTAGATATATCAATTAAACTTATAGTTACCTATTGAAATGTTCATTGATCACCAATCTCTAGATATTATTTTGTTTGCACAACTACTAGATTGGTGTCCATTAATGTAACTTTGATAGACATAGGAGCTTTCTCCTCTTTCTCTAGCTTGATAGACACTAACTTTTCATACTCTTGTTCATCTATAGTCACATTGGACAATGTAGTATTAAAGGTTTCATCCTAAATAGTGGCTGTCTATACCTACTTTAAAGTCTCTTGTGCTATCTTCTAAATTTTTTTCACTAATTGCTCAACATTAGTGTAGATATCTCCTATATTATCCAATTCAACTCTGTCATCTTCCTTTTCTTCTTCCTCTACTGTCATAAGTGTCAATCCAAAAACTTTCTTTCAAACTATTTTACTTTCCTCTACAACATCCTCAGTTTTATTCCTCAAAATTTTGTAGGCCCTAATCTTTGGCACAAATTTGTTTGTATAGTCTATCATAGCTATGGCCAAATGATGGTCGTCTAAGTCTAGCATAACTTGTACCAATGTAGCCTCTCTCATTTTCCTTTCCGTGGTCAACACCCATTTCTATTTTGCATTAATTTTTTTATACAACTCTTTAGGTAACTCTCAACCTAGCTCTATTGGTGTATATTTAAAATTTACCATCATATCTACAACAACTTTTTTAATTTTCTCTTTATCACCTTTCTCTAAAGTTTCATACTTAATATGATTAAAACTAGTTAATCTTGTTGAACTCATTATATTTTCACATACCTTATCAATTTCTTGAGGCACTCTCCTTGTTATAATTTGAAACTTCAACTCAATTCATCTGACTCTATCCTCTCAGCCTCATCATCTTCATCAACTAGTTTGACAACTAGCTTTTTTCTAAGATTCTTCTTTTGTTGGCCTTGCTCGACATCTTTAGCTTCAAGTGTTCTCTTTTTAGGACTCTTTCCTTTGACTAGCCTTATAATCTACACTAGTACTTTCCTTACAAGCTACTTAGTTGTTGCTACCTGGTGACTCTTCTTGGTGTGGATATGGGTAGGGTTGCCACTTTCTTTAATCTTTTCTTCACCTTATGCTCAACTACTACAAAAAATTTTCTTTAGTTGCCATGGGTTTGGGAAAAAAAAGATATTTTCCTTTACCTTCATCTTCATTACTACTAATATTTTAACCTTTAATCTCAATAATTTGTAGTGGTGAATCTCCAAGCTTTCCTTCCAAGTCTTGGATCATCTTCTTCCTTTTTTGTCCAACTTAGGGACTTTATTCTACACCATCAATTTTATCTTAGTAGCCTCATATGTGTTGAATGGCTTGACATTCTTATCAATCTCTTCTGCTAACAACATTGTAATAGCACTTAACACTTCATCTACATGCACTTCATAGTGCATACGCCTTAGCCATGCCACTATCGATATTACTGCATGTACATATGTGTAATCTATGTCAACAAGAAAACATATGTTATCATAATACTGATCAACTACTGAATCAAGTATCCTTGACCTATTATTCATCTTCCTCTTAAAATATTTTAAACATTCATCTTAATGGTCTCAAAATTCTCACTTATATGTTCAATATATTCATTCATCTACTCGTACATAGACCTAGTCTTATCCCAAATGATATTTCCAACTATGGGAAAATAATTTTGTACATAGAAGAATATACAAATGATAAAAGAACCAAACTTACACAATGTGTTCTTGGCCTTCCTTATTTCTCCAAGGTTCTTTACAAGCTATATCAATTTCTCTACAAGTTGTATCAATTGCATCTAGACCAAGTCATAGTTTTGGTCCTTCTTGATGAATTTATAACCCATGCCAATAGATACACATAGCACATCATGTAGTTGGCTTGACCTAGAGAACTTATGTGCAATCATACAAACTACAAACTCAATCACTAGATCTTCAATCAAATTAATTCAAATACCTCAGCCATTCTACTTTTCCTTTGTGAGATTTTCAATCACATCTTGTGCCTAAAAATGAATACTCTTCACTCAGTCTAGAGTAGGGTAACTAGCCACATGATGTATAATGGATTTTTTAATCTTAACTGGCCCATTCTCCAATCATAACTTCATATCATGTATCCTTCTCAACACAATCTTGATCCATTCAACCTTAAACACTTTGGGGAATGTTAGGGCATGAGTTAACCCTTTCTCAACCTTGACCTTGTTTACATTCTTCAATATCCCATTTTTGCACAACTTATTATAGGCATTCCTCAACTCAAAATCACCTATCTCACTGATTTTGAACATATATAAGTACGAACTTATATTGTGCACCATTATTACATAGAGTGGAATTGTGGATAATGCTCTTGATGACTCTCCTTTAATGAAATATTATGATATGCTTTAAATTTTGGAGGAGGGCATTCATTATTGTGAGTAATTTGTGCATTACTTCCCTTCAATGCTTCCCTCTTATCACTTACAGATGCATATGACACCATTTTTCCAAAGTAGGGTTTCAAATTTTAAACAATCTCACAAGTTCACAACTTGGTTCAAAGACTTTTGCAAACTTACACTTTTTGGTCAATGGAATGCACTACATTCTTTCTAAAACTTTGCACTATCACTCCTTCAAATCTCCTTGTTCTTCACTCTAAGAATCCAATAGTATGGTAGATTAAAATGAACCTCTAAATTGACTATATACCTTCAAATAGCCAAATTGTTCTTTCATTTAATGCTTAGTACTTTCAATGGTTGAACACAAAGTCCATGAGAGTTGTCTTGACTTACTTTGTAGAACTTGACACACACACCTACCACTTTTCTCAGTTTGTATTAGGACTACATTATATTGACACTTGGTCATTAACAAATTATCAACTTGCTACTTTAGTTCAAACGTTAACATATGTCCTTAAGTGTCTTCACTTATGCTGATATGGACCTCAATGCATCTTGTACTAGGAGCTAGTGTAGCATTTAGCAACTTGAAACATAGTTCCATACATACACTTTATTCTTAGTATGTGTCATCCATTCGATTGGGTGACCTTAGCATCATTTTTTGCATTGATTCTTCTTTCTTCTTTCTCTAGGTTTGATTCATATGGCTTTTCATTTGTTCACTTCTAACTATTATTTCATCCATTTTGGTCAATCTTGAAATTTGGTACTCAGTTCCTACAGTTTCTACTTAAATGACCAATCATATGATAGTTATAACACACTACACTACCATTCATCCAAATTTTGTATTTACCTTTGAAATGTGTTCTAACACAATTTTATTAATACTCCTTAGCTGGTCAATTGTTGTACCTTTGCTAGACTTTTGCTGTCTTTTCCAGCACTGTCTTCTGTGACCTCTTTTTTGTTTTCTGAGGTCTGTTTCATGTTGTTTTTGGTTTATTCTCTATGTTTTTCTTTTCTCTTGCTACTTTCTAGAACTCTACTATTGTAAGGTTTCGGGTCCTTTAAAACTTGTTTTTACTTAATCAAAACACAATTAGTACAATATGTCCATACTCATTACATAGCTAAGAGTTGTACCATTTATTATAATCCAAATTGATTGTATTACCTTGATTAGGTGATTTTCCTTTTCCTTTAGGTGTCCAATTGTTCTTTTCTGTTAGATATACAATCTTGTGACTTATGACCATACTTTTGACAAGTATAACAATAAGCTTCAAATCTATAATTGTTTGGTGTTTTATTGACATTTGGTCTACATTCATGTGCTTGATGACCTTGTTGCACTTAAAGCAATAACTATTGAATTTAGGTTTAGGGTTTGACTTACCAATATTTCTCTTATGATTATGTGTTGTATGGCCTAGTTTTCCACAATGATAACATGTAGGCTTCTTTTTCTCCTTTGATGATTCTCCTTGCTCAACATTTGATAGGAACTTGGCATAGCCTAGTCTAGAAGTGTCATTAGGTCTCCTAGGTGCATTAATTAGTTCATTCAATAGTTGCATAGCCTCCTTAGTTTTGTTTATCCTTTCCATTAAGTAATTTTCAACTTTAAGTTTATTCTTAAATCTCTCATTTTTAGATTTTGAAGTCACAATCTCAAGATCCTTTCTATCCAACTCATGGTTAACACTTGGTAACTAATTTACCATGTCAAACTGATTGTGTTTTAGGGTTTTTACCTTAGTGATCTTTTTATCCTATCTTGTGGTCAACTATGTAATGTTTTCTTCTTCCAAAACTTTATTTTCCTCATCCTTTCCCTTCCACTCCAAGACTTCATATATCCTTAATGATATCACTTCATGTTCTATCTTTAGTTATTTTACCTCTTCATTTAGATTGTTGTTTCTATCCAATAAACCTACTATTGTTTAATCGGTATCTTTAGATCTACCTTCATTATATATGTCCTCAATGCTTTCTTCCTTGTATTGTGTATCATTCTACCTAAGTTCTATCTCCTTCCTTTGATCCAAGAACTTCCTTAGTTCCTCTTTCTTTACCTTGAATTTCTCTAAGGTAGTCTGCAAATCAATATTTTTAGTCTTAATAGTATTTCCCAACATATAGGCTTCTATCTCAAGGATCTTCTCTCTCTCAAGCAATTAAACTTCTAATAATAGAACCAAAGGTTTGATACCAATTGTTGGAAATCTAATGGGGAAAGTAAGATACTAAGAGGGGAGTTAACAAGGATCTATAAATCTTTAACACTTCAAACAAGTATCAAATTCTAGCTTCACCATAAACCCTTATCTTGTTAATATCATAAATTGAATTAACACTCACTGCAATGCATAATTAGATCTAGCATCTAATATCATGAATAACTTACACACATGTAAAGTTACTCATAACACATGAACACAAAGATTTGGTTATGCAGAAACCCTCCAATGTGAAAGTAAAACTTGTGGTGGGTATGACACCCTCAAATAGTCACTACTATAGCAATAAAGTTGTCTTGTTAGGGCTAAAAGTTTGATCACTTTTGATGATCTAGCATGTGAGGGGTCTTCCCTGTTAAGAGCTTACAAGACTTATTTAATCAACCTTTATTAAAGGATTTAACCTTACAACTAAGTAAGTGCTAGGTTAAAAGATTTACAAAGGTTTATTAGAACCATTCTATTAAGAGATTTAAACCCTAATTACACTTGTTAAAATGTATCAATGCTTGATCCTTTAGTTTGCACTATCATGATGATAATATATCTCCTTTGTTCATTCATTGATCACCTCTCTAATGTGATATGTCTTTATCTCTATAGTTCACTACTCTACTCAGTCTCTTACACTCTTTCTGATTCATCTTGAACCTTTCATGCATCCAATCTTTCACACTTCACATGCATGCAAAAATCTTCTTTACCTCTCTTTATTAGGTCATATATCCTCCTCTAATAGATGATTGGATCAACCTTCTAGATCTAAATCAATGGTCTAGAATTAATCCTTGTTAAAGTTGATGAAATATCAACCCCACATCTCCCAAGAATCACTTGCATACAAACACCTATCACAGAAAAGAGAAGAAAAAGCTATGGATGCTAGAATTCCTAGATCCATAAAGGAGACATTCTTGATGAGAAACAAAATAGATTCTTATTGTCAAAAGTGAATTAATATCAATAAATTACAAAGAGAGATAAATCCTTATAAAAGGAGATCAAAACTCTTACAAGAATCTAATCTAGGTAGCATGAAAATAATTAATAATTATATGCCTAAATTTTAGCTTAAGTGGAATAGAGTTAATTAGAAAACATCTAATTACTGTAACACCCACCCCTAAGATAAACTTAGGGAATAGCTAAAAAGCTAGAAACTACTATTAAAAGTAGATTTGAGTCCTAGCAACAAAGCTTGATGGTGTACCCAAGCACAACTAAATCTTTGTTAAAAGAAGAAATAGAGAAAACCACATGGGGAAAACCCTACTCCAAAAAGAGATGGAAAAATGCTGAAATAACTAGTGAAGGACTAAAGAAACCTCCAAACTAGGGAATATCCCAAAAGATAGGAACAAAAGATGATCATGTGGAGCACCACTAAAGCATAAGAAGTTGCAAAGCTTTGTAAAAAAGTAACCACTAATCTAAAGAGCCTCCACTGAAATAGAACCTGGCAAGATAGAGAAGACTATAATATACATTAGTGCTCTCAGAAGACACTACTTGACTTAGGAGGCAAATAATGAAAACAACTAAACTCAAAGATATAGATGGCATGACACACCAAATCCTAAAGAGCTAATCAATTGAACATGGAAGGGTGCATCCAAAGTAGGAACAAAAAGAAAAGTGTCCATATGGTAAATGATCCATCTCGCCGAAATGCATAGGCACGTAGTTACTACATCTTCCTAGTACATAGGAACAGATGCTATATACATAAGTCACTCCATAGAACCAAGGCAACATGAGAACTAAAAAAATAATCCCCCTAATGCAAATAAGGCTGAGGTGATAGGAAACTAGAAAAGTGTCGACCAAAATAACTATATGCAAAGGAAGCATGATCAAGATGCACAAAAGAATACATATGTGTGCAATGAGGTGATCAATCTAAAACACATCACGAGGCTAATGTCATAGAGGGGAATCCCACTAGATAGAGGAAGATGGAAAATAGAGGAAAAACATCAATCCCCATGATACTTCAATCAGAATAGTGCATGTACAATAAGGAACAAGATATAATGAATCCCAAGAATATAATAATCTATATGAGTGTCCTGAGATGAAACTTCTTGACTTAGAAGGAAAAACAACTAAAATGAAAATATAGATGCAATATGACACATTATCTCTATGTGTTTGCAAGAATACATACAATAGATGTCTAAATAGACCAAAAGAGACATAAGGCTAATACAATAGATAGTATAACTTGTGACAAATCATTTGAAACAACAAAATTGATCTCGGGACCTAAAACAACCAAGATTTCCACTAGAATGAAAAAATACAAAAAACTAAATAGAATGTGCCTAAAGAAGAATCTAGAAATATAATTAGCATTATACGAACAATCTCTAAAAGACCTTTCCAATGATATCAAGAAATCTAAAATCAAAGTAGGATGCTCAAGATATGTTTTCTAGAGTTCCAAAAAGAGCTCCTGACTTTGACAATAGAAAAATCTATTAAAAAGGTATCAAATGAAAATTACTTATACCACTATGATAGGTGTGGAACTGACTTTTTGACGATATCTTGTTTGTGGAAAATGGAGTCTATATGCTCAATATATGAGCAAAACCATGAAGGTAGGTCCAACAAAGCCTAGATGAAAAATATGAATGTTGATGAAGTGTTGATGTCAGTATGTGATGAGCATAAATTTGATCATCAAATGATCGTCAAAGAAAAATAATGCCTTAAAATTACCCCTGATGTTGGAAAAAATAAAATCTAGTATGTTGGGAAAAACTAGTTTGCCAAAAATGTAGGAGTCAATGCTCAGAAAATATACTAGTGACCATAATTTTTGCAAGTGCTTAAAAAAGAATATGCATGAGTTTGGAAAAGAAATTATAAATTCACGTGTCAAACTAGATGCCTTCAAGGGCATTGACTAGGTGGGTTCCAAATAAACTTGTAGTCATAAACTTGGAGCTGGGGTCATGGGACTCGTGGCATGGGTTTCCAAATAAAATTGCCAATGCAAAAATGTATGTAGAACCCAAAATGTTTGCAGCCCCAAAAAAATTGGTATACACAAAGTAGAGTAATGGTATGAAGCCATTTGTTGTGGGAGGAAAAAAGTAGGGCCACTAAGAAGGTGGAAGTGTCAAGGTGGAGTTGGATGCTCCAAAATAAACTCATACTCCACCAATAAAACATGCACAATATCACATGCCTCTTCCAAAACAAAATACAATTGTTTTAGGAAAATCTGCCAACTACCAAGCCACAAAACCACAAGATCACCAATGACTACTGATATGGGCATTTTAAATGATGAAATAGGCATCTGACATGAATTTTAGAAGAGTGGTGACCAGAACTAAATTCTCATTCTTTGCTCATCAATCAAGAAATTTTCCCTAGTTGACAAGACGCAGGTCATGCAAATGTGCATTGACTGGCATGGACCAATACATAGGGCCAACATACTCACACATAATGGAGCAAACTCCAAAAAATGTACCTAAAACCAATCCATGGAGTCTTGGTCCATCGGTGGTCTTCATAAAATACCACTAAGTTTTTTCTAAAAATTGAGGGGAAAGTGCATGAAAAATGTGCGTTCCAAAAATGCCACAAAAAGTGCAGGATCCAAAGTAACTATGGTGATCATGATTGATAGAAGCGTAGGTGCATGCCAAAACTTGTTCATGTACAAGGCCACTAATTGTGTGGAGGTCAAATCAAAAAATACCTCCAAATTAAGGCAAAAATAATGTGAAATAATAGAACCCCCAAAAATCACATGCACATCAACCTCAAGGCACAAAACTAGAGGATTCCAAAACAACTAGTTTGACATGTACATAGGAGTATGGAAGCTGACCTCCAAAAGATAAATTTTGCAAATCCCACTTGAAAATTTGTCCCTACATTTAATTGGAAAATGCACAATCAAGGAGTGAATGGAACCCAAAAAAAATGATTGAGGGCCCAAAAAAGGTGTTGAACATGAGGAGAGTGACATTGATCCCCAAGAGTGCATGAAGTTGGGAGAAGGCCTGACACAAAGGACTAAATCAAAAAAAAATCCAAGAGTGAGGCCTAATAAAGGCACCCAAACAAATTGCACTACCCAAAATTTTAGCGCAAACCCTTATGCACTCCTGCTTCCAAAAAAATATGTCAAGTATGTAGTGCACAACAATAAACACTTTGCCAATGCTTTTAAATAAAAATCATTCACCCCATACATCCATCTTTTTTTAACAAATTTTCTTTTGCTAAAATAATATAAATCATTGTCTTGCGATTTGAACCTATGTCAATACTAGGTACCAAAAAAATGGCCTCAAATTTCAACATTGTCCAAACTAGATGTATTTTATATGGAAATGGGAGTTTTTGAGTGCTCTAATCTCAACGATGATGTCTATTTGGGCTCAAAGTGCTCTAAAAATTTAGGTTTCCCATAGATCCAATATAAAATCCTTTGAAAGCCATAGATATTAAAATTGATGCCAAATCTCTCACAAACAAAATAGGGGCATGAAGATCTGAGGCTCTGATACCATGTTAAAGTTGATGAAATATCAACTTCATAGTTCCCAAGAATCACCTAAATGCAAACATCTATCATAGAAAAAGAGAAGCAAAAGCTCTAGAGGCTAGAATTCCTAGATCCATAAAGGAGACATTCTTGATGAACAAAAAAAGAGATTTCTATTATCAAAAGTGAATTAAGATTAGTAAATTAGAGAGAGAGAGAGAGAGAGAGAGAGAGAGAGAGAGAGAGAGAGAGAGAGAGAGAGAGAGAGAGATCCTTGTAAAAGGAGATCACAAACCTAACCTAACTTGCATGATAATAATTAATAAAATAATTAATTATTATATGTCTAAAGTTTAGCTTAAGTAGAATAGAGTTAATTAGAAAATATATAATTACTTTAACAATCCTTTTTTTGCTTAGACCTTCCAATTTTCTGATTGGTGGAATCCCTTGCTTAGGGATTAATGATCCTCAAAACTTTTAATATGCTCCTTGATTACCTCCTTGATCTCCAAAATATGCTTCTAGCTCAATAAAATTGATTAACATAGATTTCAATGTCATTCCAAATAAAATGTAGAATTGTGTTACTCAACACAAATTATTTCTTTATGTTTTTCCTCAGCCTTCATTAGCTTAGTATGAACTGGATAACTCAATCTATATAACACTCGACTTCTACTAAACTCTATCTAACTTGGCATCCATTTCAATCTCTAACTAGCTCAACAATCATGTGATTACTCGGTGACCATTAGCACACTTGGCAATAACTATTGGTTGGCACTTGACTTTGAATATTTACAAGTCTTCATTCCTTTGCTTGACCTATATAGGATGACTTGGTTGCAGTGATGATAGAATAATAATACCTTGTGAATGACTAAGCGTTTGACACTAATAGACAACATGACTTAGGGATTAACACTAACTACTCTTAAAAGTAATACTATGACACACATGCACACACACACACACACACAACTATCTAATTTGAAGACCATCTAAAGGCCCTGATTTTAAGTCTAGTTTGAAGAAGAGATAATCACATTTATAATTTACAAAATATATTTTTTCAAAGTATTAATTGAGTTCCAACATGAATCTTGTAGCTATTCATTGTTTCATAACATGCAATACAAGAGGATTTGATGGCCCTCTAGCACCAAATGTTGTGTGCTAAATATTATCAACTCTTATTTGATTTATGGAGTTTGTCTCATTCTTGCTTGTAATTTAGTGTTATAAGTTATGAACCATACATACATATCAACCTTAATCAACTAAATGAAAACTTAGCATACATAACCAAATAAATAAATGACTAAACTTTTTATTATCTTTTTCTTGAGCATTTTTATAAATGTATATCATGGCTATAATATAATTACTTGATGGCATTTATTCACTCTCTAACATTGAAGTTAGTCTCTATTAATATGATTTTCATAAATGTAAAATTAAATGATTTAAGAATATTTATTAAAGATTGATATGTTGTATGAGGGGATGCATTCTTTGAGATTTTCTAGGGTCTTAGGTTTCATCTATATTTTTTGAATCTCATTTATATGTGTATCATACTACATTAAATGTGGGAGTCTCCATTAAGGTTATAATGGCTCTAACCAACTTCAACTTAGCATTTTCTATTTTTTCAAAATCTTTGGTGATAGACAATCATGTCACTCCCAAACAACACCCTCATAAATTTGTGCCAAACATGTTTCACATGGTATGTCTTCCCCTCATTTTGAGATTCTCATTCAAGACATTGATAATGCTTACAAATGGCTTGAATGAATGCTTTGACAGATTATTTTTGGCTATGGTTCCTCCTAAAATCATGTTGCAAGAATGGGTTTCCAAGGTATGCACTCTCCATGGGGTCTGCCTTGAACATGTTCAAAGCCTTACAAAGGACATTTCCAATCCCACCCATGTTGAGGTTATTTTTCACATGGACCTTAGACAATTTTCAACCTTGATCTCAAGACTTCACTATCTTGGATGAAAAAAACTAAGGGTTAGAGTTTGGTTTGGATTCCCTAGTATTCCTCTACCTTGTTGGCCATTTGTTCAAAAAATTACCCAAGTTGTTGATTTAATCACCCAAAATTGGTCTAGTAAACTATAAGCCCTCTTTTTAGCATTTTTTGAATCTATATGCTCGACCACATTCCTTAGTCAATTTTTCATAATTATTTACTTATTAATCCTTGATCAAATCATCATTTAGTTATTTATTTGATTTTATCAATGGCTGAACACCTTATCCTCATTTTTTTAAAATTAGAATAAATTGCTCCCTTTCAATTAAATAAAAGTCCCCTTTATTCTATGTGTGCACATGAAAAAGGATTTTCCTAATTTAAAAATAAAAAGAAAATACAAGTTGTCCAACTTAAAAGCATACTTTTCAAGGTGAGTGGAATCTCTTTTGCCTTTTTACCTACACCATTCATCTTTTTCCTCTTAATCACATCCACCCCTTTTGCCTCTTGAGAATATCTTGCACATGGATCAATTAAAGAACAAATATCCATAGTTTCTTTTTCCTCTTTATCTCTAACTATCATTTTGATTCTAGATTTCTTGAGTACTCATTTGGACTCTTACACACTTGCATTCTAGATCAATATTTCCTTTCATTGCATTTAGCTTAGCTCACATAGCTTAACTAGGAGGATAGTAATCTTCATCTTGTTAGCTTAGCTTTTTTTTTTTGTACTTGCATATCATATTAGCATAATCTTTCATTTTCATTCTAGTTATTTTGTATTACATACTCATTTGAAGTTCTTGGATAGTATCATTCTTTCTCATATTGCTTGAATCTTCCATTTTATGGTGCACCTTGCAAGGGTCTCCATATTAACATTCATTTGGGGGCTATCATTACATCACTTTGAATCATGCATGCCATATTAGGAAGCTATAATTCATCTCTTGAGCCTTCTAATCTATGGGATCACTTCAGAATAAGGATTCATAGTAGTGTGCTCACTTTTGTTAGAAAGTAAAGTCAACTTACACAACTAAGTGAAGGCGATCACTTGTGTTCTTATTAAATAAAATTTATCAAAATTGAAACATATAACCAATATACACAACCAACATTAGATAACAACCATGCATAATAACACAAGATTTTTTTAACTAGGGAAATATTTGATCAAAGGGATAATCCTAGTGGGAATGATGCCTGCAAGATGATGCACTAATATAAATATTCCTTGTGAAAAGGTAAGAATTTGTTAGGAGAAAATTGGATACAAGTAGTAAATGTAGTCCCTATTAGGATAATTTGAATCCCTTCTAGAAGATTCCAACCCTATTAGGAGTTTCTTCAACACTATTAGGAGTTGATAGGAAGTTAATTGAATGCACTACCCAAATTTCTTTAGAAGTGCCTTCACAAAAAAAAATCTCAAGATAACATATCCAAGGGTGAAATGGCTAACACAATAAATTTACTTGATAATACATATCCTTAGAATTTATCAATACATCATCAACATCATCCTTTCTCTGATCTCATCAAATTCACATCCAAACATTGCACAATACAATGATTGTGTGTGTGTCTATACATGTATATATATGTACATATATAAACTTTGGTCCTTTGTATGTATACATTCGTATACATACATACATACATACATACATACATACATACATACATACATATATATATATATATATATATATATAGATATATATAGATATATAAATATATATATATATATATATATGTTTGTGGGTGTGTGTGTGCGCGCACATATATGCATATATGTATATATATACACAGAGAGAGACACATAAACACACACACACACAAACACTATGACATATATATATATACATATATGTATATGTATATGTGTATTTATATGTGTGTATATGTATATATATGTGTGTGTGTATACATATTAATAAGAAAATTGATTGCATAATCAAAATTAGCATAGCAACCATGTAGCTTATGCTTGAAACATAAAGAGAACCTAGAATTAGTAACCTATTAGTAGAATAGAAGAAAAAAGATGTAAGTGATGCAAAAGAAGAAGGTGGTAAGGCATTAAGTAGGTCATTATCAAACACCTATGCAGACACAAAAACTATAAAGTGTTGGAATACTTTAGAATAACTAGGGGTGGGGGGTGAATCATTTATCCAAGGTCTAGATGTATAAATAAAACTTTTCATAGCTTAGTGAACCCATGAAACATTTATACTCAAGCATGCATCCATAAGATTATGCAATCACTTAAAAATTGTAGGTTACTGCCAAACCAACTCACAAAAATGTAAAGCATGAAACATAATAGATTCATCAACACACTTGACACAATGATTTATGTGGAAACTCAATTTGGAAAAACCACGAGTAACATGCTACTCTTTTCACTCTTCTGAAGTGATGCCCTATTAAAACTTACAATACACATTGTTAAATGTGACCTTGTTAAAGGATTTTAATCACCCTATTAGGAGTGAGCCTTATTAGAGGACTTTAGACCATTCACTTGGAATGTCATCTGGTTAAAGTATTTACAAATGACTATTAGGTCAACCTTAATCCAAAGGATTTACCCTAGACTGATACAATTGTTAGAAAGTAATGTTGAGCTGTCATTTTGTGCAATGCTTAATGACAGGAATCCTTTCAAACTCCTCTCTTGAAAAGCTAATCCAAGGATTAACTCCAAGGTTTTGGGTGATCTTGCAACCTACTAGAATCCACTTAGATAAAGATAAATGTGAATGTTCATGAGGAGGCCTTTGCTGGTTTGAAAACTTCGGATAAGATGTAGAATCTACTTACTATCAAAAGAATAAAACACACACAAAAAGAACTATATTTCTATATTTTTCAATTTTTAATGAATGCAATCTAACAATGCAACTATATGAATTCCTAAATTAACCAAGTGTTTGTAAAAGAAAATAATGAGGATAGTGTAACCAGAAGTTTAAGAAAATAACATGAAAGTAAATCCTAACAGACATAAGCTACAAAAATAATAGGTTTGCGAGTTAAGCTTTCAAAAAGATCGGTGGGTAACCAACAAAAAATAGGAGCAGTGCTTCCTTAATTCCATGGATGCAATCATCGATGGGAATTCAGTAATTGTAAGATATTTCACTTTTCATCAAATCGCAAGGCCACGAAAAGTGCGCTCATGTGAGATGAAAATCTATGCAGGAATAATATGATGATCTCTCCTCAAACTAAGTACATCAACAGAATTTTTAGACCCATAGCAAACACCAGGATTAAACAATCACACAACCAAAAATAAAATAATAAACTTTTGGCTCAATTACATTCCATGAACATATATCCACAAAATATAACACACTTAGGCAAGAATCACTACACTCCAAATGTGAGCACCAAAAGCATATATTATTGAAAAATAATGGTGGCCTTAATTACATATTACATTCCTGTATTTATAATAAATCTTATCCTCAATTTGTGTTGAGAGTGAGAAATATCTTTATGCAATCATATGCATCTAAAATAATAAAACAAATCTATTTATGTATGAACTAACTAACTAACTGGTGCTAAGTAGGACTCCATCCATTTTATATCATTAATTGGATGCATGAGCCTTTCAATGTCATAAAGAAAAGAAAGAGTGAGAAAACAAGAAAAATAAAGCCTTTAGTTGATGTAGGAGTGACTGGAAGTGGCAAAAATAGAATTTACATCTTCACAAGGCGTCTGTAGGAGTTAAACTGTCGCCATAATGCATTTTTGATGCATGGAAAGCTCTAAATTTATAACTAGTAGTTAACTATTGGTGCACCTATGAATTCCTCAAAATATTCCATGACACTACTAAAAAAGTGCACCTACGCACCTAGTGCACCTGCGCACCTTAGAAGTAGGCTCCAAAAAATGCAAAATTTCACTAAGCATCAAAATTAAAATTTTGGCTTCTAAGTTTTGTTCCCCTTTATACTAGAGCTATGTTTAGGTATCTACCCTTGAATTTCTTGATTATCTCAGTGACTTGAGTCACATCTGGAAAATCTAAGATGTTATATTTATCTTTCACTTTCTGCCTTTAGTTGTCCACTTCTATACAAGTTTCTAGAAAATCTCAGAGTTTTACATTGAGCTCAAATAAAGCTTCTTCCATTCTGAATACCTGCCTAATATCTTCATCATTAGAAGCTTCTTCAAAAGTCTTTCAAAATTTCTCACCTACTACCTCTACTGGTACTAGCTCCTCTTATGTATCATCCTCAAAAATGTCCAGACATGCATCACTATGATGTTTCTTAGCTTCAAAAATTTGCTCTTGGGCTTGGTCCTTGAGCCTATGAATCTCCACATGTAATGTCTCCATTACTTTATTGCCATCCAAAATCTTCTCTATCCAATCATCTATTTTGTCTAATTTCTCAGCTGTATATACATCCATCAACATCTAATACCTTTGGCCTTTAATTTTTTGTAATGCTTGCAAATCTTTTCCCCAAGTATGCACTTCATCCATTAGACCAAAATCTTCATTCAAAATGGCTACTAGCCTATATCCATTATCTTTCATGACTTACAATAGCTTTAGATTTCCTTGTATAATCAATACACCTTTCTCCTCAAAACCTTCTCTCCACTATTGACAAGCCCTCAAAAATGGATCCAATTGGGTTGTACCCCTGTCTCTTCTCTCAATTGTTGTATTGAAAGTCTCCTCTAGGTGCTCAGGGTCCAAGAGACCAACAACTTTTCTTATATATCCCTTCAAGATTTCATTTTACCTCTGAAGTGTTATCAATTATGCTCCATCCTGCTCCAAGCTCCTGAATAACTCCTTCATTCCTATTGTAACCATTAGCTTTACGGTATCAAAGTTAGGCCTTCCAAGCATGACCTCCTTGATTTGATAATCTTGCAGAGTCAATTCTTCCACATTTGAATGTGGAGGAGGGATAGCCACATAAGCAAACAAATCCTAGTTTTGATCACTCATGATGAAGGCTAATGCTTGTGCATCTTTTGGAGGTGATTCAGGCTTCCTCAGAACTTCAATTAATTCCAGTCTATCCTCCTCTTCAGTGGTGAATTGCTAATTTTTATTTCTTATTGCCTCTTTTCTCAGCCACCTCGGGATACATTTTAATGGAGTCTATTCTGTAATGCCCTCTCCCTTAGCTCCCCTTTCTGGGGTTCTCTCTTTTTGCAAGAGATCTGTATTTGGAGTCTCTATATCTGTGGAGCCCACAATTCTCACCTTTGTGTCTTGGGAAGTTTGCTAAGGTTGTTCACTTATCGACCCTTCTTCTGATACTTCCTCAATGGATACTTATTCCAACTCTTCCTCTTGTCCTATTTGGACTTGCTCTTCTTCATTTTTTGGAGGAAGGGGAGTAGCTGATCCCTTATCAACACAAAATGTCACTTACACTTTAGATAATGGAACTACCTCAGGCCCTTGTAATTTAGGTGGCATCTAACTCCACTCCTCCTATTGAGGTTAATTGGTTGGAGTGTCTCTTATTTTATCTTTGACCAATTTAGTACCCATGGGCATAAAATCAAAATCTGACATCTTAAAGATTTTAGTGCCCTCAACATCCTTCTCATCTATCTATTGTTGCATCTGATCTTGTGATCTTGTAGTCTGAATGGGTTGCTCAAGGATAGATGGCAGTGTGATGGTGGATCTTCTTCTCCTTTCTGACTCTATAGCTCTTGCAAGATGAGTCCTTTAGTTCAAAGGTAAATTATCCTCTTCATCCTCATCATCCTCTTCTTCTACCTCCTCAGGAATTGGTTTGGGAATTAATAGAAAAGGAATCACTTTCTTGATCACCTTTTTCCTTCTCTTTATCAAAGTCTTGAGCTTTCTTCTTTTAGGCATAGAGGGGGAGGCTTGCTCTACTTGTTGAGGTGGGGGAACCTCTTGTACTTTAGTTTCTACTTCTCCTTGGTCTTGTTTAGTTGGTAGCACTTGGGGATCACCTTGAGCTTGTGTGGCTTCTACATTTTTTGACCCTTGCACATTTTCTTCTCCTATCTATGTAGATGCCTAAATTTCTCCCTCTTCTAGTTCAACTTGTTGAGGATAATTCCTCTTCCTTTTTCCCTTACCTTTACCCTTTTGAGCCTGATAATACCCAACTTTCTATCAATTTGGTGCCCTATTTCTGGTCTTACTAGTGATTGGGCTATAAATGTAGGTATTGTGACCTTTGCTCCTCTACCTTTAGCTAGACGGGCTTAAGCATGGAAGATCACTGGCTAACGAACTAGATCAAGTTTGAAAGCTCTCTTGATCTAATCATTTTTCAACTTTATGATGTGCCTTGCCCTACAATTAATGTCTGAGTTCTCTTCTTTGTCAATCTCAACATTCATGATAGGTCATTCACTAATCTTATCACTGTTGAACAATGGATCAAGAAACTCCTTCATGTCTTGTTGCACAATCTTCAATGGAATGTTTATCTTGAAAGCCTTCTTTTCTAGATATAAAGTCATCCTAAAATAATCCCTTATGCAGACATAGTAGTCATTTTTTGCATTCATCTTCAAGGGCATCTTCGTGCTAAAATGTTTTACTAGCTAATTGTTGTACTCTCCCAATGTTGTAAAAATATGGCTGAGGAGAATCATACTCATCCAAGGGACATTGATCCCATTCACACTAAAAAAAAGGAATTTTTTTCCTTCAATTCACTTAGAAAGGTCCTATAGTTATAGGCCACATCCAACATGTTTTGTGTTGCTTTCTAACTCTGTCATATGCAGACAAGAGTTGTCTAGAGATCTCCAGGAGAATAAGTCTATCACTGGGATACCTAGGGAGCTTCTTAGAGTTGATAGTTGTACCTACTACCCTCAAATATGCAAATGTTCAGAACTGGATATAATAAGTTTTTACTAGTGATCTCTATACAGCTACCTCCTTTGATATTCTCTTCGCAAAATCCCCTTCTATGAACCAGATTATTGTGAATATGAAAGCATCATTTACAATCCTATATTCCTTTCTTTCCTTTGAAAGCCTCTTCTTTACCTATTGAGGATATATAATATAAGGCCATGCATTTGCATCCTACATGCTACACCTCTTATAGAGCCCTAGATAATCCATCACCCTCGCAGCTAACAAGTATGATGTCATGTAAAATTTGCTATTGTTCTTCACCACCACCAGTTGCTCACCAAAATTCTCACTGAGAGTGGAAGCCCAATCAAGTGGAATCTCTTCTTTCTTTATTGTCTAAGTAAAATGCACCATAAAAATTGTCATCCTACATTCTTGCATGTGTCCAAAGTCCAAAATGATCTAAAGCAATAAACATGGCATTTATATTATATTCACATTTCATTTACATCCATTTTACATTTCATTCGCATTCATTCCATATCATTTTACATTTCATTTGCATTCATTTCATTTCATTTACATCCATTCCATATCATTCACATTACATTAGGCATTCATTCATGAGAAAAACATGTGGCAAAAATAAAGAGATGGGATTTCCTATGCATAACATGTGATGAATAAACACATGATGTCATCATATATAAGTCAACACGAAAAAGCATAAATACATCCATATAAAACATCTAAAGCATATGCATAATTAATCTCATATAGTCATCATAACATAAGTCCATCTCATAAATGTCTCACAAAGGTGTCAGAGTACATGACCATGGTTTACATCAATACTAAATGCCCATAGGCATCAACCATGAAAGATCATAATAGAAACCAAAAAGCAACATAGAGAGGCCCCTCTATATGTGAGTCTGTCAGTGTTATCATGTTCTATCCCTAGCCTCATGGCCTCTGTTTAGCCTCAAGGATGATCCCTCTACTCTCTGTGATGGCCTCATAGGCCCCATCACCCCTGCACTGCTCTGTGTCCTCTGTGTCCTGTGGGAATGAGATCTTGATGCACAAAAAATCTCTACTCTCTACTCGGTGGCACCACCCTCTCATACTAATCTCACCAATACTGTGCCTCCATGTGAGCCCTACTCATCATCATCACCAGATCTCAAAAGTTTGCATCTCTGATGCTAGTGATGAAAACTTGAGACTCTTGCACTGCTATCTTTCCCCTATGCACTGTTGCATCTCTCTCAGCCCTTGCCTGGTCTCTCTCAGCCATCACCTAATCTCTCACTACTATAACTACATCTCTCTCTCCTATCATGGAATCCCTCTTTGCCACAACTTGATCTAACTGAATCCGTAGCTCTCTGATCACCTCCATCAACTCTACCTGGCTAGGACCTACCTCTACTAGTACGAATGCTCTCCCAGTGTCCTCCACTGGATCCTCCTCCATGTCCATCGCAGCTGCATCCCTATCCTCCCAATAGTCCTCCTCATCCTCTCCCTCATCATCACCTCCAGCACCATCCCCACCTCCACTACCTCCACCCTCCTTGTCATCTCCCTCCTCCTCTCTCTCAGCATGCTCCTCATCATCTCCCTCATCCTCCTCCTTAGCATCATCCTCTGCCCCATCGCCCTCATCAAATCCCTCCTCATCCTCTCCCCCATCCTCCTCCTCCTCATCATCCTCCTCATCCTATGGCCTCCCTCAAGGTACTGGTACTTCTAAATCTATCAAAGGTCTCAGCCAATGTTGCGCAAACCACCTATCATATGCTACTATCGTGCCTACATCCACTATATCGATTGCTGCCCCCCATAGTCTTAGCTGTAACTCTGCTAACTATGCATATGCAACCTATGTCTTGGTAGGTGGTCCCCACTCTTGAACCTCTCCTCTAGATCAAGCAAATAATGCTAACCCTTTAGGTACATCTTGTGTCTCCCCAAACTATCTCTGTACCCGCTCTGGTAGGTACATCTCTATAACCAGGTGACTAATCACTGTGTGCACTATGAGGTAGCACTCTTGCCTACAGTATGGTAAGTGGATGTCATCATCATCCCATCCAGGGAAATCTCTATATGGTCTCTATATGAACTTTTTCATCGTGTCTATCTGATGGCGAAAGTACCTCGCATATCCCAATGGTCCTCAGGCTAGGAGACCTCTATAGCTATAAGCATATGGCATATCATCCACCAACACTCGCTCTACCAGAAGCCCAAATACTGCAATATGCTCATAGGCTCAGATCTATAATAATGTGTTGCCAGTGCTAAAGGATAGTCCCCCTCTGTATGCTACCTGATGCAAATAATAATATAACATCCCCAACATGCATGGGCCCCAAGAAAACATGGTACCCTCCATGATCATCTGCTCAAGTACTCAACCTCATCCAACTGGGAATCCATGTCCCCATCTATCTAGTATCAGCAATCTGCTAATCACCCAGCAAATCACAACCATCAGCCACTCATGGTGTGCCACCAATAGGTCCCATCCAATCTCATAGTCTTAGATCCCTAGCTCTACATCTCGGCATCCAAATAGCTGATGTAGAGCTGCTCACCCTGTAGCTGGGTCATACACTGCTAACTCTCGATGGATAGGGATCCTAAGGATGTACCATACATCCTTTAGTGTCACAGTCACCTCCCTAGTCGGTAGGTGGAATGAACTAGTCTCTAAGTGCCACCTCTCCATCAAAGTTGTCAGCAAAGCCCTGTTCCCCCTCACCTCTAGCATAAACATCACATGATATAATCCCAACCCAGCCAATATCCCTCACTCACTAGGTGTCATCTAATGACTTAGTGCAAGGCTCTTTGGGCTATGTCCCCTTATCCATAGCAAGGATAGCTCCTCCTACATAATCATATAGCCTATGTCAATCTTCTATGATTTTACAACTAGTTTACCCTACTTTTGACCCAAGTTTGACTTAGTTTGACTCTAGTTTGACTAATTTTTAATTTTTTCTAAGCATGTTTGACTATGTTGACTTATGTTTTGAACTTTTCCTATGGTTTTGGACATGTTTTCCAAGTTTTAGATCATTTCGACCTCATTTGCATCATTTTGATCCTATTCCTATCCATCAGTCAACCTGTTTCCTCCATCAGAGCTAAGTTTGACCAAGTTTGTCTTTTTTCTGACTATCCTAGCCTTAGTTAACCTATGTTTTCAACTCTTCCTAGGGTTTTGAACATGTGTTCCAAATTTTGAGTCATTCTGATTCTGTTTGCACCCTTTCAAGCCCCTTGCATGGTCCTCTGTCAGCATTTACCCAAGTTTGACCTACATCTGCCCTATGTTTGACCAAATTCTAAGCATGTTGACCATATTTGACTACGTTCTATCATGTTTCTAACATCTCCCTAGGGTTATGCTAGCCTCTGCCAAGTTTCAGCTCAATCCGGGACCATTCGAACCTCAATCGAAGCTTTGAGTCATCCTAGGGCGTAGTTGGGGTTCCCAACTACGTCATTAACACACTTGGTCATAAAAACTACATCATTAACACACTTGGGAATTCCAACTATGTCATTGACACACTTGGCTATGATTTGGGCACAGTTGGGGCGTTTGGATGCCCTACTTGGCCCCGAGACCCCCATTTGACCCCCATTTCCCCCCGACAGATTCCTAAGTGCCTAAAAAGCATGGAAAAGAAATAAAAAGCATGAAAATGCATAGAAAGTACAAATATGGCCTTGATGTACTCACATAAGGTCTAGCATCTGCCCGCCATTGGAAGGTCCGCACCCGTTCACTACAGTGTTGCTCCCTAGGTAGTCGATCCATTCTCCTTGCTCCAAAGATCTTTTCTTCCAAATGAGAGAGTGAAAATGACTTTCAAAACCCTCTCAAAGCCCTTTTATAGATTTTTGCTACCTAGATGGATGTGCATGAGGTCATTTCTATGTTGGCCGCAGTGCCCTTTTTCACTTCGGAGCCCATAACTTTCATGTTTTAACTCTGAATTTTGATCTATCAGTTGCTATGGCTTTGTTTTCTTGTTGTTGATGAAATTGACCTATCATATGCCTATTTTGGTCAATTTCTTGAGGGGGCATAAATATATATCACATTGCTGGGGCATGCTTTTATGGCTTTTCCATTAGCATTCTTTGATACAATGCTCTAAATCACATTGTATCAAAGAGGGGAAAAATGTAGGTGCTCAAAAATGGTTTGTATCTATAGTTTCATCACTTCTTCCATACTAATTCATCCCATTTTCTCATTCTACTAACTTTGATCTTTTGGCCAAATCGATCATATTTCGTCATTTGTATCCTTTTTCACATCAATTTCATATCATTTCGAAATCATTTCATATCAACTCAAAATCACCCCAAATCAACCCAAAATCACCTGAAATGAGTCATAATCATCACAAAACATATCAAACATCCAAAATCAATCATCATCTGCCCAATCCTAGGCATTGTTGTGGCCTTCAGTGCCTTGGAAATCTATCAAAACCTATCAACCTATCAATCTTATCAATCTGGCCTTAGTACTGTCATGGCTCTCAGTGCTATGTCAAACTATCATTCATGTCATCCAATCTTTGACATTGTTGAGGCTTTCAATGTCAAATCATGGAATTATCAACCATTTTAATAATATTGATAGTGTCTATCGATGTTATTATGATCAAACCTTTTCAATCAATTTTGATCCTATAGCATTTACAATGTCAGTTAAATGTAACATATCAATCAATTCATGTCATGAGTCCTTAGCATGTTATCAATTTCAATCAATCAATCTAACCATGGCTTTGGTCTACTTGTCATCATTTTATTCGATCTATATTATCATCACATTTTCATCAAAGGGTATTGTCGCATTTATTTAATCAATTTGGCCAATCATTTACTAATTTTTTCTATAGGATTAAATAACCCATAATTTAATTCTATTATGCTTACTAATTATTCTTACTAATTATCATCCTCAATTAATTAATTTTATTAATTAATTGATTCATTATCCATAAACCATGGAAATTCTTAATTTTCTAAGTTCCATTTTTCATCATTAATTCCATTTTCTACTAATTCTTATTTTGTGGAATAAAAGGATTTTTAATTCGAATATTCCATAAAATATTGCATCATAGTGACACTTGGATATGACACCTCATGGATTCTCCTTTGACACTTGGATAAGATATGTCATAATCAAATATTCTTATTCTCTTACGCATGCCCATATTTGGCTTATTTGTCATAGATTCTTGGCTTTAAGTGGCTTGAGGTGTCTTATGACGCGTCATAGATTCTCTTCCACATTTAGCCAAGTTTGGCTTCCATGCATCATACAATCCTACAATTGGCATATTTTGTCATATGCGTCATGGATTCTCAAAGGAATCTCTTGCCACATCGCATATCTAGTGGTGACAAATCGAATGCTCTCATCCTCCATGCCGATTATAATATGAGCACTCTTTCTCTCATTTTCGGTCCTTAGGTCCTAATTCTTGAGTCTTGGAGGTCCTAATTCTTGAGTCTTTAAGTCCCTAGCTTCTTTGCATTTTGCATTCTTGCTCTTGCACTAAATCACACTTCTAGCATTCTCATGGCATTATCCCTATCATAGACTTTGCTTCAATATTGTGTGCACTATAGGCAAGTTGGAGCTACAATCATTTGGAGAAGAAAGAAGGACATGGGAGCTACAAACGAAAGAAGGGGTTTCTAAACTTATGTTTACTTCTTTTGATTAGTTTGGCTTTCATGGTAGACTAGTGGGTGCTAACGTATGTTGATTGAGTTTGTGATTTTCTCATAGTATGTTATGCATTTAACCTATTTTCTAGGTACTACACTTATATTATTCTCTATCTCCCTCATCATACGTGTATTCTCCTCTGATCAACAATATCATCAATTAGTTCCTTCTAAGCTCAGTAACACTCTCCATCTCTTTGACAACAATCTCTTGATATCTCCTTCTTAATCAATAATCATATCCTTGATCAATAATATCATCTCCCTCTTTGACAACAATGCCAAAGGCATATGTCAAAAACTTGTCATCTTAAACATGCAGATATAGGCTTTTTAGTTTCTTCAGCTTCTCCCTTTGTCACCTTGCTTGTGATTGATTTAAAGTTTCAGCTCTTTGATTACTTTAGGCAGCTCAATGTGTAATATATGAATATTATCTTGTTTGATGTAGGGCACTCCTCTTGCTACTTAAATAGCCTTTGATAGGGGTATCACCCCTAGTTTAGCTCTTAGATAACCATCAACATCCTTAGGTAATTCTTTTGTGAATATATCAACAATTTGTTCCTTTGTGTTGACATATTCCATCTTCACCTCTTTATCTTGAACTAACTCTCTCAAGTAATGATAATTTATTTAAATGTGCTTTGTCTTTGTGTGCATCATTGGATTTTTTTGATATATTGATAGCATTTGTATTATCACAATAAAGTATCACTAGTTTTGTGATCTCTTCTTTCAATTGTTTGAGAAGTTGTTTGATCCACACAATGTTTGTACAATATATAGCAGCAATAACATATTCAGCTTTAGCAATGGATTGTGAAGTACAATTTTCTTTCTTGCTAGTCCATGTAACTAGTCTCTTTCCTAAGAAAAATGATCCTCCACTGGTGCTCTTTGTGTCATCAATGTTTTCAACCCAATCAACATCTGTGTAGGCTCTCAATTCAAAATTTTCATTCTTCTTGTAGTATAGACCAAACTCTTCTGTTCCTTTCAAATATCTCATTATTCTCTTCATAGCCATTAAATGATTCTCCCTAGGATTAGTAGAGAATCTTGCAACTATCCCTACAGACAATACTATGTCAGGTCTACTATGTACTACCATAGACCTATACAATGTTTGGTTCACCTCAACTAAATCATTATTCTTTGACAACTTGTGTCCTATCATCATAGGTGTATTTACCAATTTGGAATCCTCTAACCTAAAAAATTTCAATATTTCCTTGATATAGTTTTAATGAGTGATGTATATACCATATTTCATCAGATATACTTGCAAACCCACAAAAAAATTGATCTCTCCAAACATAGACATTTCAAATTCTTGCTTCATTTGATTTCCAAAATCCTTACATAAAGCATCTTGACCTCCAAATATGATATCATTAACAAATATTTCAAATAAAAAAATACCTTTACCTTTATCTATCTTCATGTACAAATTATTGTTATCATCAGTCTTTTCAAATCCAATATTCACAAGATAATTATGAAGTCTCTCATACCATGCTCTTGGTGCTTGTTTCAAACCATATAAAGCCTTATGTAGTCTACATACCATGTTCTTATTGTTGACATCAAAAAAACCTTCTGGCTATTCTATGTAAACTTCGTCCTCTAATATTGCATTCATAAATGCAAATTTAACATCCATCTCATAAACTTTGAAACCTTTGTATGCAGAATAAGCAAGTGGAGTTATTACTCATTCCAATCTAGCAATAGGGGTGATTGTCTATCCATAATCAATTCCTTCTTCTTGTGCATATCCCTTGCAAATTAATCTTTCTTTGTTCCTTTTCACCATTTTTATCTAGCTTATTTCTAAATACCCACTTGGTACCAATCACATTTATGTCTTCTAGTCTAGGAACTAGACTTTGTGTTTTGTTCTTCTCTATTTAGTCAATCTCTTCTTCCATGGCTTTACTCCAATCATCATTTTCTAATGCATCTCTCACTTTTTGGGTTCCTTCATGCTCAGCAAACATGTATCACTTCTCAATATATTTCTTTGCATTGGTCTAACATCTTTATCTCCAATGATTTGAGCAGCAGGATGATGTCTTTTGACATCTTTGGACAATCTTGGCATAGCTCTAGTTTCTTCATTTTTTCTTTTAGCTTTAAAATCACTATGCATTTCTTTATTAGGTATTTCAACATCTCTTTCATGTATACTAATCTCAAAATCAGGATGGTCTTCCACTTCATTCTATAACTTAGCATTTGGATGTATCTCAATTCTTGAATGTAGCTCAACATTCATGGGGTGTGACTTAGTAGTCACTAAAACTTGTTGTTGATTAGTAGCTTGATTTGCAACATCTTCTTCAATAGGAATACCTTTATAAAAGTATACAAATGATTTGTATTCTTTTGGTTCTTTCATAGGTTTAGCCTCATACGCCTCTATATATTCATCAAAGTTCACATTTGCACTTTCCACAATTTTGTTAGTGTTAGTATTCAAACACTTATAAGCTTTACTTCTTGTGGAGTATCCTAGGAATACACCTTCACTTTTTGCATCAAGCTTTTCTTTCCTAACATCTTTAAGAATGTAACATTTACTTCTAAATACCTTAAAGTATTTTACATTGGATGAGTATCCACGCCATAGTTCAAAAGGTGTTGAATGAGTACCTTTCTTGATTTGGACATAGTTCAATGTATAGACAACTTCACTTATAACTTCTCTCTAGTATTTAAAAGCAACATTCTTCTCCAGCATAATTGTTCTAGCATAGTCCATTATAGATTTGTTTCTCCTTTCAGCTATTCCATTTTGTGGAGGTGTTCTAGGGGTAGATGTTTGTCTTTTGATTCCTCTATCATTACAAAACATATCAAACTCATTTGATGTGAATTATCCTCCTCTGTCAAATCTCAAACACTTTAGACTTTTACCTATTTCCTTTTCAACTCTTGCTAAGTACCACTTAAACATTTGGAAAGCATCAGATTTCTATTTCAAAAACATAACTATCATCATCCTAGGATAGTTGTCAACAAATAACATAATGTAATTATCTCCTGTGTAGCTTTGCACATCAATTGGTCCAGACAAGTCAATATGAACAATCTCTAGTATTCCTTTATAGGTATAAGTTTTACTCGTAAAACTTGACTTTTTCATTTTGCCTAACTGACATTGTTTACACATTACATTATCAGGCTTCTTCAATGTAGGAAAACTTCTAACTTTCTTCATGTTACTAATACTAACCAAGTTATCAAAATTAACATGATATAAACTCTTGTGTCATAGCCATACATCATCAAATTTTACAAGACAAGTAGCATCCTCTATATCAAGATAGAATAGATTACTTCTAATTTGATCACCCTTTCCAATCAATTTTCCGTCAGTGTCATATATCTTAGCAATCTTATTTTCAAACTCAACCTTACATCCCAAATTTCTTAGTTGTAACACACTCAACAAATTATAGTTAAGTCATTCAACATAGTAAGCATTGTCACATAAAATCTTATCTCTAAGTTTGATAGAACCTTTTCCTTTCATCAAACATGGTACATCATTACCAAATCTTACACTATTTCCATCATAACAATTTAGGGTAATGAACTTATTTTTGTCTCCAATCATGTGATGTGAACACCCACTATCAATGATCCATCTATCATTCTTGTTCACGCAAGTCACAAGTGTAGTTGCTTCATCTTCATTAGATTCATCCTTCATTGCAAGATACACCACCTCATCATTATGTTCATCAGAATCATCATTTATTTCCTCTTCAGCAATGTAGCAAGACTTCTTCCCTTTGTCCTTATAATCTTTGTTGTCTTCATCTCTTCTGCTCTTTTACTTGTCACTACCTCTATAGTTCTTCTTCTCTAGACATCTAGTAGCAATATGACCAACCTCATTGCAATTGAAACAAATGATGGGTAAGTTACTTTTGAACTTGCCTCTACGTTTGTGGAATCTTCTTGCTAGTAGTGCTTCAAGTTGTTCAACATCCTCCTCATCTATATCACTATCACTAGACACATACTTCTTCTTTTTCTTCTTCTTCTTCTTCTCATCAAGTTCCTTTAATGATACCTTAGCTTTAAAAGAAAATTCAATCTTTTTAGGCTTGTAATTATCAAAGTTTGATAGCTCAAAAGTAGTGAGTCTACCTACTATACCTTCAAGTGATAGCTTATTCCCTAGAATACATCTTAGTTCTTAAATTACAAAAACTCTAATGGCATAAATAGGTAATAGTGTTCTCAAAACTTTTCTTAAAATAGTATCATCGTATATATTACCAGTAGCTCCTTTTACTGCATTGACAACTTCTTTTATCCTTTCAACATATTGAGAAAAATTCTTACCTTCTTCCATTATCATATCATCAAACTTACCTCTAAGAATTTTGGCTTTGGCTCTTAGAACATTTGCATCTCCTCCATAGATAGTGGTTAGGGTATCCCACATTTTCTTTGCACTATTAAGACCTTTGATATCATCAAATTTGGCATAACTTAGGGCAAAGGCAATCTCTAGCATTACCTGATTGTGTTATTTCTTCTTCCTCATATCTTCCATAGTTCAGGCACCAGAAGGATCAACATCCTCCACAAAAATGGTAGATTGTGCATGATCTCCAAGTCCTCCAAAGTGTAGCTTATTCAAACTTTTCCATGTAGGAAATTTATCTCTATTGAGCTTGGGTACTTCTCTTTTAGACATCTCAACCTTTCTGCTTCTAGTTCCTTTAAACTAGTCCGCTTAAGTAGATGGCTCTGATACCAATTGTTAGAATACTTTAGAATAACAAGGGGGAGGGGGGGAATTAGTTATCCAAGGTCCAAATGTATATATAAAACTTTTCATAGCTTAGTGAACCCATAAAACATTTATACTCGTGCATGCATCCATATAATTATGTAATCACTTAAAACTTGTAGATTATTGTCAAATCAACTTGTAGAAATGTAAGCATGAAACATATCAAATTTAGCAACATACTTGACATAATGATTTATTTGGAAACCCAATTTGAGAAAAACTACTAGTAACATGCTACTCTTTTCATTCTTCTGAAGTGATGCCCTATGAAAATTCAACCCTATTAAAGCTTACAATACACACTATTAAATGTGACCCTATTAAAGGATTTCGACCACCCTGTTAGGAGTGAGCCTTATTAGAGAACTTTAGACCATTCACTTGGAATGTCATCCAATTAAAGGATTTACAAATGATTTTTAGGTCAACCTTAATCCAAAGGATTTTCCCTAGACTGATACAATTGTTAGAGAGTAATAGTAAGGCTTTGATCTAACACAGATTACAAGTTCACTTGCAAATTACAAATCTTTTTTTATGACTCAATTCTTCTCAGCCTTCATACTTTATAGCTCTAATAGCTTGTTCACCCTTCAAGCATCCATATTTTTAAGCCTTCTTGCTTAACATGCCATTATAAACTCTTCTCTTAGGTCACTTGATGAAGCAAAACCCTTGAGTCCTTTTCTCCCTTAGGTTCTCACACATGACAACTTTGCTTCATGACTAGCCATCCCTATAAATAGGAAATTAAGATCTTTTCCTACTCATTCTCCATTGTCCAATTTAGGGTTCAAATGGATTAGGTAGGATACAATATATCTACCCCACATCTCATATCTCTTCTAGAAAATTCTCCTGGAATCTAATTTTAATTCTCTTAAAAATAGTTTACCTTGAAATCTATGCCACTGGCTCATCAACCTTATCTTCTACCTAGTTCATGCAATCCAAGAAAAAAACTTGTTAGCTTAGATTCATCAAATTCACGATCTTTTAACTAATGAAGTAGCTCGGTATTATCAAGCTTTTGATGCTTGGCACATACTACATTGCTTGACATCCACTATGAAATTACTCAGCTTGAACTAAAGTTTACTAGTGCTCGGCATCAACTAAACTTTACTCAATGTCCATTGTTCTGGTTAGCATACACTAGAATGAACTTTTACTTGGCTCCAACTAATTTTCTACTTGACTAGTATTGACTTTGTTCGACACCTACTATCCACTTGGTCAAGCTTGGTAGACAAAGTTTGTGTAACTTGTTCTTCTAAACTTTCTTAATGTAACCAACCTTTGTAACCTTAGGTAGGTTATTAATACATCATGTCATCACTATCTTAATTAATTCTTGTACTTCATTACATAATCATAACTCAAACTTTCCTCTAAATGTTATTGTTACATATTTTGATCAAATCATCTTCATCAATCAACTAAGTGATAGTACTTAAATCTTATAATTAGTTGTCTTACCAACATATAGTAGGTTTGACATTAGTGACAAAGTGATGATTGAAACAAACATTCTTCTTCAACAATCTCCCTCTTTCAATCTAGTTTCAATAATCTCTCAAAAATGATCTTTTCAATTAGATCTCAACATAAACATAACTTAATATCTCTATAGATTGGAATCAAGTAGTGATCTGTAGTGCCTGCTCCTAGTTTACATTTTCGAGCTACATTTCTGATATCATTGCCAAAATCTTTTAGGCCAATTTATGTTTGATGATTAGTATTATTATTTTAGAGATTACCAGATGATGTTTACACTCAGTTTATTATATGATGAGATTACTTGGTACTCTATATTTCATGCATGTATGATGATTATTCAATGGTTTCAGATATCGATGATGATTAGTTAGATGGTTTATTATTCCATGTGCTTCTTATGGATACTTACCCCATACTGCATGTGTATGGTGTGCATGTTGTTTTATTTATGTATGGTGTTTCTGATATGGTTAAGGAAGGGAGTCGTAGTCACCTGCTAGTCAGGATCTACACGATGCACCACTTCCTGCCATTGTTTGTTTAGCTTAGAATATTGTGTTTGTACATGCGTGAATTTTATGCAGGTTGTAGGTACCGGGTATCGACTTCCCTGAATTGTCAGGATGAGCGTACCCTATCGCACTGTCTCAATGGTAAGAGAGGGGAGATAAACTCTTAAGTCCAAATCCTAAACCCTTTAGCCAATTGTCCTAATTGATAATTAGGATAAGTATCTGAGTTAAGTACCCTCTGAATGCATCAAATGATGTAATTTCGTGATTATAACCCTTTTGTTTGATTTGGTATGTATTTTTCTATGATGGGTTTTCGTATGTTGCTTTATGAGTCCTTGGTGTATTTTCTATTAATTAAGTCTAATTAAAAAGATTAATTAATGATTTAATTTAATAGAGAATTATTATGATATCTTTATATTTAATTAATTAATTAATTAAATAAAAGAATTAAATTTGGAGATTAAAATTCAAAGATGAATTTAGAACAGAGTAATATTTATTTAATTTAATAATAATATATTTGGAGTTCATTTTTAAATAAATGCTAAATATTATTGTTATTTAAATTAATTAAATATGTTATCAATTAAGTTCTAAAATAAATTAAAAGTTGAAAGATATTAAATTATTAAGAATTCTAGATCGCATGAGTTTAAATATGAGAATTAAATTAAAAGATTAAATTATAGAAATTAATAATGTTATTTTAATTGCTTAAAAGTGCACATAAGATTTAAGTAATAAATTAATTAAGAATAGAAGTCAAGTGGAATATTAAATAAAGTTATTTAATAATTCAACTTAATGTGCATGAAAGTTGAATGCAAAAAAAATAAGAAAAGATAATAAAGGTTAATTTGGAGTTAACTGAGTTGTGCAAAGAGTCTTCTCGGGTAAACGCACAATTAGTGCCCCGATTTGAGGAGAAATTGCTTATCACAACTTTGGGGGTTCATTTTTGGAGGATACGAAGTTGGACGAGAATTTTTGGAGAGACAATTTTTGGAAGCGAATTTCAGAAAGCTGATACCAAGAAAGTTTTCCAGAGGAAGGTTATTGAGAGGAGCGAATTCTTTTACAGTTCTTGGAGATTGCATAATAGCATCAGGATCAGGTAGGGTCTTGTGTTTGCGATTATCGATTTATTACGCAATTATCCTTTCCTGTCTTCTTCGTGTCTGGGGTTTGTAAATTTGAAATTCTCTGTGAGGAATACTTAAACATTACAATATTGGTATTTATCAGATGCTTGTTTATAAACTTCTGTATACATGAGATTTAAATGGGAAGGGTTGAATCTAATACCGAGATTCTAGATTAAACGTTTGGATGATTGACTATATTTTCTATATCAAGATAGAGAAGGAAACAATTTTTCAATGCATATATTTATATATATATTAAAAGAAATTATTTTAATATATATATAGTTAAAAAAAATTATATATATATATATATATATATATATATATATATATATATATTTATATCCAAACAAATTCAAATTTAAATTTAAAATATATATATATATATTGATAAACACAAATTCGTACTCCATATATAAAAAAATAATATATATAAATTTTGTGGGGGGGAGGGAATTACCCCGTGCCCACCCCCACGGTTGGCATAGCCGACAGAACTTATGTCGCAGGTACTGCGACCGCAGGTACGATGTACCTGTTGCCGCAGGCCCTGCGTCCGCAAGACTGCGGCAGGCCATCGGCTTATATAAGCCGACGGTTATTTATGTTAAAGGAGTTTTATTTAAAAAAAAAAAAAAAAAAAAAAACGTATTTGGTTAATTCGTTTTTCTTTTAATATATTATTTACAAAACGATTTTTATTATTAATTAAAATTTTTAATTAATAAAATTATAATATATTTTATTTAATAATAGTTTTATTTTTATTAATACTTAATAAATAAATATTAAATGTATTTCACATAATTGGTAAATATTAATTTATTGATAATTTTGGTTAAATATTAATAAATTAACAATTAATGGATAGATTAAAATAAGTAATTAGATCAAATGATTATTGATTAATTTAATTAAAATTAGTTTAATTAAAGTTAATTAATAATGAATATTATCTGATTAAATAGTAGATTTGGATGATCGACTTAATGGAAGTTATTATAGAAATGGGTTAATCGTAAGGGGTAGATATGAAAACTTTGTTACTTGAAATTCGACATTAAATGGAAACATAAACCTTACCTTAACTCAAATAATATACTTTCAGATCCAATCTCTGAGACTTTGATGTTGTCTTTGTGCTTTGAACATTTTGGGGTTGGTTTAGCGTTGACCAGTTTAGGTTGTTACCAGAGGCTCGGGGTTGTGAATGTGATGTCATGATGATTTGGTTTCGATCTTTCTTAACCTGACCATGGTTATGTGATGAAGTGCTCTATGACATGATTGTATTTACTGTTTGTTATTGCTTTCTAGTTTCCTTGTGTGAAGCTGAGATGTACGTATTTGAGATACTTGACTTAACCATTTTCGAGTCTCGATCAGTCATATTTGATAACCATTTTTGAGTCTCGATCAGTTATACTTGGATTGCTTTTCAGTCGCTTGAAAGGACTGAAGTGTTTGTTATGTTCTTGATGATGTCATGTGTTGACTTGACCATCTTTGGAGTCTTCGATCAGTATTGTAATTTACTATTGGGATACTTTCTGGTTGCTTATTGGAGAACCATTGGATTTTGTGATCTATCATTGATACCTTCAGTTGCTGATAGAGAATTGTCGTGATTAGGTGATTGTTATTTGATGCTTATCTGTTGCTCATGAAGAACTGATGTAATTTTGTGGCTTATCTTTTATGATGTTTTTCAGTTGCTTGTATAGGACTGAGGTGGTTTTATTATGATTCTTTGATTTATGTTTTCATGAGCCTAGGGTAGGTTATCTATGTGTAGAGTCGGGAAGTGGCTTGCAATGGGGGTCGGAGCCCTAAGAGGCTGCCTTGAGAAACCCATTATAAGTCATTTTTAATAAGTGAAAATATTTACACTAAATGAGAGAAAATGAACCTAACAAGATAATTGTATGTTCTCTCCCATACCATGAGTGCTAGTACAGACTAGGATGGGGTAGAGAGGATGCTTGGTTACGACCTTGCATTCCATAGTAGGCCTCGTCAATACGAGAGGATACTAGTGGCCGCAGGATCAGTAGGGACCCGAGATTCCTAAGGGATTGCTCGGGTAACTTCTACGTGACTTTTCCGATGACACTTTCCCGTTTGCATATTAGGTTTCCTACGTGTCTTGTGGTACCTCTGGGATTTAGATGTCGATCTTTTTAGGAACCCTTGAGTTAGCATACTTATAGGATTTCCTGGGCTTAGAGAGTATTTATGATTCTAGGTTTTGTTATCCTATTTGGGACTTGAGACTATCTCCTCAGCGCGGTGGGAGTGGACCATTTAGGTTCCACGTGGTCGGGTGGTAGTGCTTTTTACTCTTACCATTGAGATCCGTTCCGTGGTCACCATGGCTGGAGTTTTCGTGATTGGCTTTTATCTTCACTATGTTCTTGGATTATTATGATGGATGGTTAGATTTTATGATAGATGTTTTATCATTATGGATGTATGGATGTATCATGTATGGTGAATAGTTTCATATATTTCTACTGTACTTTGTATCATGGATTTGAGGATGTTGTATCTTTATCTTTACATATGTATATTCTTTTAAGCGTTTCATACCCTGTGACTTGTACAGAGGATGATTGAGCATTCCGAATTAATTTGCCAAGAGGCATTCAGAACAAATGTATATTATGGACATGGGATTTTCTGATTATTCTTCATATGTATGTGATAGTTGTTAGACTTAGATTTAATTAAATTTAAACGTGACTCAACGTCTTGGGATCTTTAAGAAATGTAACTTGCAATGTATGTTTGTCGATGATTACATGTTATTGCTTCCGCTACTATGTATTTGATGTGTATGTTATACGTTCTTACTTTAAAAAAAAAATGTGTTTAGCAAACTTAGTGAAACTTTTGGTTAATTCTTTTGGATCCCTTGGCGGGGCGTTACATGATCCCCAGTATTTGTGATGAGAAAACAAAAATATTCACTAAGAAGGCAATAGCACACCAAAAAAGTAGATAGAGTCTAAAGTTGATATAACCATGTTTATTCAAAAAAGGAAAGTATGACAACCGCCCGCAATTACTCATCCATGGCATCTCTTTGTTGAACATTGGTGGTAGCAAGACCATGCACCCATGAAGAAGCTACATGATAACAATGATGAGAGTGAAAAGCACAACCCACATAAGGAGCACTAGCAATGTCATGGTAATGTTTGATGAGAGAGAACAAAACATTAACCTTTAATTAGATAACTTTAATCATTGATCACTCTAGATCATCTCCATATTTGCAAATAACCATGTTAAAAAAATATAAAATCTAACATATACAAGGTAGTTTTGAAAGAAACATATAGTTAAGCATATGGTGAGACTTTCCCCAACTTGTCAATGGAAATGACACAGCTAACCAGAGTCAAGCTAGATCATAACTAGTATCCCTCCATAGCATCGATTAACACATTTGCAGATAACAAACCATCCCTAAGAATATGACACTTTCAACCAAGGAAAAAATCTTTTGTTTATACCAATTCCTTAAACAAGTAATTGATTCATCATTGAGGTTTTCCCAATGTATAATGAATAATATAGGACCTCATTAAGATAATACATTACATGTTACAACTTTCCAAAATAATACAATCAAAAGTCATCTTCTAGGTAATAACCCACACATTATCCTTTGGAAATCTTCACAAAATCATCACTAGCATATGTTGACTCAAATATATCACTATGAACATGTCTTGAACTATTATAAAATCCCTCTTAACAAGATTTCACTTCTCTAAATAGATACAACTCAATTACCAACACATTATTCCCTTCAAACTACATTCCAATGAGTCTTCAACAAATCAACCATAACTCACTCAAATATTTGTATTACCTTTTACAAACATAAATACATCATAATGACATATCCAATGTCATCAATATAGCCCCACAAAACATAACTCTACGTCCTCTGAACTGTGTTGACCAAAACTTTCTCTACAACTTTGAATGATCCAACTAGAAAGCATATATGTTGACATCAATTACAAAGCAAGTCATGAATACAACACACAAGCACTCAATAATCTCTCCAAATATGCTAACAAACTCCCCCAAAGGAATACTATTATCATTCATGATAGCGATCTCCCCCATTGGCATTGATGGCAATATAGGATGAAAAATTATAAGTGCCAAAAATACACAACTCCCCCATTAACATCAATAAGTGTTTATTGACATCAATAAATAAAATACTCTCCCATAATCTACTCTTATTCAATTTATCTCCCGCATACAACAATTTCACTCTCCCCCATAGGTGAATATTTATTTTCATGTATTTCTCTCCCCCATTGACAATAATGGAAAAGGTTCCATTATGCCATTTCTGGAAGTTCAATCATCTCCAAAATAATATGAAAAAGTTGTCAAGTGCCAAAAGACACTATTATACAATATATTACCAAATATTTCTTAATAACTTTTCCAAAAGTGGCTACTCCCCCAAAATAAGCATTACTAAACATGTAGTCTAGATGTAAGAAAATGCTCTAAATATATTGGACTAATGTAATCCTACATCAACTACTCACAAAATGGTTAGGGCATAATGCCAAGCATGCCTCTAAGGTACTCAAAAGTATTCTTAGCCAAAGGCTTAGTAAACATGTATTTTATGTGTTCTTTTGTGCTAACATACTCCATCTAAGTCCCTTCTCTATTACCTTCTCTCTCAAAAAGTGATACTTTGTTGCAATGTGCTTAGTCTTTTAGTGCAACACTATAAAATTTGACATACTCATTGTACTTGTGTTATCATGATGAATGATAATGTGTTTTGAAAATTCAATACCTATGGCTTTCAACATCTATTTCATCTAAATAATTTTGTTATAGTTTTTTTCTACTACTACAAACTCTATTTATGTTGTAGATTGTGATATATAGTCATATTTCTTTCTTATCCATGAAACTAATCTTCCTCTCAAGAATAATTAACTTCCACTTGTAATATTTCTATCATCTACATTCCCAAGCCAATCTACATCATCATATGCACATAAGGTAAAATCATGTGATCTATCATACCATAATCCATAGTCTAATGTTCCCTTCAAAAACATGGTAATCATCTTAACTATTGCTAGGTGTGTCTCTTTAACATCTTCCCTAAGTATTTTCACAATTCCAACTACATTAGCTATGCATGGTCTCATATGTGTCAAATATTGTAATCCTCTTATTACAACTCTATATCTTATATATCACACTAAGAAACTCATCTTTACTTGATAATTTGCATCTTGTAACCAAAGTTCTTCCAACTAGCTTAAATTCTCTAATCCAAAATTTTTTAATAAGTTCTTAAGATATTTAGTCTATCATATTAATATACCATCTTTATTCTAATTTATTTTCAATCCCAAGAAGTATTTCATCTCACTAATCATACTCATCTCAAATTCATTCTTCATCTCCTCTAAAAATTTCTCACTAGCTAATTAGTTCCTCCAAAGATGATATCATCAAAAAATATTGCAATAACTAGTAATCCTTTTGAATTTTTCCTTAAATACATGTTACTATCTTCATTACCTTTCTTAAATCCCGAATTTTGAAAATATTTATCAAACCTTGCAAACCATGCTCTAGGTGTTTGTTTCAATTTGTACAAAGCCTTTCTCAGTCTACAAACCATATATTTATATTTAGTCAAAGAAAAACCATTAGGTTGTTCAATGTAAATGTCTTCCTCAAGTTCTCCATTAAAAAATAGCCAACTTTACATCCATCAAATATACTTTGAAATTCTTGTTAGATGCATATGCCAAAAACAAATCTTACTGCCTCAAGTCTAGCAACAAGGACAAAAGTTTCCTCAAAATCAATTCCTTCTTGTTTTGAATAGCCTTTGCATACTAACCTTCCTTTTTTGCTTACCTCTTCTCTTTTTTCATTCATCTTGTTTCTAAATACCCACTTAGTGCCAATGATGTTCTTGTCTTTAGGTCTACAAACCAATTCCCATGTCTTGTTCTTTTTAATCTAGTCAATTCCTCTTTCATAACCATTATCCAAAATTCATCTTTACATGATTCATCTGTAATCTTAGGTTTATCTTGTGATAACTCTTCACTTACCTTGTTCCTTTTCATTACTCCCTTGTTTTCACTTATAATGATATAATCCACATGATGTTTTCTTGCTACATATCTTGGTGTTCTTTGTTCTATTTTGACAAATCATTATCAATTTCATAAAATAGCTCTTGCCCTAAATTTTGACTATTAGGCCTCTGATTAGCATTATCATCCTAATTTGAATCATAATCAAGTATCCTTTCCTAAATTTTGAATTTCTCATCAACTTTAACATTAATACTTTCAACAATAGTTCGCAATCTTTGATTTAACCATCTATATGCCTTGATTTTTAATGAATATCCAAGAAATATTCCTTCATCACTTCTAAGATCAAAATTTCCTATGTCATTCTCTCTTTTGATATGACATTTACTTCCAAAGATTCTAAAGTATTTTGTAGTAGGTGCATGTCCAAACCATAGTACATAGGGTGTCTTCCCAATACCTTGTTTGATTTGCACTTTGTCCATTCTATATACTACAATGTTCACTACTTCTCTCCAATAGATATGTGATATATTTACTTCAAGCATCATAGTTATAGCTACCTAACTAACTAATATGTTCCTCCTTTATGCTATCCCATTCTTTTGTGGTGTCTTAGGAGCTGAAATTTGTCTTTTAATTCCATTATCCTTAAAAAGATATGTCAAAATCATTTGAAATAAATTCTCCTTCTCATTTTATCTATAATAATAATTCATTCTCTACTCTACTTTTCTATAGCTTGAATTTCTCAAATGCTTCATTTTTTTTTTATCTCTAAGAAATGCTATACACTTCGTCCTTGTAAAATCATCAATGAAAAGAATAAATTACCTCTCACCATATAATGCTCTTGTTCTTGTAAGACCACATAAATATGTATGTACAATCTCTAACTTTGCTAATGTAATGAATATCTTTCTTGAAAATCAGTTCTTCTTTTGTTTCACCATCACACATTCCTTGAAAGCCATGTTAGAGGGTTTCATAATATTAGGTAGATCTCTTACTACATTTGTTGTATTTATCTTCATAATATTATCAATTTTTATGTAACATTATCTCTTGTTCTATAACCAACTATCATGACTCTAGCAATTGAACATGTCATCTCAATAGGATTCAATTGAAAAACATTACCTTTAGTCCTTGTACATGTTCCAATTAGTTTATCGTCTTTTTCTTTGATTATCAAGATCTTATCAGTGAATTGCAATTTATGTCCCTTATCAATAAGTTGTCTAACATGAAAAAATGATTGTGTTTCAACTCATCAATAAAACAGACATCCTCAGTGCTAGCTTCCCATGAAGAGTAACATATTATTTTCCTTTACTAGGATAAGATACATTCTTTCCAACTCTAACTACTCCTCCATCATAACTATTAAACTCAAAAAATTTATGCATATCTCTAGTCATATGATGACAGCACCCACTATTAGCAATCCATCATACTTTTTCTTTTCTACATGCGATATTGATGTTTTCTAAGGGAGTTCTTTTTTAATAGATACAAAGCCAATTTCATCATCTTCATCATCACTTTCTAATAAATTTATCATCTTAAATTTAAATTCATCATCTTCATCAAAAAAGAAGAAATATTTTTTTATCTTTGACTTATAAGGATTCTTTGGTTTTGTCTTCCTTTCTCTCTTAGGGAATTGAAATGAAAAATGACCAAGTTCTTTACAAGTCCAACAAGAAAAAAACTTCTTACTTTTAATTTTTCTTCTTATAAGAAATTCAAATCCTTCATCACTATTCTTCTCTTCTTAATTCTTAGCTATGCATTATCTAGCATAATTTCCACTTGTTCTTGCACTCCTAGTTAATGTTGCATTTTATTTCTGTAAACTAGTTCTAAAAGTAATTTCTATTATGGCTATTCCTTGTTTCTTCTACAATATGTGTTCAAATGCTTGTGATTTCCCTAGTAGTGATTCTTTGTTAAGATTATGTGTAACATGAATAATTTCTTCACTCACCAATACCTTGTTCTCATAAGCAAGTGGCAAAGGTTTTAGAATATTACACACAATATCATCTTTAGTAATAGTTCTATTACAACATTTAATTTTTGCAAAAAATCTCAAATATCCCCTTACTGATTCATCTTCCTACATCTTAGCACTATAAAATATATCTTTCCAATTCTGAAGTTTAGATTTCTTTGCAAATTTATTGCCTTCAAAAAGACCTTATAATCTAGTCTAAATTTTATGTGAAAGTCTTAATCTTTTTACCTCATCTATCTCTATATTTCTTTCCCTTGTAATCATTTAGTAGTTAAATCCTAGTCATAGCAAATGAGTCTTCATTTTCTCCTTCCAAGTTTCATAGTTCTCTCCATAAAATTTTGGACTTTCTTTCATGAATGTAGCCATGGATCTCCTTAAGCTATTAAACTTCATGTTTAAGGGCCTAAGTTTTGATCCCAATTGTTAGATAGTAAGTTCCACTTGTACAACTAAGAGGGGGAGAGATTAATTTGTGTGCTTAATCAACTTAAATAAACTACTAAAACATATAACCAATTGATAATAGAATCAGAATATAACAACCATGCATAACACCACAAGATTTGTTAACTAGGGTACCCTTAATAAGAGGGAAAACCTTGATGGGAAAGATGCCCACAAGATGATGTACTACTATAAATATTCCTTGTGAAAGGATAAGTTTCTATTAGAATCCAATTACATATACCCAAAGCATGAGACCCTATTAGGAGAGTTTTAATCCCTCCTAGAAGATTCCAACCCTATTAAGAGATGTTTTAATCATGTTAGGAGTTGATAGGAATTCAACTAAACCTATTGTCTAGGTTGCTTCAAAAATAACTTCACAAAAAAATTCTTAGGTAACATATCCAAGGGTGAACTAATTGATAAAAAAAAATTCCTTTCCAATATAGTTCCTCTGAAGTTCTCAACATCATCATCTACTCTGATCTCATTGAATTCTCATCCAAAGCTTACATAGTACAATGATCATATTGTTACAATGCATGTGACACTTACAACCAAGGAAAACATCTTTCCTTTATACCGAGTCCTAAAATAATAAATTTAGTCAGCCTTGAGGATCCCCTAATGTACAAAAAATAATATAGGACCTCATTAAGATAATACATTATATATTACATTAGAATAACATCTTCCCAAAAGAATATAATCAAAAGTCAACTTCCATGGGATTAGCCCACATGTTATCCTTCAATAATATTCACAAAATCATCACTAACATTTGATAACTCTAACATACCATCACAAACATGTCTTCAACAAAAATTAAAGTCCATTTAACAAGATTTCACTTGGCTAAATATATATAACTAAATTAACAACACACTATTCCTTGCAAATTGTGTTCCAACCAGTCTTCAACAAATCTTCCATAACTCACTCAAATCTTCACATTATTTTTTGTGGATATAGATACATAATAATGACATATCCAACATAATGAATATAACTCTATAGAACATAACTCTATATCCTCTTACCACACTAACTAAAATATCTTTGCAACTCTAACTAATCCAACTAAAAATCATATATATTGATATTAATGAAAAACCAAAACATTAATGCAATACATAAGCACTCAATCATCTCTCCAAACATGTTAACACTCCTCCTAAGGAATACCATTATCATTCATGCTAAAAAAAATTGGCATACATTTTTGCTACCCACCATAGGGCTAGAACCAAGTTTCTAGCTCTACTTCTTTGTGTTTTTGGATTTTCTTCTCACAAGTCTATTATTTGCATTATCTAACTCAAAATTTCATACAAAACTTCTCTAGACTTAGTATGATATTTTTTTGTTCTACAAGAAATATTCTACACTTTTTGTTCTATCATCTAGTTGTATTGTGGTATATCACCTCCCTTTTGCTAGAATATTATTTGATTTAGTATCTCTATTGCTTGGGCCTATGATATCACCCCTCTTATAGTGATATATTATATGATATTCTAAATTAACTATGATTTATTGTACAAACTTATTAGCTTGGGAATTCTAACTTGGATAGACTAGTTTTCTTTCATCTAACTTGTATTTTGATTTTCTATTTTTTTATAATATCTAACATGTAGTTTTGTAGGATTCCTTGAAGATACAAATAAAAATTTCTCTTGTGATATTAAATTTTCATTTCATAGGCCAAGGTATTGATGCAAGTCGTGAGCTATTAATGCCTCCTTTCTTGTGATATTAGTGTCACTCAAGAAAGTGAGTTGGATAGGTTACTCCTTAGTAGTTTTAATTAACTATTTCTTGGTGTGCTTTGGAGAAGCAATTGGAGTAGAAGAGTATACTTTTTCCTCTTTGAGGGAAATTAGAAATCTAAACCTCCACTTGTTATCAATTTTTTGTTCATCTCTTAGTGAGATCTTTTACCTTTAGAGGGTTTGTCGTTGACGAAAAAATCTCAGAGGAATGACCCAAGTGGGAAAAAGAGAACCTAGTACTCCAAACCACTATAATCACAAGGCCCTTTTCAAAGACTAAAGTCTCAGGAGAGAATAGTATTTTATTCATCTAGTGAGGATTCTTGTAGGATTGGGACCATGGGGAATTTTTAGGTGGATATGGGTATTTTTCTTGGGGTCCTTAAGGCCATTATATTGGTTGCAAGACCATCATACCTAAGTACTCTTGTGGTGACAAGGATCTAGTGCCATATCTAGTATAAGAGGGGATGATATGAATAGAGCCCTTACCATGTTACTATGAACATAGGTCAGAAGCTACCCTCTTTTAGCAGCATTGATATCTTGGTGCAAGGAATGATCTAAGTGGACTACCCAAATTGTCCCTAGATTTGACCCACTATATACATTCCTTTAGCTATGTTAATAAAACTCCACAAAAAATATAATATTACTTTGTGTCAAGGAAGGAGGCATCAAGTTGTGGGCCAAGGTATTGATGCAAGTCGTGAGCTTTAGGTAGATCTTGCTTGGTGTGTTTTCATTTTATGCTAGACCCATGGAAATCATTTGAGCATACACATGGAAGTTGTACTAGGGCTTTCATTTTGAGACCTCACATGTATTTGTATCATGTAAGGTTTTTTTGTCCTTTCTTGATTATTTGAAGACTACTCCACGTGTTATGGTTTTTCTTGAAAAACTTTCTTTGAAACCTCAAACTTGTTGTTTGTATTGATCTTAAATGCTACTACATCATTCAACACTACCAAATTCACCAAAACAACAAATTAAATTGGCTCTTTTAGTAAAAAATTCAATTATTTTCCATTTACAATTTTCTTAGTCACTTAGGATTTTGAGGTATATCATATAACAATCTAAGTATTGCCTAGCAGTTCTATGGTCCATCATCTACCTTCTGGTGATTTTATAGCCTTTTCATTATCTACAATATTGTCTTAGCTTATTCTATCATTTGGGATTAGGAGAAATATTGTCCTAATATCCTTATATCACCTAGTTCATTATTATGGTTCATTTTACAACTATTTTTTTTAGTCTCTTACAATTGCAAATTGATCTTAATTGGTTAGGGAAGCCTACACTTGGTTTCTTTTGTCTTTAGAGTGTTCCAATAGGTTAGAAGCTACCTTAGTTGAGAAATATCACTTGGATTCCTTAACACATACTTCATTAGTATATTGTATACTTGTCCATATCTTTAATTATCTCTTTGCTTTATTTTATCTTTATCTCTTTTATTGCTTCAAAAGTGGCACACATGGGGCATATAAAGCTTATAGCTTAAACATCTTGTAACAAGTTATCTTGCTATATTTTTTCTCTCCTTTTCTCTTTTTTACAAGTGGACACTTTTACTTGAAATCTAGTTTGGACATCAAGTGATGCTAGTCGTCCTATTATCTTTTACATCTTCTTTCACATAGATATGACAACTAGATACCAAATCTACCAAGGAAAGAAAACCCAACCTCACTTTGATGAGTCACCTAGAAAAGAATTTGAAACTTGGTTTGATTCCTATTATACCACCTTTGAATCACCTCTTTCTTCACCTAGAACTGGACATAGTGTTTCTTTAACCATTTCTAGGGAAGAATGTGACAAACACTTAACAAGCTCTTCATGGAAAATGAAAGAATTAGACGCATTAACTTAGAAAAATGAGCTTACTTAAAGGAAGAAACACAACACTTAGCTCAACAATTTAATGTGCAAATCTTTGGAAATGGTTCATTTTCACCTCCAAGATCACAACATAATGGATATAATTCACCTCCAAGATCATCAAACACTAGACATGTCTCACATGGCTCTCAACATGGAAATGATTATGAACTTGATATTATTGAATATGAAATTGTACGATTTCAACAAGATAGACATTTGCAAAGATATATGAAGAAGACTTTGGAATAAAATAGAGATCAATATTTTCTTCACATGTCCTCTCAAGAGGTAAAACTACCACTTGACCTCAATGTTGATGAATTGACTAAAAAGGAGGAACTTTCACCCTTGGATAATGTGTTTAAACAATTGGAAGATATAAGGAAGAAGGTGAATCAAATGGAAAAACAGAACAAGAACCTAAAAAAATATTCTCACTTGAGGCTATATGTATACTTCCTTTTGAAAAACACTTATACATGTCTCCATTCACTTGAATGGTTTAACTTCCAAAATATGAAAAATATGATGGTAGTGGGATCATCATGATTACATTAGAGAGTTTTATGCTTATATATGTATTTTTTGGATGAACCCACTTATCTTATGAGGCTATTTCCAATAAGTCTTTGTGGGAAAGCTATGGATTGGTTCACTAATCTCTCTCTACCTTTTAGGTCTTTTGATGAATTAGTAGAACATTTCATTCAACAATACTTATACAACATCCAACATCCTATCATAATGCTTGACCTTTGAAATACTAAGAAACTGTAATGCCCACCCATAGTTTGTTATTCTATTATATCTATCAAACTCTTTTATGTCTATTTCATGGATGTGTTAGTTTTCAAGGACATTATTTTATAACTTTGACGAGAGATATATCAATGATGATTACTTAGTTGATTATATATTTCATATGTTGATTGATGATTATGATTACTAGTGCATTAATGATGTTTTAATGGTTCTTAGTTAGTAAATATGATTATTTTCTAGATGATATCAAATGATGAGTATTTTATATCCACAATGATGAGTTTTCCATATTTGAATATGTGATGATTTGTAGTCAAGACTTATTATAGTACTTACCCCAATACTTGCATGTGTATGGTGTGTGTGTTTATTTTACTTTTCTATCTAACATGTTTGATGTGGTTAAGGGAGGGAGTCGTAGTTACCTGCTAGTTGGGATCTACATGATGTACCACTCCCTATCATTGCTTGTTTAGTTTAGATATATTTATATACATGTACATGCTTGTCTTTTATGTAAATTGTAGGTACCAGACATCAACTTCCCTGAATTGCCAAGATGAGCATGCCCTATCACAATAACTCAATGGTAAGAATGAGGAGATAATATTCAGATCCAATACTAGCCATAACCTAAATACTTATCTTGCAAACTCATAACTGACATTCCACCCTTTTTAAAACTCGTGAGTTTATCTTTGTCTTTGTTGTTTGATTTTGAGTTTCGGTCTATTTTGGTAATGTTGCTTTTATGTGGATTTTGCGATGTGATTTATTTGGTAAATGATTTAATTATAATATTTGGGTTAATCATATAATTAAACATTATTTGATTTAAAAGAAAATATTAAAGCATGAGAATATTTAATTAATTAAAAACTAATTAAATAAGTGTTTTAATTTAAAAGTCTTAGTTTAGAAGTCCAATTTTAGAAAATTGGTTAAAGAGAAATTAGAATATGAAGATATTTAATTAATTATAAATTAATTAAATATGTACTTCAGTTTAAAAGATTTAATTTAAAACTCTAATTTAAGAAGTTGGACAAAAGGAGAATTAAAATATTAAAATATTAAAGATTTAATATTTTTTTATTATAATTATTATTTAATAATAATTAAATTAGAGTTTCATTTAAACAATGAGCTTTGATTATTATTATCAATTTAAATAATAAACTATGCTTTAATTAGTGCTTGCACTAATTAATAAACTAGAGGAAAATAAAATATAAAAGAATAAAATTTAATTATAAAGTTATAATTCTAATTGTGGCCTAGTTACATTTATTTAATTTATTAATAATTATTTAGGAGTTTTATTTTAATAATAAACTCTAAATAATATTATTAATTAAATTAATAAATATAAAAATGCTTCGAAAAGTAATTAAAAAAAGAAAGCTAATTATTTAAATTAAGATATGTTGTAATTAAAGATCTAAAAGAGTTGTGCATGAAAAGGTAAAAGGTAATAAAGTAATAAACAATAATTGATCATTCAGTTCCCTCTCATGATTGCACAGAGCCCTAATTTAGGGGAGACCTCTTTATCAGAGATCTAGAGCTCATTTTGCAATTACACAAGTTTTGGAGAGAAAAATTTGGAATGGGATCAAAATAATTGTTGAGAATTTCAAAGGGTTTGGGATTTGCATGCATTCACAAGTTGTCTCAAATTTTAGCTGTTGTTTTGAGGTTTTGGGAGCAAAAATTTAAAATTGGATCAAAAGAGTTGTTGAAAGTTTCAGAAGGTTTGGTTTGTATGCATTCACAAATTATTTTAGATTTTAGTTGTGGTTTTGAGGTAGGGTTTGAAAACCCATTGTAGAATCTTATTGAAAGATCTATGTACTTTGAGTCTTCTTAGGTGTTTGCATATTGCTTATTAATTTACTATATTGATTGTTTAATAAAGAATTATGTTGTAGATTTTGAAAAAGGAAAACTTATTAATCAAGAAAAATTGATTGAGAAAAATTATAGAAAAACTGCAGAAAATTATTGTGATTGTATTCTTATAAACCCCACTTCTAATATAATGAAAATTTGATTATTGAAAACAAAAGGAAATCAATAGATTAAACAATTAGGGTTTTAATTTTAAATTTGTCATTAGAACTTTGTGATTATCATGAATTTTTTAAATATAGATGAATATTCTTCTTACATCTAAAATAATTTAATTGCAATATTTATTTGGAAAACAAAAGATTAATTGAGAGAAAAACACATTGTAACTAAACATATACATGCATGTGAAAAAACATATACTAAAAATAGAAACTAAGTACAGTATGGTTACATGCATGTGAAAACAAATATGTTAAAAATAGAAAGCTAAGTATAGTATGGTTACATGCATGTGAAACCAAATATGCTAAAAATAGAAAACTAAGTATAGTATGATTGCATGATTTGAGATATCAAAGACATGCAAAAATACTAATTGTATATTTATTTTTATTTTATAAAAATATAATTTCATTTTCAGATTTATTTATTTATAAAAAAATTTAAAAATAATAATCATTAATTAATTTCAAAAATTAAATTAATATTATTCATTTAGTTAAAGTGAATGTTAGTAATATTAGTGGTTCTTTAAGTCTAGTCAAACTCTTAGTTGCATATAAATAATTTTATATTTATTAATGTAACAGGGAAGTTAATAAATAAATATTTATAATTTTATTATATTTTAAGGGAAGTTGTGGTGGAATTCACTTTGTAATCATTTAGTTAATAACTATTTGACTTTATGAGAGAAATTATAAATAATTAAATTAAATTTATAATTTTATCTCTAGTTGCATTATGAATTAAAGGAAAAGTAAATATTAATATTAGACTTAAATAGAATTCATATTAATATTTTAGAAATAAAATTGATATTAGTATTTAATATATGTGTGTGTGTGTGTGTGTGTGTGTGTGTGTGTGTGTGTGTGTGTGTGTTATTGATTAAATCATTTATGATTTAAGATTATTTAAATTAATAATATGATGATATTTAATGATATTTTATATGCACAAAAGATTGGATATTTAAATACTTAGTGTTTTAAATAAGTATATTAGCATAACAATTTATGTTAATATGTATATTCTTACTTTATTTCTAAACACATCCCTATGACCCAAACTAAACAAGAGAAATTGGTGGAATTAAATCATGTGGTTGGAATTAAATCATGTGGTTGACAACTATGTATTTTCTAATATTCTATTTATAGTCCTATGATGTTTATTTTCTTAATAATTTTTTTGTGGATTATTTAGTTGGCCAAGTTAGGATGTGCACTAGAGGCATTTTTGAGATTTTCTTTTATGATTATTTGACTGAAGGTCATTATGAATTTTATTGTTTGAATTGAGATTTATGTTTTATGAGCTTTATGCTATTGAGCATTTATGAGAACTTGGGTTTTGAGAACCAATGTTATTTTTTTGGGTTGCTTCTTAAGGAACCAAATTCGATCAATATTACTCTTATCGTATGAGACACTATTGTGGTTTGTGATTTTTGAGAAGGTAGTCTAGGTGCATGTCTATGGGAGTGGCTTGCAATGGGGGCCAAGGCCCAAAGTGGCTGCTAGGGTAACTCATTGTAAGTTGTGTAACAAGTGATAACATAGTAATTAAAATATCTTGCCTAGCCTTTCCTTAAGATACATTAAAAAGATAAGTTAGAGATTCTTCCTTGTCCATGCCTTGAGTGCTTGTATAGACTAAGGATGAGATGTAGATGATACCTTGAGAGGTATGACTAGTTTCTTTGTCTTCACGAGAGGGTATTTTGGTTCCACTTAGAGTAACTAGGGGGGCAGGGTCTTGAGAGATTGCCAAGATAACCTTAGAGTTGGCTCATGTGATGACACTCCATAGTATGTAGCCTGAGTCTTGTTCATGATTTTTTTTTATTTGCCTCTAGTGGTGTACTTGTTGGATATTACTTTTGATGGTGCATTTATTATGAGTTGTTACTCATTGATTGGACATCATTTATTGTTGACAGCTGACTTTTATTAATGAATGATCAGTTATTTATTGGTGGTGTCTTTTGTTAAAGTTAGTGATTGGTAGTTTACTTTTATTGATGACGGTTGTTATCTATTGGTCATTGTGTTTGTGACACTTTATATTGATTTTGAGGTGGTTGTATATTTTTGGTCTTGGTATTTGTATGTTGACTTGGTATGAGATGTTTGTATTGGAATGAGTGTCCTTTCAATTTTGATTATCTCTTCTTCTTGAGTAGTTTGTGTTACCCTTGAGGTAGTTTTGGCTATCAAGATTCCTTGTCTAGGGTTATTTTATGATTTGGTTATCTATGTGTAGATCATACATTATCTCTCCTACACATTGGGAGCGGGAGCCTGATTAGGTGACCACATGGTCAGGAGGTAGTGTATTCTTACCATTTGGGCCCCCCTCAGATTGACAGATGTTGGATGCTCATTGATACTATGGTACTATTATTATTCTTCCTCTTATCTTGAAGACTTCTATTTATTTGATGTATCTATTTATCATATGTTTTGAGAACCTACGGGATATTGTATTGTATATTGATGTACTTGTATCTATTTTCACATACCCTGTGACATGTGCAGTGGATGTTATTCATTAGATGTGCTCTCATATTATTAGTTGTACTTATGCATATGCTTATATGACTATGTATGTGTTTATTCATTTTATGATAATGGACATTGTAATTGAGACTTAAATTTTTTAATAAAACTTTATTAAATGTGACTCAACGTGAAGGAACCCATAAGGAATTGAAACTATATTTGTAATTGATTATGTGTTCTTGATGTGTATGTATATATTTTTTCCACGTTATTGTTACTTTGATGTTGTTTAAAATTTAAAAAAAATAGTTTAGTAAACTTTGTAACAAATTAAGTTTATTTTTTTGGGTTCTTCAGCGGGGCATTATAGAAACGTATATGGGAGCCCTTTGTTACTTTCCTTCTACAATAGAGGAATTTTCTCTAACTCTACCCTCATCAACTTCTTAAAAGAGAGAGAATTGACATCTTTGTGAATAACCTCATTCCTATACTAAATTTTGAATTAAGAAAGGAACTTTTTTCATAAATTTAATCTTATTGTAGAATGTTCTTTGCATATTGAAGAGGTTTCTATTGATAAACGGGAACTTACCTTGAACAAAGATAAATCTAAGAGAATCAACTCTAATTAAAATAAATAATTAGACAAAATAAAACCTTGGAACAAAAACAAGCATGTGGTGAATGATGGTTTTTTGGATAAATCTAAACCTAGGGAACCAATCTTCAACTTGACTAGTGGTATTCAAGTAACACAACAACAAGAGCCTTTTAAGGCTAATGAATCCAACAAACTCAATGATTCTAGAGGAAAACCTACACAGGTATCAAAACCTGGATGCTACTTTACACCTTTAGGAGATTCATATGAGGTGGTGCTAAATACCTTAGTTGCAAAAAAATTATCATGCTACCAGATAACTCTAGACCTTATGAATGTTATGTTAAACACAAATGGTGGAATAATAATCATTATTATGACTTTCATAGAAATAAAGGTCACAAAATGGAAATTGCATGAAACTGAAAAACCTTCTTCAAGACCTCATTGATGAGAATAAGGTTGGAGTTGATGGGTTCATCATAAATACTGATCACATAGTTTTGACCAAGCCTCTAAATATGAAAAGTGTGAATCATCAAGAACAAAAATGGAGATGCCAAGGTCAACTATACATATATAGATAATGATAATGTCACACATACTTGAATATATTGATGAGAGTATACACATGGTGCAACCTAAGAGAAACAAATGCAACTATGACTCAGATGTTGATGAACCACCCAAGGTTATCTTAAGAGGTATTGATTCCTCTTCTATACAACCATGATCCTACAACAATGAAACTAGGAGCACAGAAGGGAAAAAAAACCTTTGATCATTCTTAGAGGAGTTGATCCACTTTTACAAATTGAGAAATTAAATATTATCACTCGAAGTCAACCAAAGGTGACTCAAGGGTCCTAATTCTTATAAGAACTCAATATCTAAGGAGCCAGGGACTACATCTAAATAAGTATCTACTTCATTTAGGTCAAGATATAACCTAGTGGACCATTTGCAAAGAACACATGCTTAAATTTCTATATTTGAGGCTAGAGCTATCACCTACAAACAAAGAAATCCTAGATAAATCTTTACACACAACTAGTGTCCCTAAATACATTGACGTCGATAAATTCTAGACCATGGTCAACCATACCTCTACCCCTCACTGTCTCACCTTTTCTAAAGAAGACAATAAATGACTCAGCCATCCACATAACCTTTTTTTGCATATCAAAGTCCAAATCTATAGAAAATATGTTAGGAAAGGGGACCCACATCCATATATCTTCATTGAATTCTTCTTTCTCTTCTCCTCAATCAAACAATGTGGAAAATTACAAAATTTATTCACTAAGTTTTTTTCTTGCATGATTCCATTTTGAGTTTTTATGTTTAGTCAAAGCTATTGTAGCAACATATTTGTTCACATGTAAACAAGTGTTTAAATCTATGATGTAAGATATGCTTTAACTTCTAGATCTAGCCTATGCTACATAACAACATCTTTTCTTTTATTTCATTTAATTTAAGGTTAAATACTACACAAGAGTTTGACAAAGACAACCCCCTTTTTCAACTTTTTTCCCTATTTTTCGATGTGTGGGAACACATTATAGAGCTTTCAAATTAGATTTGAATAGAATAGTTATAGTTAGATGATTTGAGAAAATTTTAGGTAAATTTTTTAGGAATACATCATCATTACTGTCAGGTCCCAAGGGCACATCACCACTATTATCATGTCCATACCATTTTGGACTCAAATATTTATAATAGGTAAAATTTAACTTCTAGTTTCTATTTCATAAATTTATGCTCATTACCATGTTCATATCAATCTATTTTTTTATTTCCAATGACATTTCTAATACATCTTTTACGTTATTTAATCATTCTCATTTTGTTCAATTACTTTATTTAGCAAAGGTGTAATGCCCCGCCAGGGAACACAAAATAAAATAACCTAAAGTTTCATTAAGTTTGCCAAACATTTCTTTTTTAAGATAATAACATCAAATAACATAGCAAAAGCAATAATATACATACATGCATAAGCAATACATAAATAGACTACATCTCTTAAGGGATCCATGAAGTTGAATCACATTCATATGTTTTATTAATACTAAAAATGATGCATAACAAACCACATCATAGATAAAACCACAAGTACAAATTCATTTAAATAATATACAATTACATAAGATGCCACTTGGTATAACCAGAATGCATAATCATCCAATTTACAAGTCACGGGGTATGAAAAGCTCAAAGAATATACATCATTCATATATAATATCTCTAATAATCAAATACATTACAATAGAATATTGTTGCAAATGATTGAAATAATTATAAGAAAAGTTGAGGGAGATTGCTGGAATAAAATATGGAACTAGTAAAGAATGTCCTCAATCATTGTTTTGTCATTGATGTCAAACTTGCTACTTGCAGGGATGACAATTGTTTTAGTGATCCAAATACTATCAATTAGTTGATTGTCAAGGTGGAGGCAATTAATAAGATGTAACTAAAATACCTAGAGAAAGGTTGAAGTTATGATGTTGGAATGAAGTATAAGGATTAGCTAAGCCATTGATGAAAGAATGTATTTGATGACATACTACAAAGAATGGGCACACTGAAACATATCAAAGATTTAAGGTTTTAACTAAGTCTTTTGTGAAGCTCAAACTAAGTTCATTAGAGAGAAGGAGCTGGGCAAGCTAGTAAGAGCCAAGCAAGTTCTAGTTAATGTCGAGTAAACTTCAAGTGCCGAGTAAGTTCAAGTGCCGAGTAAGTTCAAGTGCTGAGCAAGTTCAAGTGTCGAGCAAGTTCAAGTGCCGAGCTGGTATAGGTACTGAGTAACACAGAGGTGCCGAGCACCAGTAACTCAATAATGTCGAGTTGCTGCATTATTTAGGAAATCGAAGATTCGCCAGATCTGAGCTGACAAGGTTGTTATCTAGAAATCTGTGAATTGAAAGAAAGATAAGAATGATGAGTTGGTGGCACAGAACACCATGTAGAACGTTTTTAAGATACAACTGGCAAAGTTTCAAAAAAACAAGATATGGGGTAGATACATTGTATCCTACCTAATCAATTTTGAAACCCTAAAATTGAAGAGGGAAAATTGAGCGGTAAAGGCAAATCAGACTTCTATATAAGAAGACATAAGTTAATAAAAAAAGAGGGAGAGAGAGAGAGAGCGAGAGGGGACAAAAGGAAAGGAGACAGTGGTCAAGCATAAAAGCATGAAATGCTGAAGAATGTGACTAGGAGAAGATAGCGCATAAATAGACGACCACAAAGATGATTGCATTGGCAGAATGAGTGAGAAGACTCAAGAAGACGAATCTTGAGAGGAAGACAAGCCGTCAGAGCTAAAGAGATTAAAGCCAAGCATAAGGATTGAACTGAAAGTGTGATCTGAAATCTGCAAAGTATGTTGTAAGTTATATCAGATCAAAAGACCATTATTGTTACTTTCTAGCAATTGTAACTGTAAGTCTAAATCCTATGGACTTAGGTTGGTTTAACAGCCATTAGAAAAATCCTTTAACAGGGTGACATTCCAAGAGAATGTTCTAAAGACCTTTAACTAGGCCCATTCCTAATAGTTTGGTGAAATCCTCTAACAAGGTCACATTTAACAGTGTGTTGTAATCCTTTAACAGGGCAGGCTTTTAACAGGGCATCACTTCAGAAGAGTGAGAATCAAGTAGCATGTTACTGGTGGTTTTTCCCAAATTGGGTTTCCACATAAATCATTGTGTCATGTGTTGATCTTGAGTGTTTTATCTTTGCATGTTGATTTACTATAACTTGCTTATATGATTGATTTAAGTTTGATCAGATGAAAAGGATATGGATTCATTAAAAGTAGTAAAAAGGTATTAATAGGGCATTTGGACCTTGAATAACTGATTCACCCCCCCCCCTCAGTTATTCTAAAGAATTCTAACAAGAATATAACTATACATTAAAACAAATGATCACAATGAAAGTAATAACTGCATAAGGACATCCAGCATTGGCCTACAGTTGTTGGATCTCAATGGTATAAGTAAAAAGCATTACCACTGGACCTCATGGAACCTAAATGGCCCACTCCTACCGTGTTGAGGATATAATCTCAAGTCTCGTATGGATATCAATCCCAAAATTCAAACCAACATCTAGGTCAGGGAAAATTTGATAGCAATCTATTTCAAAGGTACCAAGATACAAATGACATCTAAAGCCAGAGGCAACAAAGACATGTTGCAAATCTATTATGTAAGTGGGCAAGTGTCATCGCATGAGTCAACTCTAAGGTTACCCTAGCAACCTCTCTAGACTTTGACTCCATAGTGAATCTATGTGAAATCGGCCTCTTTAGATTTCCCCTTTACAGATAAATGATTATTTAATTAAATCAATATTAGATTTAAAAATAAATAATACAATTATACCTTGTTGATTTAAAATGAAAGTCATTTTCCAAATCTTGTAATTAATTAACCTAAATATTATTAAAATTAAATAATAATTATTAATAGTTAAAATAATAACCATTAATTATTAATAAATAATATTAATTTATTAATAATAATTACTATTTAATAATAATATAATACTAATTATTTAATAATTATTAATAACACTTAATATTAATAAATTTAATTATCATTAAATAAATTATATATAAAATATTAAATAATTAATAAAATAAATTTAAAAAACTCCCAACATTACATTTAAGGCTCGTCAACCATGGTTGTAACAACAACGTTGGCTGCTACAGCAACTACGACTATTGTCGGTAGCCTTGGTTGCGTTCGCAACTGGCTATCGTAGCAGGACGGGAAGGGGGGATAGGGAAGTCATGATCTCGATTCCCTTTTTCCAATTTTTATTATGTTAATTTTTTAAAAAAGAATCACATTCCCTCCCTATTCAATTCTGTTTCAAAATAAGATTTTTTTATTATTATTATATTATAAAAATTATCATAGTAAATTATTGTGATTATATATATATATATATATATATATATATATATATATATATATATATATATATACAAACAAATTTTTCCAACATAAATCTAATTGGAAAACGAATACCAAATTTCCAAATTTGTAAATCTAGTTTCTAATATTCATTCCCAAACCTTATTCCAAATTCAGTATTTTCTAAACAATCCAATTATGAACACAAGATTATCAAGCAAGGATTTTTAAATGTTAAATTTGTTCACAAACATTTTCAAGAACAATTAATTTCAACACAAGGGTTTCAACGTGAATTAATGTTTCAAAAATAAATCTATTCAAACATGGAGAAGACATAAAGATTTCAAAGAGGAAATTGCTATGCAAAACACAATAAAATCCTACCTTGATCGGATGCTCAGAGCTCGCAAGAAATTCTTATTCTTTCAAAAACTCTCTTTCTCAAAAATTGGCTCCTCCAAACCTATCTATGGAGAAATGAGCTCTAATTTCTTAATAAAGAGATTTCTCTAATTAGGGATTCAGTTTTGCAATCATGTGAAACTTTTTTCTTTATTATTTTATTTTAATTTAATTTCATGTGCAAACTTTTTGTATTTTAATTCAAGTAAACTTTATTAAATTTATTCTCTCTCTCATTTATTAAATCAAAGACATTTTTGATAAAATATTTATTAGTTTAACTAATAATAATATTTAGAGTTAATTAAAAAAATGAAACTTTTAAATAAATTATTATTAAATTAAATAAAATTACTTTACACCAAAATTAGAACTTTAATTAGTTCTTTTATACTTAATTCTTTTTTAATTAATTTCTAAATTAATTAGATATTGATTTTTCTTTATAAATTTTTTATTAAATTAAATAATTAAATAATCTTTTATTTGATTTAATTATAAGTAAAAATCACAACAAGCCCGCAAAACTAAATACAAAAACCCATTATATAAGTACATAATACTAAATCAAAGTCAAGGGTTAAAATTATGAATTCGCATCACTTGATGAATTCGAAAGGGTAAATAAATCAGATACTTGTCCTAATTTCTAGGACAATTGGCTTAAGGTTAGGGTTTGGACTCAAGAATTAGCTCCCCTCTTTTACCATTGAGATATTGTGATAGGGCATACTCATCTTCACAATTCAAGGAAGTCGATGCCTAGTATCTACAATCTACATATAATCTAAACTAAATAGCCAATGGCGGGAAGTGGTGCATCATGTTGATCCTAACTAGCAGATGACTATGACTCTGTCACTCAACCATATCAAAAATGTCAATCATAGGATAAAACATACATGTACACCATACACATGCAAGTATGGGTAAGTATCCATAGAACTGCATATAAATCATTCATTTAACTATCATCATGAAATAACTAAAATCACTATATACAAGCATCATCATTGAAAGAATAATCATGTACACATGAAATAACTGAGCATTAAGTAGCTCATCACATAAATCAACTGAGTATGAATAACAACCAAAAAAATCAGGTAATCAAGTACTATTACTCTTCAAACATAACCATAAATCTGGCCTAGAAGAATTTGGCAATATAATATGAAAGATAAACTAGAGGTAGGAACTACAAAAGGAAAACCCATATCCCCATTTAGAGATTGAGTCACCTTTTGAGCCTATTGGGGGCATTCTTCTTTTTGAATGTGTGAATCTTGAAAGGGAAACTGGTTTATCTCTTTGCATTTATTAATATTTTATTTGGAAAGTGTTGGTTATGTAGATTATCCTCTTCATGTTGAAGGAGTATGTAATGTCAAGGTACTATTCATATAGGGAATCTTCTTAATGAAGAAATAATTAGATGATTTGAGCTCAAGTTTCTATTAGTGGAGGCCTAATACTTTGTGGTAAGATAACCAACATTGTACACATACCTTTTCAAATTACTTCAAGAATGGCCTCAGTTCTTTAATTTTAATGTTTTAAGAATATATTAACCTTATATATGGTGCCAACGAGATTTACCAATTACTTTACATGTGAATTTTCTCATTGGATTTCTTCAAGTATAGTTGCTTAATTTGGGATAACAACATATTAGGGAGTGGAAAAGATTGCTCTTAGTTCTCTTTTAAAGTTTATTCTACTAAATATGACCTCAACATAGGACACATAAACATGAATGCTAAATTAGGCCTATCAAATGGAGATGGAAAACTTAAAGTCATCTTCATGTGTTCAAATTAATATTTTTATTAGTACTTAGATTTTTCAAGTTGAATATTTTAATTTAAGCAAGAAATATTAAGTTTTCTTGAAGGTAATATTGTTGATCTTTTTATGTGTTTCAAGAATTAAAAATGCAACATGTAAACACACTAAATCAATAGAGGTTTTGATAACATAGATTAATCTTAATAAAAATAATAATTTATATTTTTTTGATAGACTAAACTAGTTTTTCTATAATTAATTAATAATAATCAAATAGTGAATTAAATCTAATGAATAAATACAATACTAGTTTAATCTACACGGAAGATAATTTTTTCATGTTTTTGAATACAAATATTTATTGAGTTTTTCAATAAAAAGATGAATATATTAGTTACTTTTTTTATGCATACATTTTAAAGTAGTTCAATTATATGTTTAGATAAAAGGGGGAAAAATTGCCTTATTCATATCCAACCAAAATGCACTATAGCTAGAGATGGTAACAAAACCAAAGGCAATGCTCAAAATTGAAAAAATAAGAGAAAAAATGCACCTAGAAGGCAATGATCTAGAATAAAATAGAGTGAAATGATTGTGTCATTAACTAATAAGAACATTATCAGATATGAGGCTTTAATACCATGTTAGAATTTGTATAACAACTCTAAAGGAGTGTAGATTATAATCTAACAACAAGATACTAACTACAAGGAAGAATTGAAGCAAGGACACAAATATGCTCTCAAATATGCAATATATTCATCAAGAGAAAAACCTACATAATAATGTTACAATGAGAGATTCAAGTCATACTATTACATGTGAGCTAGCCTATTTATATAGGCAAGAGCTAGGAGGATACTTGACAAGAGTGAGACAAGTGTCTTAACTTAGAGGAAGTAGAGTCCTAATGGAATCAACCACCTACCATCCACCTACAATCTAGAAGGGTGGTGTTTAAATTGGAATTAACCACATGTGATATCTTAGGAGTAGTTGGAGTCAAAAGGATGACTCACAATATCCTCCTAATAATAATATCCAAGAATATATAATTCTTCCTAATTTATGAGCTCGCCTAAGTAAACTTAATATGAGAGTTAAATAGAAAAGAATCATTTACTCTAACATTGGTGAAATATGAAACTCATTCACTACAAGTTCAAATATGCTAGATAGTGAAAAAGATGTTTGCTCTAGTGAGATAGATTAGGGAGGTCATCATTGGAACTAACATTTGAATTGTCAAGATAGTCCTTATCTTAAAAAGGCTTAAAATTACATACAAAAAAGTAGGGTCAATATTGCTCCATATGACATAGTCATGAGCAAATTAATTTTTAAAAAGTATACAAGAAAATTATTAACAACATGTTGATTCTAAATCAAGTGCTATTAGATCAAAAAGCAGTTTGTTTGTGTTACATTATAAGTAGAAGCCTACCTAGGCATGCTTATACTAATATGTACATAATAAACCTTGGAAACTAAGTTAATGTATAAGATCACAAATTGTATTAATGTTATGTCTTGGCAATTCAATTATTTTGTATAAAACTTATAAACATATGAACTAGTAAATGTAGAATTGGTTGGTAATGGTACAATATTGTGATGGGGAACACAAAATACTTTATTTAAAAAGGTGCAATAGATATTTAAGTGACCTCGTGCAAGATCTAGGGTTTTAACATGTGTTGATGTAATTGAGATATCTAATACAAACAAGTGGTGATTTTTAAATTATCCTTTATAATAGTGGACATAGGGAACTTTCCTTAATGATAGATGACATAATGATCTAGGAGCGATGTCTATTAATTAAAAATCCTAGGTGTAGAGCTTTTCAACTTTGTAGACATGATAATTGTTGGGGTTGGGTAACCCTTGGACCAATTTAATTTTAAAACTAGACAAACTAAGTCAAGGGAACAATTAAAACCTTGAATAGGATCAAGATCACACTTGCATTCTTGCACTTCACATATAAATTGCTATTATGAAATCTAAATATGTTTTGAATGGAAAAAGATAACATTTCCAAACATAAGATTAAATCTAAATAAATAAAAATGCAAAATAGAACATAATCACATACTAAAGCATCACACTTCAGAATATTCACAAAAAAAAAATAGAAAATGAAAATTTAATTTTTTGAAAAAGAATACTTTTCGTTCTTGAAGTGCCTGTTAGAATTTTGTCTTCTTGTCTACCATGATAAACTAAAATGATTGTTGCATAAAGTCTCCTTTTGCTTCTTGGTAGGAGTAGAGGTGACACATCATTTCATTTGCCACTTTTTCTAATCTACCATTCATTGCTTGATTGAATAGGGACATTTTAGATAGCTTTAGATGCAACTTTAGATTTAAACACCTATGTCATTCATTATTTGGTTGAATATGGACATTTATAAGACTTTAGTTGCTACTTCAAAGGCAAACACCTAGCCCTTCATTATTTGATTGAATGGAGACATTTAAAATAACTTTAAATGCAACTTTAAAAGCAAGTATATGTACCCTTCATTACTTGATTGAATGAGGATATTCTTAATGATTTTAGAAGTTGCTTTAAAAGCTAAACAAAAACATTTTAAAACAAGGTCTAAAGAACACTTTTCATTCTTGAAAGAACTGTTATAATTCTATCTCATATAAACCAACAACAAAGTTACATGAACCTCCTTTTGACTCTAGATAAGAATAGATGTGACATTATTTTATTTGTCACTTCCTCTAATTATTTGTTATTCATTACTTAATTGAAAAATCAAATTTTATATGACTTTAAATACTATTTTAAAAACAAACACCTATATCATTTATTTTGCTAAAACAAATAGTTTGAACTCTTGAACTTGCTACCATATATATAGGTACCACATCTGAAGTCTGCATTCTGCCAACAATCGTCAATACTTTTGTTGTTTTGACACGTGTCAATGGGGGGAGTCCAAGACAGTAAAAAAATTATATTTTAAAAGTACTCGAAAACCCGTATTCTTGGAACGCTAAACATGAAAGTCGTTATTAATAATAAAAAATCTTTAGCTAGCCAACGCGTATATAGCGCCGATCTTTCACGTTCACTTGCTATATAAGTTAATCATTTTTATCATTTATAAAGATGCTCTCATTTGTACCCCTTTGCTCTACTTTATTTCTAAATTTTATCAATACTTGGGTTTTTTTCCTTGAATTTCAAAAGATTTAAGGATTTCTCTTAAGATAGGATCTTTGAATTTCAACAAAAATTAAGGTTCTCTTTTCTAAATTATACAACTCATTAAAATGGCACTAACAACCTTTTACCACAAATGCTTCAAATCGAACAAAAGTTGTAGCCGTGACACAAAGGAAAATTAAGACTATGTGGGTAAGAGAACTATGGTTGTTTAAAAGAATACTGGTGACAATAGAATATTATAGATTTATTATTTTGCATCTTTCAAACATATTTTATCAATCATAGCAAGAGCATTTAGAAATACTATGAAATTTAGATTTGTTGTCCAATTATTTTACTATAATCAATAAATATTTAACATAAGCAATTGTCAACTCTCAAAGCTAAGCTGAATATTAGTGACGATCAGAACTTTGATAAAATAACAAAGTCATTCATTATTATTTTAAGCCCACATGAGCTAAGATCTATCTTCTATATTACTTGTTTTCAGTATATGGTTGGTTTCAGTTCAATAATATTGATCAAATGGTGTATCCATCCACACACTATCCAAGACAAATTATGATACGTCTCTAGAGAAAAGGAAAATTAAATAAAATAGGTTGTAATTGAATGATGCAAATTATTAATAAGAAGATTGATTTTTTTAAAGAAAATTCATCCTATTTTATTTTATTTTCTACATTAATATAAAAGTAATATTTATATTTTATGGTGTGATTTTTTTACAATAGGATAAAGATTCATTTTATTAATTAATAATAAATATTTTCATAGAAAGTAACTTTACTAGAAAGTAATTCTTATTGTACTTGTCGTAGGCAATACTATTGTATTCACTCTGTTCAAACATTCAATAAATTTTAACTAATGGCAACACTTTATTTGTTTTGCTTTCTAAACAAATATAGTTTTTGTAAAGTTCAAGTTTATATATATATATATATATATATATATTTCACAATAAAAAACTATTTATTTGTTCTTTGATTGTTTCAAACCAATTTGTATTATAGGGAATCTTTTTTCGTCCTCCATATTAAAATTTGTAAATATTTATTTTTGTGATGCCCTTCTCCTTTCCAATTTTCCATACAAACATAATATATTGAATATATTTCATAACATATTATATTAAATATGTAGTTTAATTTCATATAAACAAGATTATTAATATAATAATATTATATTTTATATGTAATATTTTTAATATCCATAAATATTTTAATCATCACTATTAGTGTAAAATATATAACTTTAAATTTGTTTAATGAAAAATTAATAAAAGCATAAAAATTAGCATGATTTAAATAGAAAAAAAGTAGAATAGAGGATAGTGTGAGGAGAATAACCTAAAAAAATTATAACTAGCACTTTTACCATAGGAGGTGCAAGGGAATAGTTGATAGGCAACTTTGGATGTGATGATTTTTATAATTGTTGTAAGAATTTATGGGTTTGATTGTGTTTAGAACACAATCATACCTAGAAATTCTTACAAAAATTATCATGGATTGTGAAAATCTTTTCTCATTGATTTTTATAATTGTTAACTTATTAATACTTTTAATCTCTTTGAAAAAATTATGACTTTGCTTTTGAAGTTCAAGCATAAATGAGATATCTCTGACTGAAAACTATTCCACAACTACTACTATTAAGTCTTTAAAGAACAATCAAGGCGATCCAAATAATAGATTTCAACTAGTACACTTACAGAGCATGAGAATCATGAAACCTTGACATGGAAGAAACTCTAGAAATGATAGAAATGATGCCAATCAGTGCTAGAACCCTCAAAATGGACAATCAGGTAGTGGAAGGAATGCATCTACATCGTTTATAGCACAACAATAACTTTGGGTTGGTTGGGATCGACCAGAAAGATTAGATCGCACAAGAAAACCCTATCTTTCTCCTTCCTGGCTTAACAAATCAACAAAATCAATAGTCAAATTGGGTCCTACACCAAAAAGCACCACATGGACCAATAATATTATTTTGTTTTGGTAGCTTGCAAAGTCTTCACAAGTTTGACTATTTCATTACATAACCCTCGCCACCTTTTCTTTATGTTCACCATGGTCAAAAAATACTATCACTACTGACATCTTGTTTATAACTATTTGTGGCCAACTCCTTGTGGACTATGGGCCATCTATACATGTGGCAGCTTCTCACTTTGTAGCATGAAATAATTACCTTTCATCTCCGCAAAGTGACAAAGTGATGACCATGGATCCTATCACATCTAATGCTCCTAAAGATACATCAAACCTATCAGCACATCGACCAACGGAAACGTGACCCCACACTAGCTCATGTGACACTTAATCCACTTCCCCCACAGCCCACAAAAGGAAAAGGACCCACCTGACACATGTCAATTGCTCGCTATCTTGCATGAACTAAAGATCGAGCACTTCAGCAAAGAGAGATAGAGACAACCCTTGATCCTGCAAGATTTGACGGCGACTGGGAAACATTGAGAAGGCATTGGCCCATGATGGAAGAATGAATGAAGACCTACCAACTAGATGCTTTTCAAAAGACTAAACAGCCATGGAGAAAGAAGGCCTACTAGGTACATATGTTCACTTGTTGCTTTGTTGCATAGAATATTGTTCATGTACTTTTGGAAAGCAACAACACGATGACTGTAGATATCAAGATCTGACAATGGACATAAGGACCCACAAATGACTATGCTAACCAAGGAAAGGGGCCCATGGAAATATGTGGCAACTCATCACTTTGTAACTATGACAAAAGAGACTTCATTTTCTAATAGTGATAAAGCAACAACCTTTAATCCTTTTGCATCTGATGGTGGATGAAACATGGGCCTGTGGAAATATTAAAACACGAAAACACTTAGGAAAAGAGGTATAATGCAAGGTTTAAAAGATTCATTTTTTCATGCCCTTATTTGAATATTCTGAAACATGAATGCTATACCATTTAAATTCAAATATCTCCATTTTGGCGTGAAGGTGAAATTAGCCAACATTAACCTAACATATGGTTCTAATTAGATTTACCAATTATTTTAGATATGCATTTACTTATTGGATTCCTTCAAGTATAGTTGCTTAATTTGGGATAACAACATTTTATGGAGTGGAAAAGATTGTTCGTAGTTCTCTTTAAGGTTTATTCTACTAAATATGACCTCAACATAGGACACACAAACATGAATGCTAAATGTGGCCTATCAAATGGAGATGGAAAACTTAAAGTCATCTTTATGTGCTCAAATTAATATTTTTATTTATACTTAGATTATTCAAGTTGAATATTTTGATTTAAGAGAGAAATATTAAGTTTGCTTAAAGGTAATATTGTTGATCTTTTTATTTGTTTCAAGTATTAAAAGTGCAATATGTAAACACACTAAACCATTTACATAAACCAATAGAGACTTTGATAACATAGATTAATCTTAATAAAAAAATATTTATATTTTTTGATAGACTAAACTAGTTATTCTATAATTAATCAATAATAATCAAATAGTGAATTAAATAAGTTAAAACATTGCTCTTTTAAAATTCAAATTAAATGAAAGATTAATTAAAATTGATTAGTGAATACAATACTAGTTTAATCAAGGGGAAGTTTTTTTTTTCATGTTTTCAAATACAAATATTTATTGTTTTTTTCAATAAAAAGATGAATATATTAGTAATGTCTTTTTATGCATACAATTTAAAATAGTTCAATTATATGTTTAGATAAAAGGGGGAAAAATTACTTTATTCACAACCAAACAAAATGCACTATAACTAGAAATGGTAACAAAATCAAAGGCCAGCCCCCTAGTTTTGGCTACTTTTATATCAAAAACAAAATGAAAGGCATTACTCAGAATTGAAAAAATAAGAGACACAAATGCACCTAGAAGGCAATGATCTAGAATGCAATAGAGTAAAATGATTGTGTTAGTAAGTGAGAAAGAACATTAACTAGTGAGAACATTATCACTTGGCAATTTTTTATTGTTAGAGGTAAAATATGATGAACAAGGTATTGGTGAAATATGAAACTCATCCACTACAAGTTCAAATATGCTAGATAGTGAAAAAGGTGTCTACTCTATTGAGATTGATTAGGGAGGTTATCATTGGAACTAACATTTGAATTGACAAGATAGTTCTTATCTAAAAATGACTTAAATTTACCTACAAAAAAGTAGGGTCAATATTGCTCCATATGGCATGGTCATGAGAAAATTTATTTTAAAAAGTATACAAGAATATTATTAACTATTGACATTAAGGTCAATTTGTCTATTAGTGACTCACACATAGTCAATTGGTTACATTGCTACCAAGCTTTATAGTTGCTACCAAGCTTCAAAGCCTATGTACAATTTATGTTGAGTGAAATATTGTTTATCGAGTTATTCAATGGAAGTGGTGGAAACTAACCAATGTTGATCAAGTTATTTAGTGTTAAAATTGTTCTATAGTGTCTACTGAACTCGTAGTGTTAACAATGTGAATTTAGTGTTGACCGAGCCATGGAGTGTAAACTGAGTGATTCAGTATATGTCAAGTTTCTCGGTGTTCACCAAGTCACCAAAGCTGACCGAGTTATTGCTACTTGGAAGTGATTAGTATGGACCAAGCCTCTTTGACAACCGAGTGCTAGAAGATGTCGAGTGTTGACAGTGGCTGTCGAGTATCAACACATCACTGAGTTTGTCTTCAAAACTCGAGTTATAGTAGTTGGGTTGACTTTATGAATTATGATGAAATGGTATTGTACCCGACTTTAGTAGGTTGTGATTTGGATTGGTATATATGTAATGCATTGTGTAATATCCAAATATCATTATAAGAAGATATGAATGATATTTGATGAGTAGAAGTGCGAAGTAAGAAGGCTACAAGTAGTATAAGGGACAACAAATATTTATCCATCACAACAAGGTGATCATTACAATACAAGGAATCTCAACCAGAAAATCAAGTTGTAGATTAGAGATCAACCACTTGTTCATCCAAACAGGTGTATGAGTTAAATCCTTTAATGGGGTAGACTTAATAATCTTTTACTAAATATCTTTACCGAGTGCATACTTCATTGTATATTTTGTAAATCCTTTCACAAGATGGACCTCATAGTCCTTATTGCTCCTAACATGGCAGACCACCAAAAGTGGTCAATTGTAAGCCTTAATAAGTTAACGTGATACTCTAGTACTAAAGCTTGTGGGTATCATCCCCACCCCAATTTTACTTTATATTTGGAAGGTTTTTGGGTTACCATATCTTGTGTCAAAGTGTTATGAATAGTTTACTACATTCATTCTTTCATGCATGCAACTAAATCAAATTATATGATGTTAGTTTAATTGGTGAATTAAGTAAGATAAAGTTTTATTGGTTTGTGATTCACCCCCAACCCTCTTAGTAACCTTGCCTACCTTATATTTCCAACAATTGGTATCAAAGCTTTCTTAATTATCATAGAAGAATTTTAATATCTTGAGAAAAGATCAGTGGCAATGGAGGTATACAAGCTAGAAAAGGATATTGAGAATGATAAGTTGAATTTGGAACTACCTATTGAAAATCTTAGAAAGGAAAAAGTGCATCTCTCACAATCTCTGCAAAGAAGAAAGGAATTAGCAGAATAGTCAAATGAAAATCTCTACATTGAAGAAAAAATTGAAGACATACATCTAGAAAGAAGTTTAGATGAAGCTAATGAAGCAATCAAAGACCTATTAGAAAAGAATTCCAATCTTCATGAAGAAGTTAGAAAGCTGAAAAGAGAGAAAGAAATACAATCAATAAGGATAAAGCAATTGAGGAAAATAGAATCTTGTCTAAGAAGATAGAAGAGAAGTCTAATGAAATCAATCAACTATCCCTTCATAAAGAAAATTTTATTGATAAACTCACTAGTGCAAATGAAGAACTCATGAATCAAAAATTAAAAAATGAAATATTGCAGCATGATCTCGACATTGAAAAGAAAACCAATGAGAGGATAATAAAATCTCAAGAAAGCATGAATCATTTGAATGAGAAAAATTAGTATAGACACAACGTAAAAGTAGGATTAGGTTATACAGAAGAAGCTGAATCATCCAAGCAAGAAGCTCAAAAGAAAAAATGACCTACTTGCAATTATTGTGGTAAGATAGGTCATACATCAAAAAAATGTTGGAGCAATGGGAAACCTAAATTTAATGGAAAGTGTTACAATTGCAATAAGCATGGGCATAGAGAAAGTGAATGCAAGGAGAAATCTAAGTTTGAAAGAAAATGCTATAGTTGCAATAAACAAGGACACAAATCTTTTGAATATAAAACAAAGAAATTGAATCTAGTTAAATAGATTGTGAAAGCAATATTTGGATGGGACTACAGCACATGGTGTAGATGCCACTACTGTGGTGAATTTGGGAACATTGGAGCAAACTATGTGAAACATCACATGAGGAAAAGAGATACCACAAAAAGATATTTTATTTGTATAGAACTTAGACATCTTGCCAAGAACTATATGAACATAGGAAGAATTGAAGATGAAAAGAAAGCCAAAGCTGACAATATTAGAAAGTGGATGAGGCAGCAATGGATACCAAAATCTCCTGAGAATGTAAGCCCAAGTCATGAAGTAAATGTCACTCAAGAGTTGGGTGACTTAAGAAGTTTAGAAATTTTTTGCTAGTAATTTGGCCAATAATTTAAGATTTAATGCAACCTAAATCGCCACATTTTGATTAAATTTAGTTCTAAAATATTTAAAATCGCTCAATAATTTATTTTATTAAAAAAATTAAACTCAAAAATTTGCCACAATATTTGATACATGATTAGATTTGATTCATCTAAATATTATATATTATCGAAGAAATTAAAATTAATTCACCAATAATTATCATAATTATTAGTTACTTTAGGGATATATCACCAATATTTAGTTTTCACTATTGATTTAAAATATAATGTAATTATCCTCATAATATCCATGAGATAAAACATGTTCAATTTTGATTTGTAATATTCCATGACAATAAGCAAACTTCCTATTATTATTGAGATTTGTCAATATTTTCTATTAAAAAATTATGATTCCAAAATAATCACCAATGTAAATAATATTTAAAATTAAAAAATTGAGAGATTCACTGATAAAAATAATTTGGTTTTCCAAAATAATGAAAGATTCACCAATAATTTATATCTTTTTCTCGAGGGGGTGTTCTTAAAGTTTTCCCTAGATGGGAGCATCTAAAGAAGACTACCAAGGACATCTTGGAGTAGACCTTGAAGCAACTCATGTCAAATCTTAGTAAGAAGGAGATTAAAAAATCCTTGAATGAAAATTAATAGAAGTTCAGTCTCAAGTTGAACACTTGTATGATACTTCTCAAGGACATTGAATATATAATGAAGGTAGCTACAACTACATGGAAGAACATCTACAAGTTGCATCAACCTAGTGACTTTTTTGTTCATGTTGATGACAAGGATAATGAAGATGACAAAGATGTAGAAATTAAGGATGATGAACTAGATGATGTCAATCTAGATGATGAGCAAGATGAACAGGAAGCTACAAGAGGAAATCCTCCTAAGATACAAAGCATTGAGGAAACTGATGCAGAGAAAATTGCAGCAATAGTCATGGCCTCATTTCCTCACTCTTTGAGCATAGCCTTAGTGCAACCTAGCTTAGAGATAGCTTCTACTAAGTTGTTTGTGGTCATCACTGCTACATCAAGCACACAACCAAGTTCTAGACCTATTTAGCTGAGTGCTACATTAACTAAAGTACCCAATACTTCATCTACCGAGCAGCAAGTTCCTTCACCATTAGGCTTGATCATGCAATAGTAAGGTATTCTTGCTATTAGTGCCATCTCTACATTTGTTGCTAGCCCATTAGTTTCTATAGTTTTTTCTATTGCACATGTATCCTTAGCAAGTACAATGATAGTTGAGAACAAGTCTCAATTGAGTACTAAAGTTTCAGACAAGCGAAAACAAATTATTTCTATTTTTTTAAAGAAAAGGGTAAAAATGAAGAAATTGATCTAGATGAGGATATAGTTATTCCAAATTGGGATATCTTTACCCTCACCCTTGGTCAAATGAACACCCTAAGAGAATTATTGCAAAAGAGAGCTAAGCAATAGAAGCTTGGAGAAGAGCAGAGGAAGAGAACACAAGTTCTTGAAGATATAAAAGATATATTTACAAATGCTCTAAGTATTGAGGTTGATAGTGCATAACCTATTTTGGACTAGTTCATAGAAATTGTCCAAAACTAAAATGAAAATATAAATGGACAGGATAACCTGCTACAAAGAGCTAAAAGAAAGTTTGAAAGTAGAGTGTTGGAACAAGTTACATAGAGAATTGCAATAGACCAAGTAGAATTGTCTACTATTCTTTTTTCACTGGAAACATGTGTCAATAATGTTATTTCATTATTTATTAATTTGAGTGACACATCTTTCTTCACTCAAGGAATCAAAAATAAATTATCAAAGCTAGATGAAGACTTGAAGGCAAGTGTACACCAATTGTCACTTGACCCAAGCTATAGTTTTTCCCATTATTCAAAGATTAGATATTTGACAAATTTACAAGAAAAGTTATTTAGGGAAGAAGCTAGGATCAGGACCACACTTGCAAAAATCCAAGGCATGATTCTTCCAATCATGGATGCATTCTAGAAACACATTGCATATGCTAAGACACTCATCCATGATAACAACTTCTCCTTTGCTAATCACATGATGGAATTATCAACAGAATTTTAGATTGCATTACATGCAAGTAAGGTGTTATAGGATAATTAGGACAAGACATTAGCATTAATTTTGAAGGTACATTATGAATTCTTGTCAAATTTTGGTATTAACATTTAAATATTATACACCTTTGGCATTTATGTCAAAAAAGGGGAGAAGTATAATATAAGATGAATGTATATATGTGCATCTATAAAGTGGAAGAAGTATATGAAGTGAATTGTAAAGGAGATAAGTAAAAATATATCTATATAGATGAGGCATATGTATGGGGGAGTAGTATAGTATTATACTGATACATGTACAGATAAGAATAAAATACTTTTACAAAAGAAATTTTGACAAATCTGAAAAATAGAGTATGTTACCGAGTTTTAGACATAGAATGATGATAAAAGAATGTTTTGACTTGCAATTTTGAGTATTCTATTAGTGACTCACACTTAGTCAATTGGTTATGTTGCTACCAAGCTCTACAACTGCTATCGAACTTCAAAGTCTATGTACAGTTTATGTCAAGTTAAGTAGTGTTTACTAAGTTATACAGTGGAAGTGATGGAAACAGTAGTGTTAACCAAGTTACCCAGTGTTGACTGAGTTATTCAATGTCTACCAAGCTCGCAATGTTAACGATGTGAATCTAGTGTTGATTGAGCCATGGAGTGTCAACCGAGTGATTCATTATATGCTGAGTTTCTTAGTGTTCATCAAGTCACCAGAGCTAACCAAGTTCTTGCTACTTGGAAGTGATTAGTATGGATCAAGCCTCTTCGTCAACCGAGTACCAAAAGATGTTGAGTGTTGACAGTGGCTATTGAGTATCAGAACATCCTCGAGTTTGTTTCAAAATCTGAGTTATAATAGTTGGGCCGACTTTGTGAATTATGATGAAATGGTATTGTAGTCGACTTCAGTAAGTTGTGATTTGGATTGGTCTATATGTAATGCACTATATCATATCCAAATATCATTATAAGAAGATATGAAGAATATTTGATGAGCAGAAGTGTGAAGTAAGAAGGCTATAATCAATATAAGGGACAACAAAGATGTATCTATCACAACAAGGTGATCATTACAATACAAGGAATCTCAACCAGAAAATCAAGTTGCAAATCAAAGATCAGTCACTTGTTCATCCTAATAGGTGTATCAGTTAAATCCTTTGACAAGGTAGACTTAATAATCTTTTGCTAAATCTCTTTATCGAGTGCATACTTCATTGTATGTTTTTTAGATCCTTTCACAAGGTAGACCTCATAGTCCTTATTGCTCATAACAAGAAAGATCACTAGAGGTGTTCAATTGTAAGCCTTAACAAGTTAACTTTATATTGTAGTACTAAAGCTTGTGGGTATCATCCCCACCCTAGTTTTACTTTATATTTGGAAGGTTTCTAGGTTACCACTTCTTGTGTCAACGTGTTATGAATGTTTTATTGCTTTTATTCTTTCATGCATACAACTAAATTAGATTATGTGATGTTAGTTTAATTGGTGAATTAAGTAACATAAAGTTTTATCAGTTCCTGATTCACCCCTCCCCTCTCGGTAACCTTGCCTACCTTATATTTCCAACAATTAACAACATGTTGATTCTAAATGAAGTGCCATTAGATCATAAACCACTTTGTTTGTGTTACATTATAAGAAGAAGCCTACCCGGGCATGCTTATACTAGTATGTACATAATAAACCTAGGAAACTAAGTTAAAGTATAAAATCAAAATTGCATTAATGTTATGTCTTAGCAATTCAATTATTTTGTATAAAACTTATAGATGTATGAACTAGTAAATGTAGAATTGATCACTACAATATTATGACAGGGAACACAAGAGACTTGATTTATAAAGGTGCAATAGATATTGAAGTGACCTTGTGCAAGAACTAGGGTTTTGATATTTGTTGATGTAATTGAGATATCTAATACAAGCAAGTGGTGATTTTCAATTTATCCTTTATAATAGTAGGCATAGGGAACTTGCCCTAATGATAGATGACATAATGATCTAGGAGTGATGTTTATTAATACAAATCCTAAGTGTAGAGCTTTTCAACTTTGTAGACATGATAATTGTTAGGGTTGGGTAAGTCTTGGACCAATTTAATTTTAAAACTAAACAAAGTTAGACAAGGAAACAACTGAAACCTTGAATAGAGTCAAGATCGCACTTGCATTCTTACACTTGACATATAAATTGTTATTATGAAATCTAAATATGTTTTGAATGGAAAAAGATAACATTTCCAAACATAAGATTAAATCTAAATAAATAAAAATGCAAAATAGAACATAACCACATACTAAAGCATCACACTTTGGAATATTCACAAAAAAAATTGAAAATGGGAATTTAATTTTTTGAAAAAGAATACTTTTTGTTCTTGAAGTTCTTGTTAGGATTTTGTCTTCCTATCTACCATGATAAACTAAAAGGACAGTTGCATAAAGTCTCTTTTTGCTTCTTGGTAGGAGTAGGGGGGCACATCATTTCATGTGCCACTTTTTTCTAAGCTATCATTCATTGCTTGACTAAATATGGACATTTTAGACATCTTTAGATGTAATCTATGTCATTCATTATTTGATTGAATACAAACATTTTATAAGACCTTAGTTGCTACTTTAAATGCAAACACCTATGCCCTTCATTATTTGATTGAATGGGGACATTTTGCATAACTTTAAAAATGCAACTTTAAAAGCGAACACGTGTACCCTTCATTACTTAATTGAATGAGGATATTCTATATGATTTTAGATGTTGCTTTAAAGGCAAAACAAAAATATTTTAAAATATGATCTAAAGAGCACTTTTCATTCTTGAAATAATTGTTATAATTCTTATCTATATATTATAAATAAAAACCAACAACCAAGTTACATGGTGCCTCCTTTTGACTCTTGATAGAAATAGGTGTGACATTATTAGTTCCCATCTTTGATAGGATAATATTGTTTTCATTTAGTTCAATTATTCAATTGAACCGACCAATCAATTTATTTTTATCTTCCACCTCACAAATGAATGTCTAATCAATATTAATTATTACTATCTATTTTTCTTACCAAGTTCAAATATAGATATTTTAATCAAATATAGAGTTAAATGTTTTATATTGCTTATTTTAAATACATTTATTATTTATTTAAGATAGTTTATGAAGAAGAAGTCGTATGAATTTATAGAGAAATGATTTTTAAGTTGTATAATTTAGATATTTTAATCAAATATAGAGTTAAATGTTTTATATTTCTTATTTTAAATATATTTATTATTAGTTTTGCATTGATGTTTATTTTTCTAATTTGTAAAATGTTATTTTTTAAGTTTACATTATGTTTTACTAGCTATCTTACCAAGTTCAAATATAGAGTTTTTTATTTCTTTTATATATATATATATATATATATATATATATATATATATATCTTATAAGTTTTATATTGATGTTTATTTTTGACAATTGTAAAATGTTATTTTTTAAAAGTTTACACTATGTTTTACTAACTATTATTTTACAATTTTGCTCAATTTTTTTTATACCATTAATACTACCCCTCAAACTTACTACATATTTTGGTACTTTGATTTAAGTAATCAATAATTTTTTATATTAAATATTTCAACTTATAATTGAATTGGTAAGAATGAGTACTTCATTCATATAATATAATTTTTATTGTTATTTATATATTTCTTAAAATAATAAAATTATTAATATTTTTCAAATTCTCTTATCTCTCTATTATTATACCTTTACTTGTCCTTATAATAACATATCATTCTCTTTAGCTCTCTTCATATACTTCCTTTCTAGCTATAAATCTATATTTTCCTTCCTTTCTATCTATAAATCTATACTTTCCTTCTTTTCCAATTATATGATTGAAGTGTTTGTTTGAAAACTTTGTGCTTTTAGGCTCAAAGTAGTTGAAAAAGTTTATCATCACCAAGTTTTTGCTAAAAATTGTAACTAAGTTAATTTCCCCTTCATGCAATACTACTCTAGTCAACCATAAAAACATAAAGGCGGGATTTTTGGTGCATGCACCCCTTGTTTTATTTGTCACTTCCCTTAATTACTTGTTCTTCATTACTTAATTGAAAAAACACATTTTATATAACATAAAATGCTACTTTAAAAACAAACACCTATATCATTCAATTTGCTAAAAGTAGTGAAACTTTACAAGCAAACATAACTCATAAACTTGTTGCCATATATAGGTACCACATCTTGTTTCAAAGTCTGCATTCTGCCAACAATCAACAATACTTCTGTTGGTATATGGTTTTGACACATGTCACTGGATGAGTCCAAGATGGTCAAAAATTTATATTTTAAAAGTATTCGAAAACCCGTATTCTTGGAATGCTAAACATGAAATTTGTTATTAATAATAAAAAATCTTTAGTTAGCCAAAGCATATCATGCCAATCTTTCACATTCACTTTCTATATAAATTAATATTAGCCTTCCTCTAATTGGAAGGTAGTTTGGTATAGGAGACTCTCGTACTTTGCAAGAATGAGTTAACTTTGAATATAAATTCGGCTCACCATTTTTCAATGTATAGAGAATCCCAACATATCCTCCTTACACATTATCTCTTCCCATTCTATATTGTATTGACAAATGTCAATCAAAGTACAATTGGTGGAGTTGAGAAGAGATAAGAGGATGTGATGGAACATTCCTCTTCACCATTATGTGTGCAAAGGGGAAGGGCTACCCTATACACTTTCCCCTTTGGATTTCAGCTCTTACTTTCATATAGATTTGGATTATTATTAGAGATTTAGATTTTCATATTCTATAGTATTTTAAAACAAAATTAATTGTGTTTACTTTCATTTATTAGTCCATGAATCTAATGTTTTCCGTTGAAAGTATTGTGCATTAGTTCACTTTGAAAACAAGTGTATTACAAAATATTTCTATGAATTTCTAATATTTATTTTTTATTTAAATTATTGTTTTGCAATGACAATTTTTTTATGTTAGGTATAATGGAGTTATTCTAATAGTGGTGAATGGATGAGCATTCAATCATCTAGATGCTTGGACCAAGAATAAATAGCAATGCAATTTTATGCATTTGAGACTAGTACGTGTCATTTTTCCTTGTCATTTACACCATAGAATGTGGATGGAGACACAATTGTCGAATTTCGCTCCATCTTTTTTTATAAAGATGCTCTCATCTATGCCCCTTTGCTCTACTTTATTTCTAAATTTGATCAATAATTAGGTTTTTTTCCCTTGATTTTCAAAAGAATTAAGGACTTCTCTTAGGATTGGATCTTTGAACTTCAACAAAAATTAGGGTTCTCTTTTCTAAGTTATGCAATTCATTAAAATTGCACTAACAACCTTTTACCACAAATGCTTCAAATTGAACAAAAGTTGTAGCCGCGACTCAAAGGAAAATTAAGAGTATGTGGTTAAGAGAACTATGGTTGTTTAAAAACATACTTATGACAACATAAATATTATAGATTTATTAGTTTGCATCTTTCAAGCATACTTTATCAATAATAGCAAGAGCATTTAGAAATACTATGAAATTTAGATTTTTTGTCCAATTAGTTTATTATAATCAATAAATATTTAACATAAGCAATTGTCAACTCTCAAAGCTAAGATGAATATCAGCGAGGATCAGAATTTTGATAAAATAACAAAGTCATTCATTATCATTTTAAGCCCGCATGAGCTAAGATCTATCTTCTATATTACCTATTTGCAGTATATGGGTGGTTTCAGTTCAATAATATTGATCAAATGGTGTATCCATCCACACACTATCCAAGACAAATTATGATACATCTCTAGAGAAAAAATAAATAAATAAAATAGGTTGTAATTGAATGAATTTTATGCAAATTATTAATAAGAAGATTGATTTTTTCAAAGAAAAATCATCCTATTTTATTTTATCTTCTACATTAATATAAAATTGATAATTCTATATCATGATGTAATTTCTTTGCAATAGGATAAAGATTCATTTTATTATTTAATAATAAATATTTTCATAGAAAGTAATTCTTATAAGTGTACTATTGTGATACATTTTAGATTTTATGCTTTAACTAGTGATTAAATTTTTTTGATTTCTACTAATTAAAAATTGGTTGATTTTTTGTTTTTTTATAGAACTAATATGTTGCATAGCATAAATGCATGATTGTTAACATTAAAATTTTAAGAAATTATTTTTCTAAGATTTGATTGATTGAATTCATTTAGCTCTTATATTGGTCGGGGGGATTGTAAAACTAATAATTTTTAAGAGTTAGTTTTTATTAAGGTGAATATGATTCATTAATGTTTAATATTTTTTAATGAAAATGATTTGATTTAATTTTTATATTTTAATATTGTATTTTTTTTTAATAATATAATATTTGTTATTCAATTAAAAATACTAAAAAGATATCTTTAGTATATTATATAATAGTTTAAGAAATACTATTATATATTATTATTATAAAACTATTATTATTCTAATATATTTCTAATATAATATTATCAGATGACATATATACAATAAAACATATATATATATTTTAAAGAGGGGTAAACGCTTTGACCTGGAGCTATGAACCAGTGAGGCCACGAACAAGGGACCTCATCCCTATTAGATTCGAACCTTGATGGCAAGGAATAACAATAGAACAACTTAACCATCACAACATGCCACTATTGGCACAATAAAACTTTTTTTTAATTAAAAAAAAGGGGTAAATGCTTTGACCTAAAGCTATGAACCAGTGAGGCCATAAACAGGGGACCTCATCGCCATTAGATTTGAACCTTGATGGCAAGGATAACAACTCAACATCTTAACCATCAAAATAAAACATATATATTAATAATTATATTTATAAATACAATTTAAATTTAAATTATAACTAATATAATTATAGAAAACTATAATTATCTAATATTTTTATTAATTAAAATATTTTATAAACTATAATATATTTATTTAATTAAAGCAATATTTATATAAAAGTTAAAGACAAGTACTAAGCTACTATGTGGCACCTGTTATACTTGTTGTAGGCAATACTATTATATTCGCTTTGCTCAAACATTCAATTAATTTTAACCAATGGCAACACTTCATTTGTTTTGCTTTCTAAACAACTATAGTTTTTATAAAGTTCAAGTTTATATATATAAATCTTTCACAATAAAAAAACTATTTATTTGTTCTTTGATTGGTTCAAACCAATTTGTGTTATATGAACTCTTTTTTGTCCTCCATATTGCATTATTTTTGACAAGATTTTTGTCCCTATTAAAATTTGTAAATATATATTTCATAACATATTATATTAAATATGTAGTTTAATTTCATATAAACAAGATTATTAATATAATAATATTTAATAATATTATAATATTATATTTTATATATAATTATAATTATTTTAATCTCCATAAATATTTTAATCATCACTCTATTAGTGTAAAATATATAACTTTAAATTTTTTTAATGAAAAATTAATATATCTAAAAATGAAAGCATAAAAATCAGTATGACTTAAACAAGAAAAAAATAGAGGATAGTGTGAGGAGAATAACCAAAAAGAATTATAACTAGCAGTTGCACCATAGGAGGTGCAAGGGAACATTCGATAAACAACTTTGGATGTGACAATTTTTATAATTATTGTAAGAATTTCTAAGTTTGATTGTGTTTAACGGACATAGATTCTTACAATAATTATCATGGATTGTAGAAATATTTTCTCATTGATTTTTATAATTGTTAACTTATTAATACTTTTTGTCCCTTTGAAAATATTTTAATGATTGAACTAATTAACATTAATTTTTAAATATAAAATATTTGTCGTGTGTGATCAATATGTAAACATTGATTCATTGGTCAAAGCCTGTGTTAGATAATTTTTTATCTTTGAATAGAATTGATGCTATTTTATGTTGAACAACTTTGAAGGAAATATTATTATATAATTAGAATGAGATTTTTGTGTAATTATAATGTTTAGCAAAATTTTAGAAAAGTAAGTATCATTTTGGTTTGTGATATTTGTTTTTTTTACATGCCAATCAATATTAAGATAATATCAACACATTTATTATAATAATTGGAATACAATTTTAAAATTATAATACTTGGACATGATAGTATATGTTATCATCAAATATAAAGCCAAATATATTCATTGTTAGCTACTAGATTATACAATAACCCTAAATCTTAAAGTAATAGTTAGTATGAATACTATTGAACTAATTTTTCATAAATGGCTTACCTTTTTTGGTAGGGTAATTATAGGTGAGATTTTATTTTTGTAGATGTGTTGTTTTAGCCATTTACTAGTTTGAATTCTCATTAAGAATAATTTGATAGTTCTATCTGAAGTTGTTATACAATTTTTCTTCGATAGAGGGCATAACGATTCCTTTTCATATGACTTTAACCATACTAGTTATGAGTCAATCACCTTTAGAATGTGTTAGTTATGTTATAGCGGTCATTCTAGAAGACATGCAATGATGAGTAAACAAAGTTCTTTAACTTTTTCATATTCCCTTTGTAATGTAAGTCATTTTTATTTTTTCTTGCAATGAAATCAATGTAACAAGTTGGTAAGTATTTATTTCTACATACTTAGTAAATTTTGTAAACTATTTTTTGCATTGAATTTGAAATTAAAAATAAAGAAATTCATTTTTTGATAGCACTAAACAGAGAATAACGTATAAAGGAAATGTAATGCCCTACCAAGGGATCCAAAACAATTAACCTAAAGTTTTGATTAAGTTTGCCGAACATTTTTATTTTTTAAAGAAAGAATAGCATACACGTCAAACATAAAGTAGCGAAAGCAATAATATACAATCATTCATAAGAAAACATAACAGATTACATTCCTTAAGGATCCCAAGATGTTGAGTCACATTTAATTCTTAATTAATACTAAATCTAATAAATAACACATCCACATGAAAGAATAATTAAAAGTCCAAAGTTCATTTAAATAATATACATTTGTTCTTAATGCCACTTGACAATAAAATTTGGAATGCTCAATCGTCCAATACATGTCACAAGGTATGAAAGGCTAAAAGAATATACATTTATAAAACTAGACTACATCATCCTTTTTGGATCCATGATAAAAAGTGCAATACAATAAATGAAACCATCCATCATATTACACAAAGATAGAATGGAAGAAAATGTAGACAAGGAACTCCAACCACAACAACAACAGACGGATCTCAATGGTAAGAGTAAAAAGCACTACCACCCGACCGTGTGGTAACCCAAAAAGGCCCACTCCCACCACACTGAGGAGATGATCTCAAGTCCCAAACAGGAAATCAATCTAACATTCAAAAGAAATCTCTAAGTCCAAGAAACCCTAAAAGTAATCTAACTCAAAGGTTCCAAGGTAGATTGACATCTAGACCCAGAGGAAAACACAGACACGTAGGAAACCTACTATGTAATTGGACAAATGTCATTGCATGAATCATGCTAAAGCTACCCTAGCAGTCTCTCAAGACCCTAGCCCCCTAGTGATCCCTATGTGGCACTAGTATCCTCTCGTACTGACAAGGCATACTAACGGTGCATGGTCACAACCAAGTGTTCTCTCTACTCTCATCCTAGTATGTACTAGCACTCTAGGCATGGGAAAAAAAATACAAAGACTCTTATTAAGTTCATTTTATTCTCATTTAGTGTAGTGTTTTCACTTATTAAACAACTTACACTGGTTACCCTAGCAGCCACTTAGGGCCTCGACCTCCATAGCAAGCCACTTCCTGACATTACATATAGATAACCTACCCTAGGCTCATAAAATTATAAATCAAAGAATCATATAAAATCACCTTAGTCTTATACAAGTGACTGGAAAGCATCAAAAGATAATTCACAATAACACATCAATTCTCTACGAGCAATTGGAAAGGATCCCAAAAATATTGATCGAAGACTCAAAATAGTTAAGTCAATTATGTCATAGCATGACATCACCAAGAACAAATCATACAAACACCTCAGTCCTATTAAAGTGACTGGAAAGCAATCCAAATTCAACTGATCGAAGACTCGAAATGGTTATATCAGATAGGTCACACCTTTCACCTTAGTTTCACAAGAGAACACTGGAAAGCAACAACAATCAATAGATCAACACACATCATAGAGCATACCAGACACATTACCATGGTTGAAAAGATTGAAATCAAATCATCATAACCTCACAAACGCAGAACTCCCAAGCCTCTGGTAACATCCTAAGACTAGTTAACACTCTAGTCAACCCAAACCCAAAACATAGACAACATACAGATAACAAAGTGTAGGTTTCACTGTTTGGTTTGATTTCAAAACACATTGTTGATTTAATAGTGAGGTTTCAGTTTTCATTTTCTCAAAGTATTATAATTGCTAAGGTTTTCGAATAATAAAATTTCCCTAGTATTAGAAAACATTTTCATATATCCGAACCATATAAACACATCCAAGTTTATAGAAGAAAACATTAATTCTCCCAAATAAATTTCTTTGATTTTTAATTTACTTTAGACTTATATTTAAATAATAAAGTAATAAATATAATTTTCAAATAATTAAATTTTAAATTTTAACAATACTTATTAAAATTATTAATAATTATTATTATCAATTATTGCCATAATAATTTTAATTTAATTAAAGTTAGGAAAAACTTTCCCAAAAAGGAAACTTGCTAAAAATTGAAACCTGCTAAGAATATAAACTTTCAAAAATGAAAACCTACTAAATTTTTTTTTCCAAAAATATAAACCTACTAAAAATAGAAACTTTCCCAAAATAAAAACTTGCTAAAAATAGAGACTTTCTAAAAATAGAAACTTGCTAAAAATAGAAATTTTTTTGAAATAGAAACCTACTAAAACTAGAGACTTTCTAAAAATAGAAACCTACTAAAAATAGAAATTTGTTAAAAATAAAGACTTTCTAAAAATAGAAACCTACTAAAAATAGAAACTTTCCCAAAATAGAAACCTACTAAAAATAGAGACTTTTTAAAAATAACCCTGATATAGAAATCCAAACCAACCAATCAAATTCTATAAAATGAAATTTGTTTTCTTTTCAGAACCCAAAACCCAATTTAACAATTCCATATACAAAACCTCAATTTAACAATAAGGGTTTCAATTTAACTCTGTCACGATTGTATTCAAGAACAGAGAACGGTAAATCTTAACACGAGGATTTTCTAGTTTCCAATTTGTATACAGATGTTTCATGAGAATGATGAATGACCAAATCCACACACAAGGTTTTCAATCATTAAATTGCTTACAAAAGTTCTTGATTAAGTTTGCCAAACATTTTTTTTAATAAAATAATATATAATAATAAAAATAAATTTTAAAAAATGTTTGGCAAACTTAATCAAAACTTTAAGTTAATTCTTTGGATCCTTTGGCAAGGCGTTACATCTAGTATCAGAGCCCGAGTTCTACATTGGGAGCTTTGGGTATATTAGAATACCACTAGTTGTTAACTAGTTGAACAAAAATTAAAAATTAAATTGTTATGTATATCTATTTCAAACTAAAACTTGAACTAGTTGAACTGAAACAGAACTTAAACTTTTAGTTGTATATTTTCAAACTTGAACATTTAAACTTCAAAATTGAATTATATGTAAACCTAAAAATAGGCAAAACTAAAAATTGAACTTATACTATTTTCAAAACTTGTGTCTTTTGTATATGCTTTATAGTAGTATGTTTCAAGTAACTCCATATACCCTATAGTTTAACCCATTCAATTATTTGAATTAAATATAGAATTACCCCCATTATATTTTAAGTCAATTTCCTAAAAATAATCTAAGGGAAGTTTATTTATTTGAATTATTAAAATAATTCTTATTGATTTTTTTAAAATAGAATAATTTACAATTCTATTAAAGATCAGAATTATTAATAATAATCAAATAAATTTATAACTCTATTAATTTACCTTCATTATCAATTAAACTTAATTAAATAATATTTAACTAAATCAATTAATAATTATCAATAAAACTATGCATAAACATTTATAAATTATTTATTAAATTTACAATTATTAATAAAACTATTAATAATTAATATATTTAATATTTAATTATTTATTTAATTTATAATAATTATTTAATAAAATTTATAATAATTATAAATTTAATATTTAATATTTATTAAATAATTTTTTTTAATAAAATAATATATAATAATAAAAATAAATTTTAAAAAAGAAACTCATCTTACCTTTTTACTACACCTGTGATTTAATAGTCACAGGCGGGTTTGTTGCCAGCAACGTCTATTGGCGGTAGCACCTGCTATCGTGATAGTAGGGTCTGCCACAACAATACTCCTGTTGGCACGGTAGCAAGGCCTATCGTGTAGCACCCTTAAAAATGGTCGCCATAAGAAGAAGTAAGGGGGGAGGTGGGGTAAAACACCCTCCCCTTAAATAATATTAAAAATAATTTTTTTAAACTTAAATTTATTTTTATAGTTTTATGTTATAAAAAATTTTATACAAATTTTTAAAAACACAAAACCCTTCCTTATCATATATATATATATATATATATATATATATATATATATATATATATATATATAAAGTTTCAACCTTAATCTAATAGAGGAAACACGACCAACCGGTCGAATTTTTCAATTGAAATTTTTGAAATTTAATACAAAACCCTACCTCGTTCAATTTCCATTTTTAAAATCTACTGATGAAGGATAATATTAATCTTTTAATTTTCTTGTAAATAGAAGATTTAACATGCATACTAGAATTACACAATACTAAAACATTCATCACAAGAATTCCTCAAATAACCATTCAATAGACACAGTGAAGACAGGAAAGAAAGAGCGTAATAAATTGAATGAATAATCACAAGCGTCTACCTGGACTCTGATGCTAATCTCTGTGCCCAAGAAGATTGTGAGAGAAATTTTTCCTCTCAAAACCTTCTCTCTTCCGAAATTCTTCCCCTTCCAAAATTCGTGGTCCTTCCAAAACTTCGGTCCCTTGAAAATGAACCCTCAATTGGTGATAAGGAGTTCTTTCCTAAATTTGGGGCACTAATTGTGTCATTACCCGAGATGACTCATTGCTCACAACCCTTTAACTCTTGATTATCTTTTCTTTATCTTTTTCATGCACAAACTTTTAGATATTTAATTAAAATATCTTTATTAAATTAATTAGCTCTCTCTTTAATTTAATATATTATATTTTAATTTCATGCATATGCTTTATGCAATTTAATTAAAATAAACTTTATTAAATAATTACTTACTCTCTCTTTAATTAATTTATTATATTTTAATTTCATTCATAAGTTTTATGCAATTTAATTAAAATAAACTTTATTAAATAATTGCTTACTCTCTCTTTAATTAATTTATTATATTTTAATTTCATGCATAAGCTTTATGCAATTTAATTAAAATAAACTTTATTAAATAATTACTTACTCTCTCTTATTAATTTATTATATTTTAATTTCATGCAAACACTTTATCAATTTAATTAAAATAACTTTATTAAATTTATGTTTTCTCTCTCTAGTTAATTATGAGATGTTTTAATAATATATTTATTAATTCAACTAATAATATTATTTAGAGTTTATTATTTAAAATAAAATTTTGAAATAATAATAATTAATTTAAATAAATATAATTACACCTAAATTAGAACCAAAACTTCATCTTTAAGTTGAATTCTTTTATTTAATTAATTCACGAGATGTTTTTAGTTAATATATTTATTAACCTAATTAATGATATTATTTAGAGTTTATTATTAAAAGAAAACTCATAAATAATTATCAATAAATTAAATAAATATAAATATATCAAAAAAAAATTTAATATAATATTTTAAATTTAATTCTTTTATTTAATTAATTCTTCAATTAATTAAATATAATTAAATATCAAATTTCTTTATAAAATTTTCATTAAATTACCTTTTAATTTGAATTAATTATAACAAAAAATCACCACATACCCACAAAACCAAAAATGACAACTCAACTAAAGGCAAAGAACATAATCAAACTCCAGAATCAAAATCACAATTTCACATCACTTGACGAATTCAAATGGTTAAACTAATTCAGATACTTGTCCTATTTTTCTAAGACAAATGGGTTCAAAGGTTAGGATTTGGACTTAAGAATTTATCTACCCTCTCTTACCATTGAGATAATGTGATAGGGTACACTCATCCTGGCAATTCAGAGAAATCAATACCTGGTACTTACAATTTGCATAAAATTTGCGCATGTACAAACACATATATGTTGAACTAAATAGGCAATGGTAGGAAGTGGTGCATCGTGTAGATCTTGACTAGCAGGTGACTACGACTCCCTTAACCACATCAAAAATGTCATACATAAAAAAAATATACACGCACACCATACACATGCAGTATGGGGTAAGTATCCATAAGAAAAGACATAAGATATTCCATCTAACTAATCATCATCAATGACTAAAAACATTGTAATAATCATCATGCATTCATGAAGTATAGAGTACTAAGTAATCTCATCATAAAATTAACTGAATATAAAACAATATTTGATAATTTAAAAGATAGTGCTACTAATCAACAAGCATAAATTGGCCTAAAAGAGTTTGGCAATAATAATAAAATGAAAACTAGGGGTAGGCACTACAGGAAACAAACCATGTTATGGGGGAGGAGGAATGTAAAACTTCATCATCCCCTATTTTTTTTGTTTGAGACTAGATTTGTAGACAATAAAATGCAGTATTCATCAAATTTTAGTGAGTAATAGGTATTAATTAAGTACTAATTAATATTTTATTAGTGTGAACAATGTAGATGTTGGTCATACCATTCCTTTCTATGTTGAGAGAAATTGCAAATGAGCCTCTTCCTTTGTAGTGCCTCTTGTGTTTGTAATCTATACCTTGTTATATTTTGATCCAAGAGATACTTGTTACTCATGTAATTTTTACATTTGAGTTGACCTGAGGGTCAGATGTTATACTTTGATTTCCAGTATCTTAGATGTTAAATTACTATGATGCACATTTGATCATATTTGCACGATGATGCCATTTTGAGATGACAATATGTTTTGTGATGATATCTAGTTATCTGGTATTCAAACATACCTTTGATTTGGTTATATGTTGGATTTACTGCTATGGTTGTTTACTTCACTCTTTCTTTGTTATGCTTTATGCTAATGTGAGTGATGTAAATGGCTTATTTCAATATAATTAAATAAATGGTTAAATTAGGGTATTTAATACATTTATTGCTTTGTCTATGTTATTGTATGCAATTTGTACTTGATCATGTGTTTTAGTGTGCAGGATTTATATCCCTGGTAGTAGCACATGGACTTAGAGATTCAGTTATTCATATTTAACCAATGTCATCCATGTATGGTTGATGTATCTTATTTAAGGGTTTAATTTAAACCTTCTAATGATTTGATTAAATCTAGACTCATTTGCATTATGTGATTAGACCTATGAACGTGTCTGTGCATTTAGAGGTTTGCATTGTTGTGAAAGTAATTAAAGAATATCTATGATTTTGGGTTTTGTTACCTATTTTTGCCTCCCGCCAAAAATTTGAATTCAAATACTTAAGCCCACCCAACGGTCTTTAACCATCTTAATATCATTTAAATGCCCTGGAAATACAAAAATAAAACAATTAAAACTTTATGGTATTTCTTTCATGTCCTAATTTGTTTCCACTGGCCTGCAACATTCTACGCTGTCAGATCTTTCGTGATCTACGGTGGGTGCTTTCTTGCATTCTCAAAATGCACTACCTTTACATAATGCAGGGAAGCCCCTTCGTGACACATGGCAAGTGAGGCAAATGTTCTTGTGTGGACCGTAGAAAGGAAAAAATGTCAGTCCAGTTGGCATTTTCATTGGCACCTACTTTCCCGCATTCTATCTTTTGTTAGACTTCCTGACAATGCGGCCAAGTGCCCTAGTGACACATGTCCTAACGACATCACGGAGGATATTCACGTAGGTTCAAATAGTATAGGTTATGTACACCGTCCGATGCAATGAGATCGAGTGTTGGCGCTTCCCCACATTATGAATATGCAAGGAGATTAAGGAATGCAGGCAAGCGCCTTTTTGTCGTGTGTCCTTGTGGGGTTAGGTTATTATGAAGTTGCAGGGTGATGCCAAGGTGGTGCCAAGTCATGCTGAAGTGTATGCTTAATGGTTCATGTGCCCAAAAGTATTAAGGGTTGGTGCAGTGTAATGAGGATCTTTCACGATTGTTGATCTTACGGAGATCAATGATCGGCGCTTTCCCACATTATGAAGATGTCAGGAAATTAAACAATGCAAGGAAGCACCTAAAGGACATGTGTCTTAGTGGGCCTAGCTAAGGAAATCAACAGAAAGGCAGCACAGTTAAGGCTAGCAGTTATGTGACCTCCACAATCATGGTTTTGAGGAGGTGGCGCAGTTAGTTGGTTTGGTGATCAAACTCAGGAAGACCTTGCGGGGTGGCAAAATGAAATGAGACTATTGGCCCATGTGGCCCATTTTGGTTGCAGGATTTAGCTGGCCTGCTGACTTTGCTTACTAATGAGCTAGAAATGAAACAAATTGAGTTTTCTTGCACGATTTGATCCTCATGATCAATTCCAACCACTCTTGAATGAATGTTTAACCTAGTAAATAGTAGGAGAACACTCCACCACCCCAATTTATCCATCTACTTGGTCAGAATGGTTTAATGGCATCATTATTGTCAGGGCCCTGTTTCAACAAAATATCATATTTCATTGTATCTGAATCTGTGCCCAGATCAGATTTTCTCTAGATCTCTAAAGAGACTTAATGGCAGTGGTTGTGGAGTAACTTCAGTTAGAGAACATCTCAGTTATGCCTAAGCTATAAAAGTGATTTTTGTAGATTTTGTCTTCTCTGGTCGACTCTTCTCTATTTTCTCTAATATTGCTCTACAATTTGACTGTGAATTCCCTTTGTCTCTAAACTATATGACATTCTTATCTCCTTCAGCCATTGATGTGAAGTGCAAGAACTATTTACCTCTCATTGGTGTATTGTAGATATCTACAATCTTGCATGACTATATCTCTTTTGGCCTATGAATGGTATATAAGTGAATCATCTCTTTCCTTGTGTCATTCATTTGGGCTTTTCTAATCTGCATGTGATTGTTAGATTAAAGCAAGTCTTAATGTGTATATCTTTTGGTGTCATGATGGTTCAATAGTGCATGTATGGGAAAAGATTGGTTTGAACACTCTATTTTTGGTGCATCACCCCCCTTAGGTTAGAATAGGTAGATTTTCTTCTATGCATTTCTTCTCCCTTTTCCTCTCCAAGAGTAGTTAGATGCACCCTGATAGTAAAGGAAGCTGGCCTTCTCCGAAGACTCAACCTCACAGTTCAAGTCCCACAGCTTGGAGGTTGTTTTCATGTTTCACAAGGTTGTCCTTAGGTAAAAACTTTGGACAAGGGTGCAAAATTTTTTGACAATAGGTTTTTAGACTTGTTTTTAACCAATTTTAATTTTTGGCAGCTTTGCAATAGATGCATTCCAATTACTTGGAATAACTTGTTTTTGTTTGGGTTGATTGGGGGTTTAACTAGGTTACCTAGTTATTTGCCCTAATCAATTGTTCACTCAAAAAGTGAATAAGTATCCAAAGAGAAAATTAATTCCTCGCTTCTCACTTTTGCAAAATTAGAAATTTGAGAGCTTTTTTCCAAAATCCTCTTTTGGAGGATTGCATTTCTATTCATTGTGAGAGCTACAGGCGTGGGATCTTTACGAGATCAGTCTCATTCAATCCAAATCAGGGAGACCTTGGATTTTTGTGACCTTTGGCAGCTTCTGCATGATTATTTTATCTAGCTTATTCCTATTTTAGCCCTTTTGGTTGTCAGGTAGGCTCTCCCATGTTTGTGTTTCAGCTTTGTTTTTTCTTTCATTTCTAGTAGCAGTGTGTTAGGAGGCTAAGAACTAGTGTTCCTCTCTATTTTAGTTTGTTAGTTCTTCCTAGTTGGATGAGTATGAATGTTTTCCCAATTTTTGGGATGAGGGTTTGGGGTTTCACACCGGTATGCTAGTCATTTTTGCATAAGTGTCGAAACCTAAATTTTATTGGATTTTTGTGGCTTTTGTACCCTAATACCAAATGAGTTTTAATTTTGAAAATTTTGAGTTTTGAGGTTTTTACCTCGATTTGAGTGTCACCCAATTTTCTCATATTTTCTTGGCATGATTTTGGTCGTGGACTTGGATCATCTGTAGGATGTCAGTCAAACCATTGTTGCACTTTTATGTTGTATTAGGATGCATCTTGCATCTGTCCTCCTGAGCTTGGTTTCGGTTGAGTGTTATTTTGCTTATGTTCTCATCTAGCCTTGTCTTATGATCTTTGTGATGGTGGTGTGCCCACACACAAGAATGTGTGCATACATTTTTTGGGTGACTTGCAAGGCCTGATCTCCCATTCTATTTTGGTTGAGTTATGTTCATTGAGTTTGGGTTGGGAATATGAATGCCTACGGGCACTCATCATTGGATGAGTATTGCTAGGGTAGGGTAGCTTCATGGAGGGGCTTCTACTACAATGAAAATCTATGAGAATGTAATAAGCTTAAATGAGTATGAAATTTGATAGCAATTCGATGCAAATTCTAATTCCCCCTCTAAAATGAAGAAATGAGGGTCTCTTAAATAGACTTTCTTGGAAACCTCCGATGGTTGAGATCAATTTAAATCAATGGTCAAGATTGAAGATGAAGTTCAGTCATAAAGGAAGATTCCCAAATCAAAGGGAGTTAACTGGCTCAGATCTGAGTGTAAGAGTCAGTCAACTTAGATAGACTTTAGTGTTAGAGTAAGTGATCTGAGTCATTTCCAATTTGATTAGTAGTGAACTAGGAATTTCCCTTTTTTGAACTGAAGAGAGATTTCAGAGAGATATTTAATTTAATAAAATGAGATATGCTCTCATAATTACCTTTCCTTATTAATTAAATAATTCTATTTAATTAATTAGAGACACTTTTCTATTTAATTAAATAACTTCATTTAATTAATTAGGAATGACTCCTTATTTAATTAAATAACTTTCCTTAAGTAATTAGAAATAGCTTTCCATTTAATTAAATAATTTTGTTTAATTAATTAAAAATAGGCGTATTTATTAAATTAAATTAATTTAATTCCTTAGTACATTAGCCTTAGGACATAATTTAATTTAATTAAAGTGTAAATACTTTAAATTAAATTAAATTGTAATCAGTAGGTTTAATGTGATTAATATGAATCAATACTTTAGGAATTAAATAAAGAGTATGATGAATGCAAATTTAAGTTTTTTGCATTTGACAATTAAGTCAAGTAGCGAGTAGCAGAATAAGAATTGCCTATTAGGATAGGTCTTAGGATTGATAAGAAATAGACTAGAATTGGTATCATGGCAATGAGCCAATTTTGGGATATTACACCTATCACACATCCATGATGTTTTCCATGCTTCTATTTTGAGATAGTATATTCTATATGTGACCCATGTTCTTGATTAGGATGTTTTACAAGTGGAGGACAATTAACTTTCTTTGGAGCCCATTCATATCCTTCAGCATCGAAGACTCACTTTGAGAAGTCAGGATATAGAGTAGATAAGGGTCCAGTAGGACTCGAGTGATGAGAGTTCTACTACTTGGGAAGATGCTACATAGTTGAAAGATTTGTACCCCTATCTTTTTGCAAGTTTCAAGGAGTAAGCTTATGCCTATTGGGGGATGATGTAGTGCCTCTCGTCTTTGCAGTCTATACATTGTTATATTTTGATCTAAGAGATACTTGTTACTCATGTTATTTTTACATTTGAGTTGACCTGAGGCTTAGATGTTATACTTTGATTTCCAACATCTTAGATGTTAGATTACTATGTTGTGCAGTTGATCATATTTGCATGTTGATGCCATTTCGAGATGACAGTATGTTTTATGATGATAGATAGTTATCCAGTATTTGGACATACCTTTGATATGGTTATATGTTGGATTTAATGTTATGGTTATTTACTTCATTCTTGCTTTGTTATGCTTTATGTGAACATGAGTGATGTAAATGGATTATTTCAGTATAATTAAATAAATGGTTAAATTATGGTATTTAATGCATTTATTACTTTGACTATGTTATTATATGCAATTGCACTTGATCACGTGTTTTAGTGTGCAGGATTTATATCCGTGGTAGTGGTACATGGACTTAGTGATTCAGTTGTTCATATTTAACCAATGTCGTCCATGTGTGGTTGACGTATCTTATTTAAGTGTTTAATTTAAACCTTCCAATGATTTGATTAAATCCGAACTCATTTGCATTATGTGATTAGACCTGTGAACATGTCTGTGCATTTAGAGGTTTGTATTATTGTGAAAGTAATTAAGGCATTTCAATGATTTTGGGTTTTCAGGCTTATTTTTAATTGATTTTAGTTTCTAGAAGCTTTGCGATAGATGAATTCCAATTATTTGGAATATCCTTTTTTTTTTTGGGTTGATTAGGGGTTTAACTAGGTTACTTGGTTATTTACCCTAATCGATTATTCACTCTAAAAGTGAATAAGTATCCAAAAACAAAATTAATTCCTAGCTTTTCACTTTTGCAAATTAGAAATTTGAGAGTTCTTTTCCAAAATCCTCTTCTGGAGGATTGTATTTCTATTCATCGTGAGAGCTATAGGCATGGGATCTTCACGAGATCAGTCTCGTTGGATCTACCTCAGGGAGACCTTGGTTTTCTATGACCTTTGGCAACTTCCACAGGATATTTATTTTATTTGGCTGATTCTTATTTTAGCCCTTTTGGCTGTCAGGTAGGGCTCTCCCATTTTTGTGCTTCAGCTTTGTTTTAGGTTTTTTTTTTGGTAGTTGTGTGTTAGAAGGCTGAGAACTAGTGTTCCCCTTTGTTTTTGTTTGTTACATCTACCCACTTAGATGGGTATGAATGTTTTCTTGATTTTTGGGATGAGGGTTTGGAATTTTGCACCATTATGCTGGCCATTTTTCATACGGTATTCGAACCTAAATTTTATTGGATTTTTGTCATTTTTATACCCTAAGATCAAATGGGTTTTGATTTTGAAGTTTTTTGAGTTTTGAAGTTTTTACCTCGATTTGTGTGCCACCCATTTTTTTCAAGTTTTCTTGCCATGATGTTGGTCATGGACTTGGATCATCCATAGGACGTCAGTCAAACCATTGTTGCACTTTTACGTTGTATTGGATGTGGGTTGCATTTGTCCTCCTAAGTTTGGTTTTGATTGAGTGTTATTTAGCTTGTGTTATTATCCAGCCTTGTTTTATGATTTTTGTGATGGTTGTGCACCCATTAATGAGCACGTGCACGTGCATTTTTTAGGCGAATTGCAAGGCCTGATCTCCTATTGTATTTTTCTTGAGTTATGTTCATTGGGGTTGGATTGGGAATATGCATGCCTATGGGTGCTCATCTCTAGATGAGTATGGGTAGGGTAGGGTAGCTTCATGGAGGGGCTTCTACCACAATCTTGGTGACTTTTTCTAGGTTGAAAAAAAGAAGGCTTAATAAGTGATAACTAAATAAATTAATTGGGTAATAAATTTAAGATAATAAAATACTTTGTGAGCACCCAGTGTTAGTCTAAGGACATAGTGCGAGAGCCCTCCATTGGGAAGTTGATTCTACACAGCACTAGCTTGGGCTTCTGATGCCAAACATTTTCCCCTCTAGACATGTCCCTACATACTTACCCATTGAGTGTGTAACCATGACCTATTGTACTTGCATTGTCTCACGATCTTGGTTTCAATCATCATTATTGTCTAGCATGAGTTTTAGCCATGGATGTTTTCTTTATGTGTTTTTGTGGTTGGATCATTATCTCCATTAGTATGGTGGGAGTGAACCTATGGGTTTCACATGGTTGGGAGGCATAACTACCTATACCATTGCTGGGAACGAGTGTACAAAGATAGTCTATTATTCCAGTGTGACTGGTGCTTGATGTTTCATTTGGTATATTTGGGATTCCAGATTATGCTTTCATTGGGATGCTTGGATACCATGTTTAGACAATGTTAGTTATTTCATACATTCCCTTACTATGATGTTTAGCATATGATTAGATGATGTGATTTACTTAGTTGGAGTATCTATTGGTTATTGGTTTAGCATGCTTAGATTTTCTTGTTCTTATGATGTTATTACACTTTAGTAGTGACACCCTCATAAGATAGCTCTAACTATCTAGTTGGCAATTTGGGATGTTATGTGTGAGGGATAGATAGGGCCTTCGAGGTCTCATGATGCTATTACAGTTGGGAGGAACCGCGCATGAGTTTTGTTATGTTCGTTCATTGTGATGTTTCTTTTAGTATACTTCCTTTACTACTAAGTTTCGGATGGTTAGTTCTTTTCTGTTATGAATGCTCAAGCCTCGATTTGTGGATTCGGTACTCCCTAGTGTGGACGAATTGTCTTCGGGCTATCTTTTCATCTTTTGTTTTCCTTGCTTGCTATTGTGTTTCCTCGTGCAAGATTTTCCTCTCTCACATATGAGTTCATTGTTTCACATGGAGGCTTGCATTTCTTCACGCAGTTGCTTGCACTTCTTCATGCAAGTCTCAGCATCAGTGTAATGGTTTTGGTGGCTAGGCCAAGCATTTCTTCATGTGAGTAGGTAGTTCCTCACATGGCCTGGTGCACTTTCTTGCACGAGACTATCATATGTGATTTCTTGTGCAGAAAACAAGGGATATCTCCGTTGTTTTTTGGAGAACGCAATTTGGTGTTTTCAGTACCCTTTAGGATTGCTTGTTTTTCTAGGCTTCTATAGATTGAAGATTATTTTTTCTATTGTCGTCTTTGGTTTTCATCTTTTAGTTGAGCGTGTTAGTTGGTAGTGGCATGTCATTTTCAAATAACAATCAAAAGAGAATGGTGGTCGTATCCAAAGAACTTTTTTTTGTACCCAAGATATTGTAGTAAAGGTGAGGCCTTTGTGTTCAACTTTATGAACATCAATTGTTTCCTTCTTGATTATCAATCCTTGTGATTTGTGTAAGTTAATAGCCCATGCTATTGATTATTAATAGTTAAGGTTAGTTAAATATTAATTATTAAATAACTTTTAGCTCTTATGGTTTCCCGTTTTAATTTTTCAATCTCCTTCTATAAGGATTGATATCTTGTACTTTTTACTTATTCTTTTAGACTGATAATACAATCAACCATATTGTCAGAGCAAAACCCTTGCCCTTGCTTGTATTTTCTTCTATGTGAGAGGTTTTTGCGTCCAGGTGTTTGTAGATTGAGAAGCTTTGTATTTCTTAAAATCTTTCATGTGAGTAGAGGAAGCCTCCAATTGTTCTTATTCTTGTCCAATTTTTTTAAATCTTTTATGACATGTTTGTTAGTTCCTTTCTAGCTAGATCTAATGTTTGAAAGTTAGGAAAAATTCTACATGCTAATAGAGCACAAAAATTTATAGAACCTTTAGGGATGCATTTATTGTGGAGGCTTGTATATATTAAATGTAGTTATTCCTATTAGAGAAAGAACAAGGAGTGAGTTTACTTCTTGTTGTCCTTATTTTTGTAGTCTGTTTCTTATATAGTTGATGAGATAGGATTTCCTAGTTCTCATTGTTCCTTGTATGACCATATCTAATGGTTGGTTAGAAGAAATAGCTAGTGAATTATTTCTACTTATACTAAGTGCATGTTCTTGTTCTAAAAATAAAGTGTTGTTCTAAATGTGAACATCTATCGTTGTTTATTTATGTTATTTGTAGATCTTGTTTGTGCCTACAAATTTAGGCACTATTTCAAGCAAAGGTAGTGGGACATTATGGTTTTCCCAAGTGTTGTTGTTGTCAAAATCCTATCAACCTAGCATTGTAAGATCATTTAACTCAAAAGTACTAGAAAGTCCAATTTGAGATAGTAATTTCCATTGATTCATTTCTATGGTACATCACCTTAATTAGTTGAGGTATTATCATCTATATCATCTTCAATTCCATCTATTCTATAAAACTGTGATGTAGTTTATATTTTTGCTTTCATTTGCTTCTAATTGTCGATGATTTCTTCTTCTTCTTTCTCAAATTCTTCATCATATTTTTGGAATTTTTTATACAATAGTAACTCACTCCAAAAAAATGTCTCAAAATGTTCTAAGTCTTCTTTTGGGGTGGTGTGAAATTGTGGAAACACTTATACTATTGCATGTCCTTTTTTTTCTTCCATTAGCATTCTTTGTGAGAAGGAAGATATGTGTAAGATCTTGTTGATTAGATTAGTGTTACTATTTCTAGTTGATTAGATCATTCCATGTAGGATTGGATATAGTTTGATTGCATCCCACTTGCCTCATTTTTTCTCTTTAGGCATATGAGAGCCTTTTACCTATATGCAGTAATATAGATTATTGATTGCATATTACAAGTGGTAATTTTTTAAGCATATGACATATTTATTGTGCCCCTATATCTTTCTCTGCAACAATCTCTGAAATGAACTTTTGGAATGCTTTGAGGGATGGGTGTTGTAATGTTTCATGTGACCAAACCCTTGCCAACATATTAACACAATTCTATGATTTTATTTCTACCTTTGATGTGTACTTGGCAATGTATTTGAGAACCATATGGCACAACAGTACTAGTTTACAATCTATAATATCTCTCAATATTGAGAGCATGCCACGATTATGGGTTTTGAGCCTATCATCATTTATTGATGGTTCATATGATTTTTGGCCTAATTTGTCACATGTTAAGGTGGATTCCATGCATTATTTCCATGGAGCTTTATATCTACATTCTAATTGGTTCCCTATTTTATGGAGGCAAGTTTGTTTTGTGCATTTTTTGTGTCTTTGGAGACAATTTACTAACTCCTTATAATTATCGTTGGGGTTTGTTGTAAAAATTTTATATGAGTTGAGAAAGCATGGGTTTTTTATAGGAGATCTATGTATCATGTTTTCTCTTGATATTTTTCAATGGGGGTTCTAGGAGGTAACATACTTGTCAAAAAATCCTTTGTTTTGATAACTTTGACTCTATTTCCCCCGTCAAGTGCATCCATGTCAAGTGCATTAGATAGCCAAATAAATATGTGTGTGTGTGTGTGTGTGTGTGTGTGTGTGTGTGAGTGAATCCTCGATGTGGTCATTCATCAGAGTACCAATAATTTGTTACATGTAAGTTTCTCAATTACCTCTTCATGGAATATTGTAAATCATTGATGTAGGTAGAGAGTTGTGGTGTGTGGATTTTTAATCAAGTTACTAGTGTGTTTTTTGTTACTGAACATTGTTGGTGTATTTTTTTAAAAAAAATCATATGAAATAAATAATAAATGCAAACACTTGCTACAGAAAAGCCAAGAAAGACAGTAGTTGGTATATTAAATCAACAATTGACACTTAACACTATACAAAATAGACAACTACCAAAATACTTACAATTGAAAATCCAATTTGAACCCCATTCATATGAATATGTCCAATACTTTTCAGTGTGTGAGTCTCTTCAAATTTGTAACTCTTTAAAATACGCTTACCTTATATTTATGGGAAGAAGTTCAATACATGAGAAGATTTATACATAGATTTTTAGGAAAATTTAAAATACCCAAAAGAATAGATACTTTATTTATCATTTTAGAGATTTTAGAATCTTATTATTTATTCTAATTTTGTTATTTTTATTTGATAAATATATAATTTATATTGATCATTTTAATTATTAAAATATAGATAAAAATAATTGATTCTATTATCAAAATTAAAATTAAAAATATATAATTTTAATTAATACAAATCTATTTTATTTATTAGTGTACAAAAATAGTAATCTTATTATGATTTATTTCAAGTTTTTGTATTTTTATTTAATAAAAAATAAAGCTTACTATTATTTTAATTAATAAAAGAATAGATAACAAGATTTTTTTAGATTTTGTTTTCATGAAAAAATAAATTATATATTTTTCAATTAATACAAATCTATTTTATTTATTGTAATTGAGATTTATGAGTATTATTTTTATTAATATTTAAGTAGATTTATTGATACAATTTGTATATTATAAAAATATTTATCTGAAATATAATTGATTAAATTGGTTGGGTCTTATAGGGACCCCTTTTTGCGGAAGTTATTTCCATACCACATTTTTTTAGCCATGATTTTCGGAATGTACATTATTAAAAAACCTAAACACAATGAATAAATAATATTATTAATTTTAGGCAAGAGCCTACAACACAACAGTAACTTGTGAGCCTCTCATGTAGGAGGTCTTGGGCTCAAATTTGCTCAACACAATAAAATAATTAATTACAATAATTAATAATAATGAATCTAGGCTTCGATCGTTTATCGATAAAAATATATATATATTTATTATTATTATTTTTCAATAGATATTTTATCTTAGTTCTAATTATTTCATTTCAAAACTTAATTTAATACTAAATTATTACTTTTCAATAAGAGGTCGAAGCCAAGATTAATTATCTGTTGTGATTAATTATTTTAATTATTTATTAATCTTAAGTTGATTTGAACCCAAGACCTCCCAATTAAGAGGCTCACAATTTACCATTGTGTTGTAGGCTCTTGCCTATTTTATTACTATTTTAATTTTGTAGTTTTAGTATTAATTTTTAATTAAAAATTGTGATACTAAAAAACATTGTGTATATCATTATATAAAAATTATTAATTATGGGAAAAATTATCTAAAAAATCTCTAGAAAAGTTTAGACATTTATATATAAGCCTCGAGTAATATAGTTTTGTATTTTTTATTTCAGGCAAGAGCCTACAACACAATGGTAACTTGTGAGCCTATCACATGAGAGGTCTTGAGTTTGAATCTGTTTAACACATAAAAATAATTAATTACAATAAATAACAATAACTAATCTAGGCTTCAGCAGTTTATTCATATATATATATATATATATATAAATTTTTTTTCTTTTTTTTCTTTTTTAATCAGTTGAAGATAAGAATTATAAGAATGGAGAAATAAAAAACTGATAAAAAATAATCGAGAACTAAATAGTTTTGAATTTTAGAACTGTGTAATTAAACATATTATATTTTATATTTAATGTATATATTTGATAACTATTGTTCTAATATATAGTATTATTAATGTTAAATGTTTTTAATCTTAATTAATGTAGCACTAAAATTAAAATTTCTTTAAGAATATTCTAATAATTTCTAATATTGAATTAAAAAGGAAAAATTATATTATAAATAATTTCTAAACTATTGCGGCAATTACATGCCACTACGTGGCACTTGTTTAAATAGATTTGTGTACTTTTTCCTTCCTAATACTCATTGATGTAGGGTTACTTTACAAACTAGTATTGAATATTTAACATATTTAGATCTATATATACACAAGATTTGTACTAAAATGTGATTCATTTATATCTTCAAGAAAAATATAAACAATCAAGCACGATAATAATTTTAACACTATTATTAATAGAACCTTAACCCTCATGTTATCTCTAACCTTGATTTCAAACTTAAAATACCAGCTATAATCTAATGGACTTAAACATAGACCTAATTGAACTATAATGACACACCAAATCTTATCTTAGAATGGGAATTATACAATTTGAGTTTAATTGTAACTCAAACAAGGGGCGCATGCGTCAAAGTTCGTGCCTTTGTGTTTTGATGGTTGACTGAAGTAGCCTTTAGTTAAAATGTAATGTATTTAATTTAATAATTATAACAAATACCTAATAATGAAAAAATATAGTATTATAGTACTAAGCTAAATTAAATAACAGAATATAGTTAGTATATTATTATTAAATTTTATAATTGCAATGATATATATTAATTAAAGCTTTAAAAGAATATATAAGTAGACATTATAGTATCATGGTAAATTAATAATGAGACATCCTAAAGAACATTTATCATAACAAAGATATTTATTGACTAATTCTCTGTAAGATATAGATAAAATTATATAAAAAAATTCAACAAGAGTTAAAAGAAGATTTAACACAACAGCTTTTCTTTTATAATGATAGTTATTTCCATGACAACCAGATCTAGTTGCCAGAAAATACAAGAAACCATAATAAGCCAGTACTTAAGCATCTACTATAAACTAGAAGACATTTAATTACATGGTTTTTTAATTCTCTGTAGTCTCTTTACTCCACCATCGGCTTTTGATGATCATGGCAAATAGTTTCAAATGCTTTATGAATGTTAAAACTATCATTAGTAGTTTCTGAATCCTTAAGGAATTAGCATTGAGAGAATGAGAAGGTAGATAAACTTCATTATTGGTGGACATTAATCATATTCAACAACATAAAAAATGCAGGTAGCACAGAGCTATGGGACTGGTTTCAGGTGAATGAACATAAAAACTCTAACATGAAGTAATCATATGCAATACGCTCTGTTGGGTAGCTTTCATGGATGTGCATTGAGAGTCTTGCAAGTAGGTAGTTCGCTTCAAGATTAAATACCGTGATGATGAATATTTCTTGTTCACATTGAATATATATAAATAAGAAGTTATATTTAAAATAGCTCGAATCAGAAATAAACATATTGCACAGTACATACCCAGGTGGAGCACTGATGAGCCTAGAAATTGAATGCTATTCCATGTATTCAAGCATATTTTCTTGCAATACTCTTTGTTGGGAAACTTTCATGGATGTGTGTTGAAAGAGTCCTATAAGCAGGTCCTTTGCTTCAAGATTGGATGCCATGATGATGATGGTGTTGGAGTAGTTAACTGTCTGATCATATCTATAATAATAGATTAAGAGTTAGGTAAAATATTGCTTGTTTGCATTGAATACATAAATAAGAAATTATATTTAAAATAGGTTGCATTATAAATAAACATATTGTACAATACATACCTAGTTGGAGCACTAATGAGCCTAGAAACTGAATGTTGGTCCATGTATTCAGACATATCAATCTGGAGAAGCAAGTTTAAGGCAAGAAATGTGAAAGAGGCAATGGGTTTATTTAATATGATGACACAAATTCAGCAGAAAAAGAAAGAATACACATGAGGATTATTGTTGTTAAAAACTTATAGAAAGGAAGAAGTTATTTTTTCAGTGATGAATACGACTCATGCAGGCAATGAATATGCAAATTTACATTTCCGAATTCAAGAAAACAACAATAGTTAACTTACATGTCACTCAAAAATCAAGCTAAAATAATTAACATTGTTGCAGTTAAAATTAGCATAAAAGTTATTAAAAATTGCAAAGTTAACAAGGAAATCAAGTAAAGAGTTCAGCTCAAGTGAACCATGTCAACTAAAAATATTGCTTGTTTGCATTGAATATATAAATAGGAAATTATATTTAAAATAGCTTGCATCAAAAATAAACATATTGCATAGTACATACCTAGGTGGAGCACCGATGAGCCTAGAAATTGAATGTTGTTCCATTTATTCAGGCATATAGCTAGAATACTCATGAGGATTATTGTTGTTACAAACTTATAGAAAGGAAGAAGTTATTTTTTCAGCAATAAATATGACTCAGCCAGGCAATGAATATGCAAATTTTAATTTCCCAATTCAAGAAAAAGTTACATGTCACTTAAAAATCAAGCTAAAATAATGAACATTGCCGCAGTTAAAATCATCATAAAAGTTATAAAAAATTGTAAACTTAACACTACCAAAAGAAGCAGTGTAATTATTATGCTTTGAATGATTAATATAAATGTGATGATTAGAATCTATACTCTTACAGTAAAAGCTGATTAGCAACACAACATTTTAGTTGTAGGAAATGGATTAAGACTGAAACATGGAGATCAAGCAAAGAGCTCAGCTCAAGTGAACCGTGCCATATTGAAATTAACATTTATATTATGTGTGGTATAATTTTTACATATAACTTAAGAAGTATGTATGAAAAACATTTAATATGCACTAAAATGCTTTTGCTTGAATGTTACTAGTGACTGTTCAAAATAGCATAGACAACATATATGTACTAGTGACTATTCAAAATAGCAAATACAACATATATGTTTATAGAAGATTTGATTGAGTACTATGATTGGTATTTGAAACCAAAACTTTGTAATAGTTGCAATATGAGAAAAGTATTTGATGTAGTCAAAGCCCTGTGCAATGATGTGAATGTATGAGTCAAGTTAGTATTACATAGAAAAAGTGATTTAATATGAAATTAGAAGAAACGAAAAGCATTGTCAATGTGTATACCTCAGTGAAGACGTTGTGTGGCCTAATCTTCAAGTGCAAGAACATGAGTTGTCTGACTACTTTGATTCAGACTAAACTTTCCTCTTAGTTGGAAGTCTCAAAACATAAATATAGTGGCTGGTTTGTCAATGACATATGTTTCATATGTCATGTTTTGTAAGGAAGGCTAGATTTGCTGAGCAATATTCTTCTTTGCAAAGCAGTGGATAGTTTGATTGTTGTTGTTAGTGATGATTGCTTTAACGTGCAGGTAATATATGTAGTTGACTTCCTCTTTACATTTGGCACAATATGATTTGTTGTCATTTAGTGTGGTGTAGGTGTCAAATATGTAGTTGCATTTAGGACAGAATGCATGAAATGGATTTGAATATGCATTTGCAGGTGTCAAGAGCCCAACAACATGTAAAAAGGTTCAAGAATATTAGCAAAATGTTGAATCTTATCGTAGGAAATGATAAGTACAAGGTATTCGAAATGGTTACCTAAAATGTTTTCTATAGGTTGGTTTCTTTGGCCATAATGTGTAACATGTTTGCAATTTGTCATTTTATCCACACACAAACATATAATGCACTATTACCTATAAATTTTGTACTGAAATTGATTCTACTATAACATGTGCTGACTTTTAGATTTGTAGATAACCCCTACCAATAATGGAAAAGAATTCCAATCAGTTGCTAATGTTTGTATGCACTTAATATTTGCAAGCTACATGATTAAAACATGGTTTATTCAATTAAATTAAATACTAGATACAAATATGAAAGAGAAGAATCAATTCAAAAATTGAATTATTAACATACAATATCCATATCCATTGTCAGTCCCAATCTCATTCCTATATCCTATATTTTCTCATGATTATTATTACCTATATCACACATCTCCTAGTGATTGTGATTAATAATATAATTTAGATCAAAATCTAAATTAGTTTCTTAATTATAAAGTTTTACTTTTATTTGAAAAAACTTGTTATATCATAATTGAAAAGTGGTTGTTTAATGTTTATCTGTTTCACCTATATATTTATTATATTTTAATGTTCTTTCAATAATTTTATATCTTCGTAATATTATTATTATATTACAAAAATTTGTATTGATTTTATATTCTAATGGTCCTATCATTTTTTTACATGACATTCTTATACTTTGAAGACTAATTTTACCAAGATTCAAATGAATGAGATTTCTACTAAAAAGCTGAAATCATTTCTTACTTCATAGTTCTTACTTTGATTCAAAAAACTTAGAAACATTTATAAAAGGAACGAGAAACTATAGAATGAAAATAGATAATTGCATACCTGTTACATAGTACTTATCTTAGTACTTTTTGAAAGGAGCCTGTAGACTTCAACGATATTGCTTAATCTGTACATGTATATATGAAACAATTATTACTAATAAAGAAAACAAAAAAGCATAATACAAAGGTAAATTGCAAATTCATTATTTTTTTTAATCAAACAAATAATGCACTGTTACCTATAAATATTATACTAAAATTGATTTTGCTACAAAATGTGCTCACGTTTAGATTCGCAAATAACCCTTGCCAATAATGGAACAGAATTCCAATCAGCTACTATTGTTTACATGCATATGATATTTGCAAGCAACATGATTGAAACATGGTTTGTTTGATTAAATTAAATAGTAGATATAAAGATGAAAGAGAAGATTCAATTAAAAAATTGAATTATTAACATACAATATCCATATCTTATTTTAAAAAACTTGCTATATCAGAATTGAAAAGTAGTTGTTTAATGTTTATCCATTTTAGTTATATATTTATTATATTTTAATGTTCTTGCAATAGTTTTCTACATCTATTTTTTAAAATTATTAAATTAAGAAATTAAAATATTTTATTATTTGTTTGAAATCTATTTTCATTTATATCTATTTTGATTTAATGTTTTACTTTTTATACATGAATATTACTATTTTTAGTTGTTATATTCTATAACAGTGACTGAACTAATATTGAATTATCAATCATAGATTTGTACTATTTAACATTATCTTTATTTTAAAATATCTTTATTAATTAAATAGCTTAATTGTTTTGAATTTTTTTTCTTAGAACTTATAGTATTTTTCATAATTGTATTTATAATCGTCACGGTGACTTTTTGCCTTCCTATTCAAACGTTGTAGCATTTAAGAGAAAAAAAAGCAAGTAAATAGATTGTAAAGAAGAAAATCTACAAAAAAATGAAGTAAATAGATTGCAATTTGAAATTGACATTTTACTTTCACAACCAATGGAAACATTATAATATCTTGGGAAGGAAGAAATATGAAATGAACATATTTTTTGTTTCAAAAAATAAAAGACCATCTCAAAAGAAGGTTCCATTGTACTTCATTTTGGAAGTAAAGGTCATCTAAAAAAAATCTGATTTCATTGCAAAAGTTTGCAAATTAATATCCCCTATTATTAATTGTCTAGAAAGCATGTCACATGTTATAAATCCCATTACCCATATTTAATGTTTGAAACAATCAATGTGTAGGTCATTTAATGCAGGTCTCTCAAGTAACTGCATATATACATCCATCCAACAAATTTATTACTATAATAGACATAACCAAGAGCAATTGAACCTCTACCATGCCCACCCAAATTGCAACAAATTCATAATCAATTCATAGGATTCCTTGATGTTCATAGAATAATTAAATAATCAATTAAATCAAAAATATTTTTTCAAATTTGTTTTTAAATATATAATGAAGTCGAGTAAGAGCTTACAACATTGTAAATTGCGAGCCTTTTACATGGCGGAATCTAATAGAGTTAAATAAAGTAAACAAAAATAATTAAATAAAACACATAATAATCAATCTTGACTTAGATTTCTTATCAATGGACTCTTCATCTCTTGATAAAAGAGTGAAGAAATCAAAAAATATCTAAAATAGAAAAAAGATAATAGAATCATTTTTATTTAATTCAAATAAACTATACAATGTGTTACCCCTTCTCATTTGATTAATATAAATATAAAAATTGTACTATCTAGTAAAAAAATTATTAATAGATGTCTAATTTACTGGCAAATAAAATATATATTAACATACCAATTTTGTTATCTAATTTGAATTTTATTTAACATCACTGTAAAACTTTATAACTCGTATTCAAACATAATTGATTAAATGGATAGACATTTGTCCTCCCTCATTCAGCAGCCATGAAATCATAAACCAAAATAATTAGATTACTATTATGTAGTGACAAAACGATCAAAATTATGTAAGAGCAAAATGTTAAACTATTATATACTCATTTCTTTCATTTAAACTGTACTCCAATGTCCTTCCCTAACGTGCATCTAGCGGCAAGTGTGAAATGGATTAACCAAAAACAATCATAAAAGTAAGCAAAAAGTTACCCCTAACTTACCCCTCTATTAAATCCATCGACCAACTTGATCGTTTACAGATTAGCTATGTGTGTGAAATTTGTAGCTCAGGATAGAAGAACTTTGCCTCCTTTCAATGTGACCATTACAGCTATCCTAACTCAAAGGAGTGGTCACTAAGTTTTGCAAAAGCTTATATAAAATACCCAGAGAATCTACCTTATACTCTTCATATGGACAAGATTAAAGGTCTCAGGAATATTGCCTCTTCCGTGGATTTGAAATGCCACATGCCCGAAATTAAGTTGGAGGACCTAAAGCTAGACTATAAGCATATATCTAAAACCACTCCAAGCGGGATCACATGTCTCGATATTTTTCCTTGTAGAGAAAGGGCTATAGTGGTGAGTAGAGACAACAGTGGGCATTTAAGCTTGTGGGATGCGCATTACAATATAGAGGAAGGAGATTATGATGGGCTTCCTATAAAAAATTTGAGGAATTCATTGGGATTAACTTAAAAGCGGTGCAAGATAACGAAACCATAAATAACCATCTCATCTTTTGAACTTGTAAGCTCGAAAATGTCATTTCCATTCTATGACATGAATATGTTCTTAAGAACACAACACCTAAAGCCCTAACAACTGGTTGGTGGCCATTTTTGATATTCGCCTATGAAATGCAAACTACAAAGCAAATATTTCAAAATATCCCATATCAAGAACCCCAATCCCTCCCGTCCGCTTCAACACAAATGTCCTAAAAACTCAAAAGACCAAAGCTCGATATGTATGTTGTAAGCCCTCTATTTGTATTTCAAAAACACGTTAAAAATAGAGCTCAACTTCAAAAATAGTACTATCAACCAAAAAAGAAAACCTAGGTTCCCAGTGCCTGTAAGAGGTGCACTATGACATTGTAATTTCAAACCCAAAAGGAAACCACTAAAAAAAGACAAAATCTAGGCTATATCTTGAAAGAAAAGTGAAAATCAGACCCTCAGATCCTTTTTAGCTCAGCTTAAATATGTGACCCCATGAAAGCTCACAAATATCTATATGCCTTCACAGAAAAAATAATGCAAAAGAATTAAAATGGACTTAAAAGGTTACCTATGCAATGTGAAGAAAACTTTGGTGATTCAGAACTTAAAGGAAATTAGTTCAGAAAAAATTTCTAATAATCTTTAAAAAGAGACTACAATTGAAGTATTGCACTTATCTCCTCTTCTTGGCAACACCTATAGTATCCTTGTTGTAGAATAAAATCATAGAAGCAAACAAATAAAACACCTAAAACATAATTTTTATTATAAACCTGAACTTCTCAAAGAAACAAAAAAATCCCAATGCTAAACAATCTAAATTATAGGGAAAATGTTATGACTAACCTTCACTAAAGTAACAGAAGGAAATACAAGCTTAGTTACTCTGTTGAGCCTACTTCTTCTTGTGTCACTCATAAACAAGAGAATAAGATTAAAGCGCCTCAATAAAAAATCAGGATAGAACCCCTGTAATAGAGACCGTGAGAATGATGCCGACAAATAAAGGACAAAAGGCTTATTTAATAACAATTGGAAAAGATAAAACTGCAATTAATGCATTCATTAACAAAGGTGTCAAAAAAATGATTTTTTTATTATAAGTTTATCTACTTGTCACAAATGTGCATAATATTCCAATCAATGCAGTTGTTGAGAAAATTATTAGTATTTTTGTTAAAGAAAATTGAAATTTTTCATTGCCTTTTTCATCATCAGCCAATACAAATTTTAAAAAATTGTATTTTACAATTCCAAAAAAAACATGCAAATTAATATACCTTTTGCAAACATTAGTATATCTTGAAATTTTTAGATTTTGTAACTAATGTGGAACTTCATGATTCCATTAGTTTCCTACCAAAGGCAAGAACTAATAATGAACAAAAAGACAAAATAGAGGTATAATAAAAAAAATTAAGAGAATATTTTCATAATAGAATTGAAATTGCATATTTTTCAATACTGTAATTTAGCAATCCATCTATAATTTCAAATTTTAAATTAATGAGATATAACCAATGTCATGTAGATAATCTATCATAATCAAATACATCACATGTCTAATATAACAAGATAGAAACAACATGCCTTCGCTATCTATTCATATGACTCGGGATGGTAACCATATGATGATAGAGTTGTACTCATTTGTATTAAAGCTAATAGATTTTCACAATCTAGATTCAATTGTAAAAATGATCTTTCTTTCTAGATTACATTGTGATTAATAATCATTTCACATCTTAGAAAATGTGATTTTTGTGTGTACAAAACTATGCAACTCTTTCTAATTGTATTGGGAGTGATTATTTCCAAATGTGTTGTGAGTGATTATTTCCAAATGTGTTGTGAGTGATTATTTCCAAATGTGTTGCCAATTTTTTTTAATTAATTCTTATTGCATCTTAATTTCACATATTTTGTATACATAACTTTGTTAGATTAATATTTTTAATAATCTTATTTTTGTTTATTTATGATTTTATTTTACATAAAAAAAATTATTTAAAAATATAAGTATATTATTTTACTTGCATTTAAAAACATAAATTTATATTAAAAATAATATATATTGAAATTTTAAAGATTTATATCATTTTATACTAGATTTAGATATTGTATAATAATCTCCTTCTAAATTATTTTGAAATAAACTATAATAATTAAATAAGGATTGATTTTTTCTCACTTTTATACTAATAATAATTTACACCTCATAACTCTAAATTTTACATAGACCAAATAGTGCATTTTCATAGGTGACAATTTTTTTAATAATGATATAAAACAATATAATCAAAATATTATAATAATATAAAGCATAAAATGGAGAAGAGAATTTACTTTATAGTGGCTATCGGCACTGATGTAATCTCTATTATAACTCTTTTAAACATATGATCGTAACATACACTCTTGCACCCACAAATTATCTTTGTTAAAAAGAAAATAATGTCAGTGCCATTAGCAGCCAAGGGAAATATTTGTGTGTGAAGACAATTTCTTGACTAAATGTTGGTATCATGCTCATTCCCATGGATAAAAATATCAAATTTAAGTTCCTTTGGCTTGCCAACATCTAACTATGAGAGATCATCTTTCACTTTTTCTAACACCATCAGTGTCCTCTTTTATCGGCCCATTTTCACCTTTCAAGTATTCGACACCACCGGATTGGCATAACAATCCGATGGCAAGTCTCTTAGAAAAAATGTCAACAAGCGAATGGAAGCATTTAAATGTTGTTAATTGTGGGCAAAGTTCATTTGTTTGGTGCTAAATTAGATTTTTGAATGGCCTTCTACCGTTAATGGGAGAAACATCAATGGAAATAATGGACATGTCACCAACCACTTTTCACACCAACAACCATTCTTCTCTCAACATTTCACAATTCCATTTTGACCTCAACCCAATTTCGGCATGTCACAACATTTCGAACACAACCCTCCTAGGAATAAGCCTATCGGCTTAATAAAGTGCAAGAATTCAAATTGAATATAATGTATGCCTTGTAATAAAAAACTATAGTTGAGGGTCATGTCACTATGCTTTTACTTGTTAGAAATGCTTTAGAATAACTAAGAGGGGGGTTGAATCAGTTATTCAAGGTCCAAATGTCCAATTCAAATTTTCGTCAAGTAAAGTGTGTCCATATAACTATCTATTCATCCAAGCTTTAACTTTCCTATTTAGCAAGTTACTGTAAATCAACATGCAAGCATAACACATGAAAAGATCAACACCTAACATAGTGATTTATGTGGAAACCCAATTTGGGAAACACAACTAGTAACATGCTACTCAATTCTCACTCTTTTGAAGTGATGCCCTATGAAAGTCTGCCTTGTTAAAGGCTACAACACACTGTTAAATGTGACCTAGTTAAAGGATTTAACCACCCTATTAGAAGTGGGCCTGGCTAGAGGACTTTAGAACATTCACTTAGAATGCCACCCTATTAAAGGATTTACAAATGGCTATTAAACCAACCTAAGTCAATAGGATTTTTTTTTTACCCTAGCTGATACAATTGCTAGAGAGTAACAATAAGGGGTCTTGACCTGATTACAGTATATAACTTATGTTGCAAATTTCAAATCACTTCTTTAGCTCATAACATTGTCTGGCTTTCAATCTCTGGAGTTCTGACAGCTTGCCCTCCTTTCAAGCTTTGTCTCCTTGAGTCTCCATGCTTAATGTACTAGTGCAATCCTCTCTTTCTGACCACTCATCGAAGTAGAGTCTATGTGCTATGTCCTTCCTTATCCTAGATGTCTTCTCCTTGACACCCTTCTACCACTTCACAATTTGGCACTCCAACAGCTCTTGCTTCTTGGTCTATGACTCCTTAAATAGAAGTCTAGAAATTTCTTTTCTTGCTCAATTCTTTTCTCCTTTAATTTCAGTTCGAATGGATTAGGTAGGATTCATTGGATCTAATCCACATTTTGTCCCTTCTAGAAACATCATGAAGAATTCTCTTGAATTCGCTCAAAAATGGTTTACATAGAATTTTGTACCACCAGCTCATCATCCTTATCCACTAACTAGTTCACAAAATTCAAGGTAACAAACTTGTCGGCTCAAATTTGGTAAATCTTTGACTTTTCAAATAGTGCAGTAGCTCGGCACTATTGAAATTTTGGTGCTCGGCACATACCATGTTACTCAGCACTAACTACATTTTTCTAATGCTCGGCACCTATTGTGAATTCACTCGACATCTACTAAGGTTTTCTAATGCTCAGTTCTTTCTATATCACTCGGCACTTGAACTTTACTCAGCACCTAAAGTTTACTCAACACACACTAGATTTTGCATTTGCTCGGCTCTAATTGAAAATTTTCTAGACTTAAACTAGCTTGCTCGACACTCACTAATGACCTTAGTTTAAGCTTTGCAGTCAACCTTGTTCCAACTTATACTTCTAGTGTTTCTAAGTGTGGCCAACCTTTGTATCTTCAAGTATGTTATCAATACATCATTTAACCATTGTCTTAACTGATCCTTGCACTTTATTACAAAACTATAGCTCAACCTTTCCCTTAGGTGCTTTTGTTACATCTTGTTGATTAAATCCTCTTCAGCAATCAACTAAGTGATAGTACTTGGATCTTATAAGCAATTGTCATTCCTACATGTAGTAGATTTGACATCAATGACAAAACAATGATTGAAAATATTCTTTCAACAAAAATCTCCCTCTTTCAATCAATCTTCTTCTTGCAATGATCTTTTCAATCAGATTTCCAACAATCTTCCTCTTTGATAGTAAACCTTTTCAATCAATTTTCCAACAATCTCCCTCTTTGGCATTGATGACAAACCAAAATGATCAACCATCAGACCAAACTATTCAACCATGCTATCAAAATGCTAACTAGGTTAGAAAAGTAAGTCAAATGCCAAAAAGATAAGATTACACAATTTCTTTCTTGATCTACTATCCTAATTACTTTACTTCTACTTCTCCCTCTTAGCTACTGTATCCTTTTTCTTTCCTTTTCTTTCTACTATTCCTCTTTTCAATGTTTACTTTGATCTTGTACAGCTCCTGACTCCTTACACTTATTTCTCCTGTAATGCCCTGCCAAGGGATCCAAAGAATTACACTAAGTTTACCTAACAATTTTATTTTTTAAACATGAAAGATAAACCATTCACAACACTTGCGGAAGCAATAGAAACAATTCGAATAAAAGTACACATAACATAACATAACAGATTACATTCTTTAAAGATCCCTTAACGTTGAATCACATATAATCATAACTTATTCATCTAACATCACATCCTTATGAAATAACAATGATACATCCAATGTACGTAAACAATATTACAAGTGTCTTTTTAGTAATTACATTTTAGTATAGCTCAATCATCCACTGTACATGTCACAGGGTATGAAAAAGCTTAAAGGAATAAAGCATCCATGTAAATAAAGTACATCATCATCCAATATTAATCCATGATGCAATTAAAGTAAATGAAACCACATATCATACATGATACATCATCATCATAAAGATATAAATATCCATTATAAGAGATAACCATATATCACAACATAAATAACTAAGTGCATGGTTCCTCCCAACCGTTAATAGCATCATTAGACCATCGTGGGCCCTAGCCATCCCTCTGTGCGTAACATCCCAAATCACCGAAGAGATCATCAGTATTAACATAGTAGGAATCTCACTCCTAAAACATCCTACTAACATGCAAAGTAGAGCATAGGATACCATCATCTAACATATGCAAATCATCAATATAGGAAACATACCAGCAAAGACATCCATCATAAGGTATATCATCTATCATAATGCTCCAAGAACATAATGAAGATAAATACCAACCAAGAATGCTCTAGCCACGGTGTCTCCGACGGATCTCAAATGATAAGAGTGGAAAATACACTACCACCTGACTGCGTGGAACCTAAGTGGTCCACTCCCACCGTGCTGAGGAGATAATCTTAAGTCCCACAAAGCATAAATCTCTATAAGTCCAGGAATCCTAAAAGTATACTAACTCAAAGTTTTTCATCACACACAAAATCGACATCTAATTCCCAGAGGCACACAAAGACATGTAGAAAACCTACTCTGCAAGCAAGAAAGTGTCATCGCATTTATCACGTACAAGTTACCCTGGCAGTTAGCTAAACTTCATGGATCCATACTGATCTCATGCGGCCACTAGTATCCTCTCATACTGACGAGGCATACTACGGAATGCACAATTGCAACCATGCGTTCTCACTACTCCCATCCTAGCCTGTACAAGCGCTCAAGGCATGGGCGAGAACATCAAAAAAATTATCTTTTTAGGTTCATTTAATCCTCATTTAGTGTGTAAATGTTATCACTTATTAACCAAACTTACAATGAGTTACCCTGGCAGCCACTTAGGGCCCCGGCCCCCATTGCAAGCCACTTCCCGACACTACAAGTAGATTACCTACCCTAAATTCATGGAATCATAAATCTCAAAATCACAAAAGATAATCCATAATAAAATCATCAAATATGCATAAAAGCATCAAATACCCATAATAAAAATCATCAAATCTCCAAGATAAGAATCATCAAATCTCCATGAGCATCTGAAAAGCATCCATAGAAAATCATGACCACAACAGTTCTCTATTGGCAACTGAAGGCATCACTGATAATCATAAATATCTATTGGTTCTCAATATCCAAAATATATCTCAAAATAAATCACAATATCCATTGGTTTTCAACAAGCAACCAAGAATATCTCAAAATCATACTGATTGAAGACTTCAAAATGGTTGAGTCAAAACATGTCACAACATGAAATCATCAAGAAATAAATCAACATTTCAGTCCCATCATGGCGACTAGAAAATAATCCAAGGATAACTAATCGATGACTCAAAAATGATTAGCTGAAGTGTCTCTCACACATATATCTCAGCTTCACATATGAAGACTGATGAACAAATACAAACATCTCATAGAGCATACGATCACATAACCATGGTTGGGTTTATAAAGATCAAGATCAAATAAAATCAACATGCCATCACATCTCATAACCCCCGAGCCTCTAGTAACAACCTAAGACTGGTCAACACTAGTCAACCCAAAAACCCAAAACAAGAAGCATAAAGAATACACGATGCAAACACATATTTTGATTTACTAAATTCACATAGTTGAATAATATGTAGGGGTTTCCAATTTTCTATTTGCAAGTATACTTTCAAGTGTCTTAAGTTTCATCATTTGACCTACAAGTCAACCCAATTGTTCTCTGATAGCATTATCCTTCCATTATTAAGAATTACATTCTAAGAATAACTTAAGGATAACTATTTACTCATTAAATTGATCATCATTACATTTTTTTAATTTATCTATGATCCATATTCTAATTGATAAACCTTTCAACTTTTCTAAGATCATTATTCGTTATATTATAAGAAGACCAATTATCATTCTTCGAATAAGAGATTATAACTTTATTTATCTCAATCCATTAACATAGGTACACCATCCATGACCTATTAACATCTTATTAGTTTTCAATTAGAAACTTAATTAAGTATTACTAAAGTTTGAGTCTTTTAATTTAATCGTCATCATCGTTGACAATCATATAATATCTAAATTCATAATTCAAGTCATAAGAATAAGACCTATCAACTTGATATCAATATTTTTACAATTTTATTAAAAGAATTAAATCTCCATTACATAACTTAAATATTAATTAAATCTAATTAACTTTAGTTAATTGATTTAGTTAATAATTTCACAACCAAACCATCAACCTAATGAATATTAATTGACTAATAACTAAAAGTCAGCCATACACAAATATTCATGTTCATAGTTCAATAATAATAACTTGCTAATGTTCAATGACAAGCTATCTTGGAAATCTTATTAATAGATCTCATTCATCATTCTTTATGAATACTAATATTTTTTTAATTAATTTGTATTAATGATAGTCATCTCAAGATAAATCTCAATCACATAATTATATTGACAACTCAATGAATATTGATTAAAAATCAATCATACTTCAAACCAAAAACTAATATCTTTTTTACAAAATTTTAATCATTAAATAATCTTCACTAGATTAACTCTAATCAAATTTGTTGATATCTATTTAAACCATTATTTATTAATAGTTTGTTAGTCCTTACAAACATTAATAAATAATAAACTCCTCAAACTATAAATACTCAATCTATAGAATCTTTCCATAAACTCATTAGTTAATATTTGGCTAACTCTTAACACCATTAAAGTATATCCATTAATAATACATCATAGCAAGGTTATTAAATATTATAACAATGACTATGACCCTTTAATCCAATACTATCTAAGTCTTCTTAATAATCATCATTAAACATTTTTATATATTTCCACCTCTTAATAATTAATATTAAAAGTTCTCTACATAAACTATATTAATATCTTTTCTCTATTAATAATAATTGACAAATTATTATTAATCATATATCATTTATCATTTCAATAAGTCGATTTACAATTTCTTTTAAACACTTCAAAGACAATAATCCTCATTGATAAATTTCATTCAATTATTTAATTCCACTTATTAATATCTCTATTCTTTTAATTTTCCCTCATTTAAAAATCTATTTACTTAAATTGACTAATAATTAATTACACTTCTTCTGCTATTAACTAATTTTAATTAAATTTGATTTAATTAGATTAGATAATAAATCATATAAAACTAATACATATTAATAAGATTCTAATAAGGGAAGATTGCAATAATATCTTTAATTCATTCCATGTTTTGATATATTATTTTTGTGAAGTTTAAGTATAAAGAACTCTTGGTTATGAGAAATGAAGAAATATCTGTCCTTGAATAAAACAGTTTCAGTACGACGGTCATATCTCCCTAATGAACCATTGGATCAAGCTGAAATTTAAATATGTTGGAGAGGGCCAAGTTGCGCCGATTCTGACTGGAGCGATCGAATAAATTTGATCACAATAAAAAGTTATGAATGACTGAGTTCGGGTCTATCCAAGAGGCAGCGACAGGACAATTTGTGATGAATTAAGAATTTCCTGTTAAAATAATTGTTCTCTAAATTTAACCATAAAAGGGTTTGTTCATATGCATCTAAAAATATAATTAATAGAAATATTACATCTAATCATTCGAATTTTCAACTTAGAATTTCTATTTTAATTTCAAATCTTATCTATCTAATTTCACGATATAAATTCGAACCTAAACCTAATTAAGATCTAATTATTTCTCCTTAATTGGATCTAGGATTTTTCTATTGTTTTCTTCTCATCCAAATAAAACATCTAGATTCCAATTTCAAATACAGAGAGTATTCAGACACATAAAACAGATATGATGAAGACAGGAAGAGAAAGAGTGCAAAGGGAATATGAGAATATCACGAGTGCGCCTGGACACTGATGTTAATTTGCCATGCCTCAAAAGTCCATAGAAAATCTTTTTCTTCTCCATCATTCGCAATTCTTCCAAGAATCCAAGCCGATTGAATCCTCCAAGTGATTAGAAGTGCTAAAAGGAGCATAGAAGCAAGTAGAAAATATATGAGCATATGAATCTTCTCCCATGCATGTAAGCTTTGAAGCTTCTATTTTAGCTTGTAGCTCGTGGCTTCGCTTAAGCTTGTAGCTTCCATTAAGCTTTTTTTTTTAAAGCTTCTATGAATGCCTGAATATCAAGAGCTCTCAAGAAACCTTTGGAATGCTTCTTGAAACTGCTGAAAGGTGTCACCAACTAAGCATGGATCTTTTCCAATTCTTTTTTATGAGTCATAGAATTGTAGACACCTTGTGCTTATTTGATGCACTAACCTTCGTGTTGTTGACACATGTTAATTCTCATGCAAGCTTATAACTCCAATTTACTTTACTCTTTCCAATTTTATTTATTTATTTATTAAGTCTCATGCACTAACTTTAATATCTCCACTTTTCAATCTTAATATATTTATATTTTAATCATATGAGATTTAGAATCTTTTAATAATTTAAAATATATTTTTCACTTTTAAACTTTATTGCTAAAATATTTATTAGCTTTAATAATAATATTATTTAGTCATTTATTTAAAAATGAGCTCCAAATATATTATTATTAAAATAAATATTGTCACATTCCAAATTTAATATTATAACTTTTATCTTCCAATTTAATTATTTTATTTTCAAATTTAATTATTTTATTTAATTAATTTTTCAATTAATTAAATAAAATAAATATTAAAATATCATATTAATTTTTTTATTTAATTAAACCATTAATTAAATCTTTTAATTAGGCTTAATTAATAGAAAATACACCAAAGACTCACAAAGGTCAAATATGAAAATCCATCATAGCCAAAATACATACAAATCAAACCAAGGGGTTTATATCACGAATTACGTCATCTGACACATTCGAAAGGTACTCAACTTAGATACTTGCCCTAATTTTTCAATTAGAACAAATGGCTTAAAGGGTTGGGATTTGGACTTGGAAATTTATCTCTCCTCTCTTATCATTGAGATAATGTGATAGGGTACACTCATCCTGGCAATTCAGGGAAGTCGATACCCGATACCTGCAACCTGCATAAAAACCATGCATGTACAAACACAATATGTACTAAACTAAATAGGCAATGGCAAGAAGTGGTGCATCGTATAGATCCCGACTAGCAGGTGACTACGACTCCCTTCCTTAACCACATCAGACACGTCATACAAAAGCAAACACGCAAAGAAAACACACACACCATACACATGCAAGTATGGGGTAAGTATCCATAAAAAACACATATGATAATAAATCATCTTACTAATCATCATTAATAACTGAAAGCAATGTAATAATCATCATACATACATGAAATATAGAGTCTAAGTAATCTCATCACATAATAAACTGAATTCATAGCACAATATCTGATAATCTCAAAAGAATGTTACTAACCAACAACATGAGACTAGCTCTAAAAGAGTTCAGCAATGGTAACAAAATGCGAACTAGGGGCAGGCACTACATCTCCCTCTGCATGCATTGCTCATCTTCTACTATTCTGGTATCTGACTACATCATTCTCTAATCAATTTCTTCATTCTTCTTCATCTTCTCCCTCAACTGTTGATCAGTTTTTGCCATTTCTCACTCTTTGACAACAATTCCAAAGACATATTATCTCAACATCTTAACATGCAAGTATAGCATTTGCAGGTTCTCTCAATTTCTCTCTTTGTCACCTTGCTTGTGACTGATTTGAAACTTCATCACTTTAATTACTTTAGGCAAAATCCTAAAGTAAATATCCTCTACATCAATGTGTAATATTTCAATAGTCAATTCATTTGATGCAGGGCAGTCTTTCTTTTACTTCAAGTAGCCTTGGCTAGGGGTATCACCCCTAACTTACCTCTAAGATACACAAAAGCATCTTTAGGTAGTGCTTTTGTGAAAATGCCAAAAATCTATTCCTTTGAGCTAACATATTCCATCTTCACTTGTTTGTCTTCCACTAATTCTCTTACATAGTGATATTTGATTGCAATATGCTTTGTTTTGGCATGCATCATAGGATTCTTTGATATGTTGATAGCACTTGTATTATCACAATAAAGTATCACATGCTCATTTACCTCTTCTTTCATGTCTTGCAATAGATGTTTCATCCATACAATATTAGTGCAATTGATAGCAGCTGCAACACATTTAGCTTATGTTGTTGACTGTGAGGTACAACTTTTCTTTTTGTTGGTCCAAGTAATCAGTCTTTTTCCTAAGAAAAGTGCTCTTCCACTGGTGTTTTTTCTGTCATCAATATTACCTCCCCAATCTGCATCAATGTAGGCTCTTAACTCAAACTTTTCACTCCTCTTATAATACAAACCAAAGTCATCAATTCTTTTTAGGTACCTCAATATTCTTTTCACTGCCATCATATGATTTTCTTTTAGATTAGCAGTAAATTTTGCCACTATTCCAACAGCTAATGCAATGTCTAGTCTACTATGTACAACATACTGCAACTTTCCAATCATTGATCTATACATTGTCTGATTCACTTCAACTGACTCATTATTCTTAGATAGTTTATGTCATGTTACCATTAGTGTGCTGACTGGTTTTGAGTCTTCTAATTCAAATGTCTTGAGTATCTCCTTGATGTTAGATTATGGTGACTGATCAGGAAAGTATTGTACATACTTCATAAATAGTGGGGTTTGGGGCATCGGCCCGAAAAAAATTTTGGGCCGTGGTCGACATGGTAGCCGACATATTATGGCCGACATATGGCCAACATGTTATAACCCTAAAGCAGTTTAATACTTATATAAAAGGGTTTAGGGTTGGGTATTTTTTATTATGTCGTGATGTGAAATTGGTTCTTGCGGTGGTATTGAGCTGTAAGGGATTACAGATTGTAATCAGGTTGTCATCACTGGATTGTAATAAGATCAAACTTGTTGTTTGGTGGGTGTAGCCCAAGGAATGGGTGAACCACATTAAATCTTGGTGTCTTGTGTTCATTTCTATGTGATCTATTATTTTCTATTATTGGTTATATTTGCATGTAGTTTTTATTTATGTCCGTGGTTTATCCTAACAAGTGGTATTAGAGCGAGGTTGTCTTTATGTTATCCTTTGCAAGAAAGTTTCATGGTTAAGTGGGAGTCTCATGATTGAGTGAGAGCGATGGCAGATGAGGGTAAGCTGAGGGTTGATAGGTTTAATGGGCAGAACTTCCAGTTATGGAAGATGCAAATGGAAGACTATCTATATCAAAAGGATTTATGGAAGTCGTTGGAAGGCAAAGCCAAGAATCAGGGACCTATGTCAGAGGCTGAATGGGATCTTTTGGACAGAAAAGCACTCAAAAGCATTCGGTTATGCTTGGCACCATCGGTGGCATTTAATATTACAAAAGAAAAGACGATAGAAGATTTGATGAAAACCCTAGTGACACTGTATGAAAAGCCCTTCGCTTCAAATAAGGTATTTCTCATGAAGTGTTTATTTAATATGAAAATGGCAGAAGGTGGATCTGTTGTGGATCATTTAAATGAGTTTAATACTATTACTAGTCAATTATCTTCTATGGGTATCAATTTTGATGAAGAAATTAGGGCTCTCTTGATTTTGTGTTCTTTGCCTGAAAGCTAGAATGGCTTGGTAATGGCAGTGAGTAATTCTTTTCCTAGATCTAGTACCCTAAAATATGATGATGTGATCGATGTTGTTTTGAGTGAGAAAACTCGTAGGAAATCTTCAGGTGGATCTACATCAGGAAGTGCTTTGAATGCGCAAAACGAGGGCAGAACGACTGAAAGAGGAAGTAACTCTGGAAATCGTGAAAAATCAAGAGGAAAGTTAAAAGGGAGGAGGTCTCAATCGAGAGGACCAAATAATTGCTGGTACTGTGGGAAACTAGGGAACAAAAAGGAAGATTGCTAGAATCGAAAGAAAATTGAAGGAGATAAATCAGATAGAGACAAGGAGGCAAATGTGGTAAGTAAAAAATCTGAAGAGGATGCTTTGCTTCTGTCTTTAGAGAGTGTTGATGATTCATGAGTTTTAGAGTCTGGTGCTTCATTTCATGCTACACCTCATAGAGGTTATTTCATTGATTATGTCCAAGGGGATTTTGAGCTTGTTTATTTGGGGGATAATGAACCCTGTCAAATTGCTGGAAAGGGAAAAATTAAGATTAAGTTGTAGAATGGGAATCATTGACTACTACATGAGGTAAGACATGTTCCAAGGCTGAGTAAAAATTTAATTTCAGCTGGGCAACTCGGTGATGAGGGTTGTGTAGTTACTTTTAATGATAAAAATTGGAAGGTTTCAAAAGGTTCCCTTGTAGTAGCAAAAGGTGTAAAAGTAGGCACCTTAAATCTTTGTACAGGTCATATTGTTCCTACTACTTTGATTGTTTCAGAGAAAAATGAATGTTCAGGAACAATTGCTGCAGCTGAGCAGGGAGAACAAATAGCTGTTGTAGATTCTGATACAGCGTTGTGCCACAACAAACTTGGGCACATGAGTGAGAAAGGTATGAAAGTACTTCATTCAAAGAAAGTTTTACCAGGTCTAAAATGTGTTAATATGGATTTTTGTGAAAGTTGTGTGTATGGAAAACAAAAGAGAGTGAGTTTTGTAAAGACTGGGAAGGAAAATAAAAAGGAGAAATTAGAGCTTGTGCATACAGATGTATGGGGACTAGCTCAGGTATCTTCCCTTAGTGGCTCTCATTATTATCTTACATTTATTGATGATGCAACTAGAAAAGTATGAGTTTATTTTTTTAGAAAGAAATTTGATGTATTTCAAACTTTTAAGAAATGGAAATGCTTGGTTGAAAATGAGACTAGTAAGAAATTAAAATGTCTCAGATCTGATAATGGTGGTGAGTATTGCAGTCATGAATTTGAAGATTATTACTCCACTAATGGTATTCGTAGATAGAAAATTGTTCCAAGGACTCCACATAAAAATGGAGTGGCTGAACACATGAACGGGACTATAATGGAGTGCGCAAGGAGCATGAGGTTGCATGTTGGGTTGCCCTTACACATGTGGGCAGAGGTTGGCAATACTGCAGTATATTTGATTAATAGAGGTCCCTCTACTCTTTTGGGTTGTGGTATTTCAGAGAAAACATGAACTGGTAAGAAGGTGAGTTATTCTTTTCTCAAGACCTTCGGTTGTGAAGCTTTTGCTCATAGAGAGTCTAAAAATAGAACCAAGCTAGAAGCTAAATCAAAGAAATGTGTCTTTGTTGGATATGGCATTAATGAATTTGGTTATAGGCTTTGGGATTTTGAAAATCTTAAAATTGTTAGAAGTCAGGATGTCATATTCAATGAGAAAGTGTTGTACAAAGATCTGTTGCAGCAACATGAGAAGAAAGAAGATGATTATGTAGTGTTGGATGATACTCCAAAAGCTAATGTTCCAGCCATTCCTCATGATGTGCAACAACCGTAACAAAAAATACCACACACACCAGTGAATGTTAGATGGTCAACGAGGCAAATTAGACCTCCACAAAGATTTTCTCCCTCTTTGTATTCTATTTTACTTACTGATGTTGGCGAACCTGAAAGTTATGATGAAGTTGTGCGGGTGGATATTAAGATTCAATGGGAGTCTACAATGAAAGATGAAATGGACTCTTTGCTATAGAATAAGACATGGGATCTATACAAGTTGCTTGCAGGTAAAAAGGCTTTACAGAATAAGTGGGTTTACAGGTTGAAAGAAGAGGAAGGAGGTAAGAAAAGATTTAAGGCTAGGTTACTTGTAAAAGGATTTGCACAGAAAAAGGGAATTGATTTTGATGAGATATTTTCTCCTGTTATTAAAATGACTTCTATCCGTACTGTTTTAAGTATTGTGGCTACTGAAGATTTGCATTTAGAGCAATTGGATGTTAAAACAACCTTTCTTTATGGTGATTTGGATGAAGAAATATATATGGCCCAGCCATGGGGATTTGAGGTCAAAGGTAAGGAGAACTTAGTGTGCAAATTGAAAAAAAGTTTATATGGTTTGAAGCAAGCACCTTGGCAATGGTATCTAAAATTTGACAGGTTTATGCATGAGCATGGCTATAACAGGTGTCATTCAGATTATTGTGTTTATTTTAAGAGGTTGGATGATGATAGCTACATTATTTTATGTTTATATGTTGATGATATGCTTGTAGCTGAGTCTAACATGGATCATATTAAGGGGCCAAAATGCCAGTTAGCACATGCATTTTCTATGAAGGATTTGGGGATAGCAAAACAAATCTTTGGTATGAAGATTTGCAAAGATAGGAAGAACAGAACATTGACACTATCTCAAGCTGATTATGTTGAGAAGGTGTTGCAACGTTTCTCTATGGAGAATGCTAAAGTTGTCAGCACACCTTTACCTGGTCATTTGAAATTGACTAAGGAGATGTGTCCCAAGACATAGGAAGAGGAGGATAAGATGTCCAAGGTACCCTATGCTTCAGCTGTAGGAAGCTTGATGTATGCTATGGTATGCACTAGGCCAGATATTGCACATGCAGTGGGAGTCATTAGCAAGTATATGAGTCATCCAGGATTTGAGCATTGGAATGTTGTCAAGTGGATTCTCAGATATTTGAGAGGAACATCCAATAAGTGTTTACACTTTGGGGGCTCTACTACTAATTTACAGGGCTATGTTGACTCAGATTTGGCAAGGGATATTGATACCAGGTGGAGTACTACAAGTTATGTCTTTACTGTTGGTGGGGCAGCTGTGAGTTGGGTTTCTAGGTTACAAAAGATTAATGCTCTATCCACTACAGAGGCAGAGTATGTTGCTTCTATAGAGGTAGCCAAGGAGATGATATGGCTTCAGTTCTTCTTGGAAGAATTGGAACATCCTTAGAAGGATAATTATTTTTTCACAGATAGTCAGAGTGCCATTCATCTTGCTAAGAATTCAGCTCTGCATTCTAAGATCAAACACATATAGTTGCGGTACCATTTCATTCGGTCAGTTTTGGAGCATGGACAGTTAAAGTTGGAGAAGATACATACCAATGACAATCCAGCAGATATGTTGACAAAGGTTGTAACACGGGAGAAGCTGAACTCCTCTTCAGCTTCGGTTGGTCTTTTAGACTGAACATGAATAAAAGAACAGCAGAGTCCAAGGTGGTTTGATCCAGTGGGAGTCCCATGTGGTAGTTGTATTGGTACAGGATCAGTCTCCAAGTGGGAGATTGATGTTTAGTGTGGAGCCTGATCAGTCCCCAAGTGAGAGATTGTTAGATTATGGTGACTGATCAGGAAAGTACTATACATACTTCATAAATAGTGGGGTTCAGGGCATCGGCCCAAAAAAAAATTTGGGTCGTGGCCGACATGGTAGCCGACATATTATGGCCGACATGTTATAACCTTAAAGTGGTTTAATACTTGTATAAAAGGGTTTAGGGTTGGGTATTTTTCATTATGTTGTGATGCGAAATTGGTTCTTGCAGCGGTATTGAGCTGTAAGGGATTACAGATTGTAATCAAGTTGTAATCATTGGATTGTAATAAGATCGGACTTTTTGTTTGGTGGACATAGCCCAGGGATTGGGTGAACCACGTTAAATCTTGGTGCCTTGTGTTCATTTCTGTGTGATCTATTATTTTCTGTTATTGGTTATATTTGCATGTAGTTTTTATTTATGTCTGTGGTTTATCCTAACACTTGATGTATTTTGATTGGGTCACAAATATGTCATGTTTCAATTGATGTACTTGCAATCCAACAAAGAATTTGATTTCTCCAAACATTGACATTTCAAACTCATGTTTCATTTGATCAGCAAAATCTTTGCATAGAACATCTTTTCGTCCAAATATTATATCATCAACAAATATTTTAGATATCAAAATGTCTTTACCTTTTTCTCCCTTGATATACAGGTTGTTGTTATCATCTGTACTCTCAAATCTTATCTTCACAAGATATTTGTGCTATCTATCATACCATCCTCTAGGTGCTTGCTTCAAACCATAGAGTGCCTTATGCAGTTTGCAAACCATATTCTTGTTGTTGTCATCAACAAATCTCTCTAGTTGTTCTATGTAGACTTCCTCTTCTAGTATACCATTCAGAAAAACAGACTTTACATCTATAAGGAAACTTGGCAATAAAGAATATAACCGTTTTCACATAACCCATAATAGATCTAAAATAAACACGGAATTAAAATCCACATGCAAGAGAATAGACAACATACCCACAAAATTGTGACACAAGATATACTCTGGGAAACCCTCATTGAGAGAAAAACTCAACCTCCAAAAGCATCCATCAACATGTATTATTCAGCAAAAAAAAAAACCATTGCCATACAACCATGGAAGCCTTCATGGCCATAGCCACAACTAGGCAAACTATGTGAACAAGCATGAATCCACACATTCCATGCGATGCTTCCAACCTTCACAAATGCTCCCTTGGCTAACTTGTCAAGCCTTGTCTTGCTCGACTCTTGCCTTTTTCACTCTTACTCTACAACAACTAACCTTGTAGCTGCTTATATAGTAGCAAGTCTCACAAAATCACTAAGTGGTATTACACAAAATATGTTCTAAAACCATGTGCTACCTAACCCACTGAACCCACATTTAATATTGGGCATTTAATTCTTTTTCCCAATATTAAATAGTTACATGAAATATTATCACAATGTTACAATACAACTCATCAAGAATATTCCATGGAAATATTTAAATATTGCACGTCCATCTAGGCACAACATTACATAATAAAATAAAATAATAAAATATAACAATATTATGCAATGTGTGCAACACCCATTATCTCAACAATCTCCCACTTGTTGTATTCATTGCATAGGGTCAATCCGTAGCCACATAAATGAACAAGGGAACAATCCCTCCCAACACATCCACCATCATGGATCAAACTACACCAAGTGCTCCATCCTGGTACCCACAACAAAATCAAAGTATCTAGCATCTCAAACATGAATGATCTCGCGTCCTATTATGCCACTGCCACTGGGCATACATAGAAGCCATCCAAAGAGAAAGCCACCCAACCTGTCACATTAGAAGATCATAAAATCATGTACCAACTAAAATTTCAAGCACAAATAACCTGATCCAAAGGAAATCACATGTATCCGTAGTTGTTAAAATATCCATAGCTGAAATAGCACCCACAACAAGTGTCAAACCCATCCAACTATCCTTACCTCAAAGGTATAACAAGTGAATCTCATATCACCAACATATCCAATCTAAAAACCTGCAATCACAAGCCTCAAAAGCAATACCTGCCACATATATACCAAGAAGCTCCCACTGCAAAAGATAATGTCAAATCTATAACCAATCCACTCACAACATCTCAAAGAAGTGAATCCATGTAGTATCAAGGACATCCATAATACATAAATGGATATCCTACAAGAACAACTCTCATAACAAGTCTCGAATAGTCTTCCAAATTCTCCACAACCAACAGATGAAAGAGATAAAAGAATAACCATGTCATCTCTCACATGACATACATGAGCACAAATCAGTGATCACAATCTCCAACCAATCTCAAATCTAATGTAGGCAAAACTAAACATCCAAGAAGATAACCAAGACCAAGAAAAACCATGCAAATCATAACCTATATCATGTCCTTCTACACAAACCTCTAGATGTAAATTGCGCAAGTATGATCTCCTCCATAAAACTGCAACAAGAAGCCTCAACAACATCCAAACCATACCATATAACTAATTATGGATGTAAGCCTCTCACAAGAAGATCAAACTCATAAACCATTCATAAACCAAAGAATATGCCCAATATAAAACCATCTCCTAAACTCAACCAACATAATAACATATGCACATGGAGATAACCAATGCTAAACCATCTCTCAAATGAACTCTGCAGAACTAACTCATGTATCATAGCTCAAGATCCATATCCATGAAAGACAAGCATAAATATAATGCAACTGAGAGAAACAATGGGCTATACCTCTCAAGTAGCAAATCACCGAGTAGACCAAGAGTGAGGAATGAGAATGCTCATCAAGATACCCAAGTCTCCAACCAAGATTCATCTAAGAACAATCTCCTCTCGAGTCCATATCAGGTGACTACCCCTCGCACTTCCTATTGTGATGGAGTACTGCTCTGATACCACTTGATGTAGGTATGCTCTGATACCACTGACGAAGGGCCACACCACCCTTACCAAATCACAACCAAGAATGCAACAATAAGGAAACAAAGAGATGACAAAATACTTTCCAAGCAATTTTATTATACTTGACAATCCAATAGTAATTACAATAACATTTCTACAAGATCTCTCAAGATCCAATCCAAACCCAAGCTAGTCCAGATCCACACTCTCGTAGAAACCTCTGAGATCTCAGCTTGTGCTCGCAAGCCACCAAGAAACCTCCTTGTTTCTAAACTGCAGTCACTAGCTCTTCTCCAACCTTATTCAAGATCCAAGTGTAAACTGCCTCACATTCGGCGCTCTGTCTACACACTCACAAATCCATCACAATCCTGTTGTAAACTGCCTCACATTCGGTGCTCTGTCCATAGACTCAAGAAAACTCACTCTTTACTTCCTCCTTCTCTTTCACACCTTTCAGCTTTCACCTTCCAAAGCTTTCCTTCCACAGCTTCTACTTCTCAAGCCTCCCCTTCTCGAGCTTCTCCTTCTCGAGCTTCCACTTCTCAAGCTTGATTAAAAATGCTCATATGCCTTGCTTAAATAGGCACTTACCGCCCAATACATGACTTAACCACAACCTTCTAGAATTCCTCCACAACCTTCTACAACTTCCATAACTTTCTACAATATCCACAACTTTCTACAATATTCATAACTTTCTAGAATTCTTCCCACACACTTCGATAAATGGAATGACAACCATTTATTTTTTTATTTTTTTCCTATTATGCCACCTATGCACCTCAAAAATAAAAATCCTCTTTTCCTTTCTTTTCTCCTTTTTTTTCTCTTTTTATTTTTTATTTTTTAATTTCTCCTCTAATTTTCGTCACTTTCTCTCTCCTCTAGAATTTTTTTTTTCCCTTTTTTTTTCATTTTTTTTCAATAATTTTTCCATGCAAAATGCTCCTGCATCATGTTGAAACCGTCAACCATCCCAACAAATACATCTCTAATCCAAGAGAAATCAACATCACCACCGTCTCTAAGTATCCATGAGCACCTATAACCAATCAATCCATGCCAACTCCAAATGCAACATAGCAATATCATGAAGTATCCAGCTTATGATCAGTGTACTCAATACCAAGAAACTAAAACAAGATCAATGTCAAAGTTTCAACCATGGCCTCAGGAACATAAACATGACAACAAGATCTAACCATCTCAACCAAAGAGATAACATGCTCCACATGAACATACTATAACATGTCACAACTCTAAACGTGTATCAAGAGTATACCATGACATAATAACAAAACCATCCTCATACTAAGGATAACATGCCAAATAAAAGCATAAACCACACCTTTGCCAAGAACCTTGTGAGACCATGAAGAAAACCATCTCCACACACCATGAAGAAAACCATCTCCACATACCATGAAGAACCATCTCCACATACCATGAAGATAACCAAGAACCCAATGAATCCTTAAGATTTAACCATCTTCACACACCATGAAGATAACCAAGTGTGCCATGCAAATGTCAGAGACGCTTCTATAGCAATAGGATCTAAGACAAACCTCTGACATCTGCAAACACTCAATAAATATATCAATACCAAGAACTCCCACTCAACTGTGGTACCAACTCTCCCATGGCATCATAAAATTCATCTCCTACATGAAGATCCAAACCAAACCAGGAACTAATCCTACATTGTCACCTCATCATTGTCACAAGCTCCCACTAAACTATGTATCCAAGCTATCCATGACATCATGATGAAAATCCATCCTCTAACCATTGGAATCAACCAAGACATCAAACCATCAAAGAACTCAAAGTACACATCATGAGATCCTCAAAAGAAACCAAATAACCATAATTCTCAACCAAGAAGATATACCACCATAACTAAATCAGAAATCAAAACTAGTGATCATTAAGGATGTACCTGTATATCCAATCATTTCATGCCAAAACCATGGCACCATGATCACATCCATGAACCAAGCATCTAGCTCTCAATGTGTCCAACCTATCAGCATAAAATAGTCAACCATAATTCTCCACCATGACTATACCTGGTAACAACATCTCATCCATTCTACATGAAGAAAAAATCAACAAATCATGTGACTTAGGGCATAGACAACCCAAATCCAAGCCACCAATCTGAATATGCATCAATAATGAAAGATCAATGGGCAAAGACAACTCATAATCAAGCCATAAATGCAACCTGTAAGTATAGACTGCTTACAACACTGCACAACTTGTAGATCCAACAAGTCCTCATACATATCCAAACAAAACATTGATAACCATATTATCATGAAACCAAACTTGAGTATACAATAACATCAAATCTTAAATCTCCAATGCCATAAACTCACAATGTTACCATAGTCAAGAAAATATCTATAAACTATTCAGATCAATATATCACCAAATAAACCATGCCAAATCTACACCAAATCTAAACCAATGTGTAGAGCTCTCCAATAGCTTTCTGTTGACTACTCGAAGTCCAAAATCCGATTTCGTATACCCAAGTTATGTCCTAATTCGTGCTCAAAATAAACATCTGACTTTAAGGCTCTTAAAACCTGATAAAAATATCAAAATCATAAAACCAAACCTACACCATGTTGTAGTGCTCTGAATTAGCTTTCCAATTCCTGTAAGAACTCTAAAATCCGATATTCTAAGAGAAAGTTATGGCCGTTTTACTAAGACAGTCTTTTTATCATTTTCAGTGCAATTTTTCACTTTTTTTTTTTTTTTTGTGAGGAAAATTTTGACGGGATTAAATTTGACGGCCATCATGGGCTGAAACTAAAAAACTCTTTTATTTCTTTTAAACATGGCCAAACTAACGCATATTATATATCAAAATTTATGAAAATGTTGATCCGGATCCAATGGTGAGGTTTTTTTTTACCCAAGAGGTCATTTCTGCAAGCTACCCCTTAAAATCCTCATTTTAAATGAAACATCCGAAAAAATATTTTTGTCCAACAATTTCACATGTCCAAATCTTTTAATATCTTATCATAACAGCAAATCCAAAACTCTCAGATCTACAATAAAAACTCATATATCTTGCCCTTTCTTTTATCCTCTCGTGTAATCCCATAGATTCAATCTAGGGTTACAATAATAAAACCATAGCTCTAATACCACTTGTAAGGAAACTTGGCAATAAAGAATATAACTGTTTCCACATAACCCATAATAGATCTAAAATAAACATGAAATTTAAATCCACATGCAAGAGAATAGACAACATACGCACAAAATTGTGACACAAGATATACCCTGGAAAACCCTCATTGAGGGAAAAACCCAACTTCCAAAAGCATCCATCACCATGTATTATTCAGCAAAAAAATTACCATTGCCATACAACCATGGAAGCCTTCATGGCCATAGCCACAACTAAGCAAACTATGTGAACAAGCATGAATCCACACATCCCATGTCATGCTTCCAACTTTCACAAATGCTCCCTTGGCTAACTTGTCAAGTCTTGTCCTGCTCGACTCTTACCTTTTCCACTCTTATTCTACAACAACTACCCTTGTGGCTGCTTATATAATAGCAAGTCTCACAAAACCACTAAGTGGTATTACATAAACCATGTGCTACCTAACCCACTGACCCCACATTTAATATCGGGCATTTAATTCTTTTCTCCAATATTAAATAATTACATGAAATATTATCACAATGTTACAATATAACTCATCAAGAATATTTCATGAGAATATTTAAATGTTGCACGTTCATCTAGGCACAACATTACATACTAAAATATAACAATATGATCCAATGTGTGCAACACCCATTATCTCAACAACATCCATTTGGTAAACCTTAAAACCTTTGTAAGCAACATATGCAAGCAGTGTTCTTACTCCTTCCATTCTTGCAATAGGGGCAAATGTTTCTCCATAATCCAATCCTTCTTCTTGTGCATAGCCTTTGCAGACTAGTCTAGCCTTATTTCTTTTTATCTCACCATTCTCATCAAGTTTGTTTCTAAAGACCCATTTGGTACCAATTACATTCTTGTCAACTGGTCTAGGAACTAGAGTCCAAGTTTTGTTCTTCTCAATCTGATCTATCTCTTCTTCCATAGCTTTATATCAATCATCATTTTGTAGAACATCTTTCACTATTTTGGGCTCAACCTTTCTCAGCAGACATGATTCATTCATTAGTTTATTCTTTGTCATTGGTCTGGCATCCTTGTCGCCAATGATTTGTTCTGCAGGGTGATGTCTCCTCACATGCTTAGCTAGTCTTGGTTCTGTCCTTTCCATATTTGATCCTTCAGCTTCAGAGTCATATTTCTCTTCTCCATCTGGTATTTTATCATCTCTTCCATGTGTACTATTTTCAAAATCAGAATGTGCATTTTCTTCATTCTACAACTCGTCTTATGAATGCAGCTCGACATTCACTAGTTGTGACTCGGCTGATAATAAAATTTATTGTTGATTCCCAACTTAATTGGCAACTTCATCTTCGACAGTCATTCCTTCATAGAAGTATACAAAATATCTATAATCTTCTAATTTCTTGGATTCATCAACTTGGACTTCTGCATACCCATTAAAATTTATATTTTCACTCTTCACAATCTTGTTAGTGTTAGTATTCAAACACTTATATGCTTTGCTTCTACTGGAGTATCCAAAGAATATGCCTTCATCACTTTTTGCATCAAACTTGTCATTTCTAGGGTCTTTAAGAATATAGCATTTGCAACCAAATATTTTGAAATGTTTTACATTAGGTGAGTGACCATACCATAATTCAAAAGGTGTTGCATTTGTCCCTTTCTTGACTTGGACTCTATTCAAGGTGTAAACAATAGTACTTACAGCTTCTCTCCAATACTTTAGAGTAACATTTTTCTCCATCATCAATGTTCTTGCACAGTCTATCACTGATTTATTCCTTCTTTCTGCAATGTCATTGTGTGGTGGAGTTCTTGGTGCTGATGTTTGTCTTTTCATACCTTTTTCATTGTAAAATATCTCAAATTCTTTTGATGTAAACTCTCCTCCTCTGTCTGATCTTAGGCATTTCAGACTCTTACGTGTTTCCTTTTCAACTCTGGTCAAATACCACTTAAACATTTGAAATGCATTAGATTTTTGTTTTAAGAACATAGCAATCATCATCCTAGAATAGTCATCTACAAATAGCATTATGTATATGTCTCCTAGGTGGCTTTGCACTTCTGTTGGTCCACATAAATTAGTATGGACTAGCTCTAATACTTCTTTGGAAGTGTAGGTTTTTCTTTTAAAGCTTGATTTGGTCATCTTCCCTAGTTGACATTATTTGTACATTGTGTTTTCAGGCTTCTTCAGTTTAGGCAAACCTCTGACTTTCTTCTTTTTGTTGATGCTAATTAGATTGTCAAAGTTAACATGACACGGTCTTTTATGCCATAACCACACATCATCAAATTTAACAACAAGACAAGTTGCATCTTCCATATCTAGGTAAAACAGATTACTTCTGGTTTGTTCACCTTTTCCTATCAAACTTCCATTAGTGTCATAGATTTTGGCATTTTTGTTTCCAAATTCTACTTTGCAACTTACATTGTCTAACTGTGATACACTCAACAAATTGTAATTCAATCCTTCAACATAATATGCATTATCACATGAAATTTTCTCTGTAAGTTTAATTGAACATTTTCCTTTGATTTGACATGGAGCATCATTACCAAATCTAACACTCTTTCCATCATATTGAGTAAAGGTAATAAACTTACTTTTGTCTCCTATCATGTGATGTGAGCATCCACTGTCTATGATCCAATTGTCATTTTTGTTCACACAAGTTACCAGTGTTCTTGCTTCATCTTCATCTGATTCATCCTTCATGGCCACATAGACTACTTCCTCATCATTCTCATCAGAATCTTTTTCAAGAATGTAGCATCTTTTGCCTTTATCCTTGTAATCTCTACTATCATCTTCTCTCTTATTCTTGTACTTGTTTCCTTCTTTGTAGTTCTTCTTCTATGTACACCTTGAAGCAATATGACCTACTTCATTGCAATTAAAACAAATGATAGGCAGCTTACCTTTGAATTTACCTTTGCCTCTATGGAATCTTCTGGCCAGTAGTGCTTCCAGTTATTCCATATCTTCTTCATCTATGCTGCTATCACTAGATGCATGTTTTCCTTTTTTGATCTTCTTCTTTGATTTTACCTCCTCAGTGTCTTTTAATGTTAGCTTGGCCTTGAAAGCAGATTCGAGATTCTCAAGTCTGTAGTTATCAAAGTTGGACAGTTCAAATGTAGTAAGTCTTCCCACTATTCCTTCAAAGGTTAGTGTGTTTCCTTGTACACACCTTAGCTCTTGGATGGCTGAAACTCTAATAGCATAGATAGGGAGTAGGGTTCTCAAGTATTTGCTATTGTCAGTCTCTTCTTCCAATTGACCACCCGGACTTCTTATTGCACTTACCACTTCTTTCATTCTGAAGCCATATTGAGCAGCATTCTCACCTTCCTCCATTTTCATGTCGTCAAACTTTCCTCTGAGGCTTTCTCTCTTTGCTCTTTGAACATTTGGATCTCCTCCATAGATATCTGACAGGGCTTTCCACATCTTGAATGCAGTGTCACATCCTTTGATGTCATCAAATTCAGCATAACTGAGTGTAGAGGCAATCTCCAGCATTTCCTGATTATGCTCCTTCCTTTTGTTTAAATCATCTGTAGATAAGGGTCCAGCAGGATCTACACGTTCCACTCCAATTAAGGTTTTTGCATAATCACTTATTGATCCAAGGTGCAGTTTCATCAGACTCTGCCATGCAACGAAGTTGTCTTTATTGAACTTGGGAACTTCTCTCTTCGACATCTTGATCTTCCTGCTTGTAGTACTTTGAAACTAAATCAGTAAATGGATCTGATACCAATTGTTAGAAATGCTTTAGAATAACTGAGAGGGGGAGGGGAGGTGAATCAGTTATTCAAGGTACAAATATCCAATTCAAACTTTTCATCAAGTAAAGTCTGTCCATCTAACTATCTATTCATCTAAGCTTTAACTTTCCTATTCAACAAGTTACTGTAAATCAACATGCAAGCATAACACATGAAAAGATCAACACATAACATAGTGATTTACGTGGAAATCCAATTTGGAAAAAAACACCAGTAACATACTACTCAATTCTCACTCTTTTGAAGTGATGCCCTATGAAAGGCATGTCGTGTTAAAGGCTACAACACACTATTAAATGTGACCTGGTTAAATGATTTAACCACCTGTTAGAAGTGGGTTTGGTTAGAGGACTTTAGAACATGCACTTGGAATGCCACCTTGTTATAGGATTTACAAATGGCTATTAAACCAACCTAAGCCCATAGGATTTTCTTTTACCCTAACTAATACAAGTGCTAGAGAGTAACAATAAGGGGTTTTGACTTGATTACAATATACAATTTAACTTTTAGATTTCAAATCACTTCTTCAGCTCATAACATTGTTTGGCTTTCAATCTTTGCAGTTCTAACAACTTGCCCTCCTTTCAAGCTTTGTCTCCTTAAGTCTCCATGCTTAATGTACCAGTACAATCCTCTTTTTTTGACCACTCATCGAAGGAGAGTCTCTGTGCTCTGTCCTTCCTTATCCTAGATGTCTTCTCCTTGACACCCTTCTACCACTTTGCAATTTCGCACTCCAGCAGCTCTTGCTTCTTGGTCTGTGACTCCTTAAATAGAAGTCTAGAAATTTCTTTTCCTGCTCGATTCTTCCCTCTTTTAATTTTTGTTCAAATAGATTAGGTAGGACTCATTGAATCTAACCCACATTTTGTCCCTTCTTGAAACATCATGAAGAATCCTCTTGAATTCGCTCAAAAATGGTTTACATAGAATTCTATACCACCAGCTCATCATCATTATCCTCCAACTAGTTCACAAAATTCAAGGTAACAAACTTGTCGGCTTAGATTTGGCAAATCTTTGACTTTTCAAATAGTGCAGCAACTTGGCACTATTGAAATTCTGGTGCCCAACACATACTGTGTTACTCGGCATCAACTAGGTTTTACTGATATTCAACACCTATTGTGAATTCACCTGGCATCTACTAAGATCTTATGATGCTCAGCTCCATCTAAAAATTTGCTGCACTTAAACTAGCTTGCTCAGCACTCACTAATGAACTTAGTTTAAGCTTTGCAGTCAACCTCATTCCAACTTATACTTCTAGTGTTTCTAAGTGTGGCCAACCTTTGTATCTTCAAGTATGTTATCAATACATCATTTAACCATTGTCTTAGCTGATCCTTGCACTTTATTACAGAACCATAACTCAACCTTTCCCTTAGGTGCTTTTGTTACATCTTGTTGATTAAATCCTCTTCATCAATCAACTAAGTGATAGTACTTGGATCTTATAAGCAATTGTCATTCCTACATGTAGCAAGTTTGACATCAATGACAAAACAATGATTGAAAACATTTTTTCAACAACAATCTCCCTCTTTCAATCAATCTTCTTCTTGCAGTGATCTTTTCAATCAAATTTCCAACAATCTCCCTCTTTGACAGTAAACATTTTCAATCAGTTTTCCAACATTACTTACTATCAGTACTTATACATTTTGGAATAGGTTGTTTACTTAGGCCAGTCATTGTCTATGTTATTTCAACTTGAATTGGTTACATACGTTAGGGCTCCTTATACCCTTGAGCCTCATTGAAAAAATTTCTCACTCAAGGTGTAGTGCCTGTTCCTAGTTTGCATTTCTATTATTATTTTTGAACTCTTTTAGGCTAGTTTTATGCTTATGATTAGTAGCAGTGTTTCAAGATTATCAGATATTGTTTCAGATTCAGTTTATTATATTATGAGATTACTTGGTACTCTATATTTCATGTATGCATATGATTATTCAGTGACTTCAGTTATTGATGATGATTAGTTAGATGGATTATTATGTGTCTTCTTATGGATACTTACCCCATACTGCATGTGTATAATGTGTGCATTTGTTTTATTTATGTATGGTGTTTCTAATGTGGTTAAGGAAGGGAGTCGTAGTCACCTACTAGTCGGGATCCACACGATGCACCACTTCCTGTCATTGCCTATTTAGCTTATAATATTGTGTTTGTACATGCGTGAATTTTATACAAGTTGCAGATACTGGGTATCGCTTCCTTGAATTGCCAGGATGAGCATACCCTATCACATTATCTCAATGGTAAGAGAGGGGAGATAAATTTTTAAGTCCAAATCCCAACCCTTTAAGCCATTTGTCCTAATTGAAAATTAGGACAAGTATTTGAGTCGAGTACCCTCTGAATGTGTCGAATGATTTTAATTTGTGGTTATAACCCTTTTGTTTGATTTAGTATGTGTTTTTCTATGATGGGTTTTCGTATGTTGTTTTATGAGTCTTTGGAGTATTTTCTATTAATTAAGTCTAATTAAAAGATTAAATTAATGATTTAATTTAATAGAAAATTATTATGATATTTTAATATTTATATTTAATTAATTGAGAAATTAATTAAATTTGGAGATAAAGGTTATAAGAATAAATTTAGAATGTGATAATATTTATTTAATTTAATAATAATATATTTAGAGTTCATTTTTAAATAGATCCTGAATATTATTGTTATTTAAGTTAATAAATATTTATCAAATTAAACGTTCGAAAATAAATTAAAATTGAAAAAGATATTAATTTATTAAAAGTTTAAAGTTCGCATGATGTATGCATGAGATGAAAATATAAGAGATTAATTAAAAGATTAAAAACAAGTGAATTTAATAAAGATATTTTAATTGTATAAAGTGTGAATGGGATTGAATTCAATAAATTAAAATAAAAAGAAGTCAAGTGGAAATTTAATAAAATTATTTAATAATTCTTTTAATGTGCATAAAAAAAATTAAGAAAAGATAAAGGAAGATTAATAAAAGTTAATATTGAGTTAAGGGTTGTGAGCAAGGAGTTCTCCTCAGTGAACGCACAATTAGTGCCCCAATTCAAGGAGAGGGCTCTTTATCACCAATTGAAGGTTCATTTTCGAAGGAGAGGAGTTTTGGACACGAATTTTAGGTTGGAGAGCAAAATTTTGGAAGAGGAAGGAATTTTCGAAAAAGGAAGGCTCTATGAGGAGGGATTTCTCTTCAACCTCTTGGGCGTAGCGATTAGCATCAGTATCCATGTAGACGCTTATGATTATTCACACAATTTAATTACATAATTTTCATTCCTATCTTCTTTGTGTCTATGTATTGTGAATTCGAATTTCTCTATGGTGAATACTTGAACATTCAATATTGTAAATATTAAATGTATGTCGATACCTTTTGTATACGTGGAGATTAGAAAAGAAATCAAGACCCTCGTTTAGTAGATTTAAAAAATTAGAATTTGACTCAGGATGGGTTGAAATAAGAAGAAAATTTGAAATTTGAAATTTGATTGGTTAATTTGTTGTATTCTTCCTATCAGTATACAGGTATAACTTATGTCAAAAAAATAAAATAATAAAATATATTTATATATACACGTATATCTAAAATTACTAGCAAATTAGTTGTAGAGATGAACCCTTATTAAAATAGAATTTAAATGAAATAATGAAATGGCATTATAAGTTGGGGGAGACATTTCTTTTGAAAGTCTTTAATTAAAAATAAATTTTTAAAAAAATGTATTTGGGGGAGGGACTAATCCATAACCCCCCCCCCCCCTCCATTAATGTGTCGGTTGCCACTACTGTCGCAGGCTTGGGTCAGCAGGCGGCTGCCGAAGGGGTCGACTTTAAAATTAATGCCAGGCATATTTAAAAGATATCACACCCCCCTTATAAACTTGTTTAATATTTATTTAATTATATTATTTAATCAATTTTTTATTAATTACTTTGAATGTTAATTATTAATAATTATAATAATAGTTTATTAAATTAATAATTTAGTTATTATAAAACTTAATTAATAGTTAATATTGTAATGTTATTAATAATATTTATTAATAAAATTTTAACATTACTTCTCTATTATTTAATAATATGAGTTTTATTATTATTTATCAATTTAAATATTAAAGCATTTAAATATAGTCTATTTTTAATTAATAAAATTATGGATAATTTTATTAATTATTGATAACTGATAATTGCTAAGACAATAATGTAAGTATTTAGGTTGTTAATCATTAATTAATTTAATTAAAAATTAGTTTAATTAAATTTAGATAATGATGAAGATAGTTAAGTGAAAATTGTAAATTAATTTAGATTGGAATTTACTTATTTATTTAAATAATTTAAATAAATAATTTGCCTTTAGATCTTTTTAGAGAATTGTTTTAAATCAAGTCAAGTAATCGGACTTTTATTCAAATATGGGAAATGGGTTAAACTATTTGGATTAAGATGTAATTTGGTAAATCTAAAATCTCACACTGAAAAGAAAACTAAAACCTTGTTGTTTACCTTAAAACTATGTGCTTTCAAATCAAATCCAAACTATTAGACTATCATGTTTTCTATGTATTGTCTATGCTTTGGGGGTTTTGGGGTCGATTAGATGTTGACCAGTCGTAGGTTGTTACCAGAGGGTCAGGGGGGGGTTATGTGGTCGTGATGTCATGCTGATTTGGTCTCGATTCTTTTTAACCCAACCATGGTAGTGTGATGGTATGTTTTATAACATGTATATTTTTACTATTTGTTATTACTTTCCAATTTCCTTTTGTGAAGCTGAGGTGTATGTATATGAGATATCTGACTTAACCATTTTTGAGTCATCGTCATTTGCTTTCCAATCGCTTTGAGAGGACCAAAGTGTTTACTATGTTCTTGATGATGAAATGTTGTGACATATTTGACTTGACCATTTTGGAGTCTTCGATCAGTATTATTTTGAGATACTTTCCAGTTGCTTGTTGAGAACCGATGGGTATTGTGATTTATTTTGGGATTCTTTTCGGTTGTTCGTTGAGAACCAATGAATATTGTGATTTATCATTTGATTTTTTTAATTGCTCATGGAGAACTGGTGTGAATATTGTGGATTATCTTTTGATGTTGTTTAGTCGCTTGTATAGTACTGAAGTGATTTTATGTGATTCTTTGATTTGTGATTTAATTAACTTAGGGTAAGTTATCTATATGTAGTGTCGGGAAGTGGCTTGCAATGGGGGATGGGGCCCTAAGTGGCTGCCAAGGGAACTCATTGTAAGTTGTTTTAATAAGTGAAAACATTACACTAAATGGAGATTAAAATAAACCTAATAAGACAATTGTATGCTCTCGCCCATGCCTCGAGTGCTCGTACAAACTAGAATGGGAGTAGAGAGAACACTTGGTTACAACCTTGCATTCCGTAGTATGCCTTGTCAATACAAGAGGATACTAGTGGCTGCATAGGGATCACTAGAGACCTTGGAGTCCTAAGCTAACTGCCAGGGTAACTCCTAATGTGATTCATGCAATGACACTTGCCCACTTACATAGTAGATTTCCTACGTGTCTTGTGTGCCTCTGAGTCTAGATGTCGATCTATGTTGGAACTTTTGAGTTAGTATACTTGTAAGAGTTCCTAGACATAGAGAGTATTTTGATATGTGATTTGATATCCTATTTGGGACTTGAGACTATCTCCTCAGCGCGGTGGGAGTGACTATTTAGGTTCCACGTGGTCGAGTGTTAATGCTTTTCACTCTTACCATTGAGAACCGTCTATAGTCACCGTGGCTAAAGCTTCTTGGGATGCTTGTTTATCATGATTAGGTGATATTATTTACTGATGCATTTCCTCATATTGATGATTAGCATGTGATAGGTGATGTTATCTGCTTGTAGGATCATCTTATGCTTTATTCTTGCATGTTAGATTTCCTTATGTATGTTGTAGTATGTTTTAGTAGTAATGTCCCTATTACTATAGTACTGACGATCTTATCGGTGGCTTGGGATGTTACACACGAAGGATGGCTATGAGCCCACGATGGTCTTATGATGCTATTGACGATTGGGAGGAACCGCGCACTTAGATATGTTTTTATGATGGACAATTATATTTTATGATGGATGTTTATTTCTTTTATGATGGATGGATGTATCATGTATAGTAAAAGTTTCATTTATATTACTGTACTTTGTGTCATGGATTCAAGTAAGATTATGTATCTTTATTTCTACATATGTATATTCTTTTAGCATTTTTTACCCTGTGACACGTACAATGGATGATTGAGCATTCCGAATTAATTTGCCAAGAGGCATTCAAAACAAATGTATATTGTGGACTTTGAACTTTCTATTATTCTTTCATGTGGATGTGGTAGTGGTTAGACTTAGTATTGATTTAAATTTTAAATGTAATTCAACGTCATGGGAAACTTAAAGAATGTAACCTGTTATGTATGTTTTTAAATAATTACCTTTCATTACTTCCACTACTATGTGTTTGATGTGTATGTTATTCTTTATTGCTTCCAAAAAAAAATGTTTGGCAAACTTAGTTATAAAACTTTAAGTTAATTCTTTTGAATCTCTTGGCGGAGCGTTACACAAGGAAGTTGGGACTGAGTAAACAAAGCATTACAAGCAACCATGCTTGAAGCTCTCCTTGGAAAGCATCCTCACTTGTACAGTAAGCTTGATATATACTATATGCTGCTTGGCTTCCACTGTCTATAAAATAGGAAACCGCCTTCTAAAGAAACCACGTACTATTATTTTGAAATGGAAATTTTGGGCCACATGTGATGATCAATCAAGAAGAAATAACCAGACCGGCAAATTGAACAAGTGACTGATATGCATAATGGTCTGCTCTAAAGCTTAAATGATACATCATGCACAGCTTACAAGCTTTAATCAAACTCGCCCTGCTTCTCCAATTTCTAAACAAAGAAAGTAGGTCAACACCTTTGCACCTCAGAATCTTATTTGGACTTCAGCTTTAACAAAGTTCATTCTGCAATTTCTAAACCACCACCAAGAGTGAATCTAACAGCTTAACACCTTTTAAACTATTTTAATTTCTTTTGAACAGAATACCGACAATGTTTGTAATAAATAGGAAACGACCGCTGTTTATACTTTGTATAACAATATACAGAAAGTGTGTCTTATGGTTGGCGCATTTATAAAAAGGTTTAAGAATCTTGACTTTCAAATGCATTTGTTTGTCCACATTGCATGGATTTCCCTTGCTCGCGCATCAGCTGGCTGATGTCCTTTGGGTGTCGAGTTATTCAAAGGCGTTAAATGATGATGAAAGCATTTTTACACGAACTATGGCTGTACTAGATAATCTTAAGAAAGACTAATCGCAGTATCAAAAAGTTTAGAGTGTTGCTGATTGCAGTGCCGCAGATGTTAGCAAAATGCTAAATAATAAATTAATGGAAAAATATTATCAATATTTACCTTGCATCATATAAAGCAGATTAACTGCAAAAGTTGACATTTTTGATAACATGATATATATCTAGAAATTCAATGAAAGAAGAATGACCATGTCGAGCAAAATCATTCTTTGCCCCATTTTGGCATAATACGATCTAATTTCCAGCATAGAGGTCGGTTCTCCCATTGCTTTTCACATGTTTACTGCTAAATTTCATGCAGGCATCAAAGCATCTTGACATAAATAAATGCCTTAGACCCTTTGTGGAAAATCACTTAGTACACTTTAGCAAGCAGATATAGATTATTTTGACAAAGCTTATAAAACAATTTCATCCAAAGAAATCCGAATTGATTTTAAATTGAACCATCATATGATGTAAAATGCTTATATTTTATTTCTGTGTTAAAATATGTATATGCATTCAACATATGCGTACATATAAAGCAGATTAACTGCAAAAGTTCAAATAAATTGATAGCATGATATGATTCTAGAAAACTTTGTGAAAGAAGAATGACATTATCGAGGATAATCATTCTTTATCCCCATAGGCATAACATCATCTAATTTTCAGTATAGGGGACGTTACTCCCATTGTTTTTCAAAGGTTTAGTGCTAAATTGATAACATGATATAATTCTAGAAAACTAGATGATAAAGAATGACCCTGTCGACCACAATCATTCCCTGTCTCCATTAGCAAAACATTCAGTGTCATTCCTAGTCAACTCAAAGGGTTTAGTGCTAAATTGATGACATAATTCTAGAAAAGTAGATGAAAGAAGAATGACCTTGTCTAGCACGATCATTCTTTGTCTACAGATTGGCATAACATCATCTATTTTTCATCATAGTGGTAGTTTCTCTCGTAGTTTTCCAAAGGTCTAGCGCTAAATTTTCATGCAGGCATCAAAACATCTTGACATGAACACTTGAGACCCTTCGTGGCACAATTCCTTTGTACACTTGAGCGAGCAGATATAGATTATTTTAACAGAGCTTCTCTTACAATATCCTCCAGAGTGATTTTATGTTGACCCATCATATTATGAAAGAATAGTTATTTACTAGTTCTTTCTTTGTTGCAATATGTGCATGTATTGAGCAGGCTGGCTACACTAAACAAAACAATTGTTTTCAAAATAAATTGCATTAAATTCTATAAAAATCAGAACTTTAGTGTTTTTCCCTTGCATGCAGTTCTATAGCTGAAATAGAAATTCCACACCGTTTTCAAGATGCAAAAGTAGTTTGAAATAATGGAACAAGTTTGAACATCAAAACTCTCCCATTAAAAATGTTACGATCTCCTGTGACAGAAAAATGCAGCTCCTACATTTTGTAGTTTTCAGCTGCAAAGCAGCCTATGTCAGCATATGCTGACAAATGACTTGAAAAACCTTAAATAGCATATAATCTACCCAAAATAGCTAACCAGAAGACAGGTTACTAAACTGCTCATAGATACCCCGAACTCCAACAAAAGGTCATGTTGGTCATGGTACACAACTTGCCAAAATCACGTATTGCATTTTGTTGTCACTCTCAAATTGTTCATCCTCTGGCACAAGGGAGAATGTGCCACCCTATCGAGATACATGTTTTAAGCTTGTTCATAAACCCTTTATCAGAGTACGATAGGCCCAAGGGCCCAAAAATGAAACACACTCATGATATTAAAAAAATCACTGCATTGTATCATTTTCTTAAACCTTGTCTTCTCTAGTATAGTTGTCATACTATCTGCTGCAAACTCATCTGCATCAATGCTTCAAAATTCAGCCAAATTTGCCACAGCTTCATATGCTCTCTTATGTTGAAACTTTGGTAATACCTTTCCACTTATTCACTATATCTTGGAGTTTGTCAAAGCCCTGTACATAACCAACAGATCAAATGAGTACTCATTTATTTTTTATGACAGGACATTAGAAGACAACAAGAAAATCAGCTCTGCAATTTGCATTAATAATAACAACTTGAAGATATGAACTCCTAATCCCAGTAATGATACAAAATCACATTTCTTCTCTTGGAAGTAAAACTTGATTTTGTTTAACACAACATAAAGATAAGGAGACAAACCATTCGTTCTGTAAAGTCACCAAAAGACTCTCCTTGTTCACGATCACTCTTCCATGAATAAAAAAGGGGCTCAAGAACCTTTTCTAGTTCTTGCACTTTGACCTTGTTCATGAAGGTTCTTGCCAGACGTGTTTGGTTAGAAGCACCTCCAAGCCAAATCTGTCCCAAAAACGAATTCCAAGTTATCATTCTAAGAGCTGTCAAAAAAAAAACTCTGCTGCTATGACCATCAAAAAATAAATTGATCGCCTTCATAGAAAATTAAACCTCAAACACAATTCACTGCCTAAATAAAAAAGGTTAAAAAAAAAAAGCACTGATAGATTTAGTGGTTGCTTCCTTTTTTATCATATCTGATACTAAAGGTTTAAGGTGCATATCAAACAATAGGACTATTGAAATCAAATGAAGATTAACTGCATTTATATAAGAATTTTCTTGGAAATGGGTACTAATCAACTCCAGTTTTTCCTTTTACAGATACATATTATGTTTTTATCATATAACAATCAATTCTTCACTTCTACCAAAGAATTATACTCCCAGTAATGCAAAAAGGAGGAGGATGCAATATAATAAACAAAGAGTTCATGAAAATAGTTTCCATGTGGCAAGTTAGTTTGGCATCTTTTAGGAAAAAATACGTGGTTAACCATTACATTACTTTAAAAAAATTCAAAAAACCTGATTTCAATATTACAAAGCAGCCTTTCCATTGTGCTTTCATAAAGACCTAAACATAACTTTCCGAAGTGTATTTATAGGTTTCAACCTGATAGCAATCTCACATCTTGTCTTGGATGAACTAATGGATAAGATAAAGATTTGAACTTGTTGCATTGAAACTGCTCATATGACTCTTTTGATCTCTATGCTGGTCCTTGAAACTTGGCAGATACGTCAACCATATCATAGAAAATAAAATTTGGATGATTTAAGCATTTGAACTCTATGCTTCTTTTAAGGAAACATGAACAGTCTATAATGAATGACACTAAAAAAAGTCAGGTGATTGCGAAAAGCCATGTGAGTCAAACTCTAAAACATAGTAGACTTCAGATTTTGACTTATGGGGAAACTGTCAAACAAGTGGTAGTGAGTGCCCAATTGAGTAAGTGTTTGCTCTATTGGGTGAAATACATGGTGGAAAGATAAGTACCATGCTGCAGGTCTCTTATGAATGTGAAATGAAGAGATTAGAACTGAGGCCTCATTCTCAGCTCTCAGTAGACATTCAAAATTATCTGAGATATTTGTTCATTATCTCTACCATAACTTAAAAGGGATATAACGATAGTGTTTGTCTAGATCATCTCTATTATGATCCATATGTTTACTTTCCTTATATTTCTATTTGCAACGCATTCATCTCTCACACTGGCTGTTGTAAATTTCAAACTAGACCTATAACTGATTTCAGCATGTAAACTCCATCCCATATCTCAAATGCAAAATAATTTAAGAAATTCTACAAAAGCATATTAAGGAATAGAGCCCTTGACTGATTTCAGATTTAGACTGGTTAATTGGCAGGGAAATTGTCAAACAAATGGTAGTGAATGCCCAGTTGAGTGACCATTTGTTCTATTGAGAAAAGTATGTGATGGAAAAAGAAAATACTATGACACAGGTATCTTATGACTGAAATGGAAAGGGCAAAGCTGGAGTTCAATCTCAGCTCTCAGTAGACATCGAAAGCTGTCTGAAATATCTGTTCCTTATCTCTACCTAAAACTAGGATTAAATATGAAGATAATATGTTTTGATCATAAGATTCATAACTGTACTACTACCGATTCATTCATTTTTTTATATTTCTATTGATTGTGCATTCATATCTCGCACTTGATGTACAAATTTCAAAATAAGACTACTACAGATGTCATCATTTTAGCACATAAAATCCACCCCATATGATTTTAAAAATTGTGGAAAAGCACATTAAAACTAAGATAAAAATAGGATATAAAGATAATCTGTCTTGATCCTAAGATTTGTAACTATACTACTACTGATCTATTCATTCTCTTGTATTTCTGTTGATTATGCATTCATATCTCACACTTAGATGTGTGAATTTCAAAATAGGCCTACTACTGATTTCAGCATGTAAAACCCATCCCATATGATTTTAAAAATTGTGGAAAAGCACATAAAGTATAGAGCACAGAAAATAATACCTGATAGCTATTTGGCCCATCTCCTACAAGCCCCAACTCGGCCATGTATGGCCTTGCACAACCATTGGGACATCCAGTGAACCTAATCACAACTGAATCTTCATACTTTAGTCCAACCTGTTAAGAGGCACTGCATAAGTTCTTTGGGCAATGATGTGAAAGGTAGCTCGCATTAGCATTGAGTTTGCATTTATGCTTTACAGCAAGAAAACAAACGAGAAGACAGTACACATTTATGAAACTTGAAAAGTAATTCATTTTCCAGTTTGCTCTGAAATGCAAGTTGAAGAAAATAAGCATGCAAAGCACATAACTTATCTCAATTTATAACATGGCCAACTAGTATTCAGGACAGAAATAACATGACTGGAACAATGTAGGAATGGGAGTCTACCTTTTCAAATACAGCACGTGTCCTCTTAAGAATATCAGGACTTCCACGCTCTGCCTCTGCTATAGCAAGCGGACATAGAGGCAAAGCAGGGCATGCCATGGACGTCTTGTTGAGTGGATCAATGTTATCAGGATGCTACAGACATAATAGCCAACATGTTAAAACAAAATAATGGATAATAAACCATGGTGCAGCATTTGATCCAGGTATCCATTTTAGGAATGATGCACCTAACAAAAGAAAATTTTGAAATTAACCTGAGGCAATCAATATAAGCAGTAATTTTATTAGATTAAATTAAAATTAAACTTAAATTCCATTTAACTCTCGTCACATCAAAACACACACACACACCATACAATTCTCTCTATAAATCTTTTCAACAGCAGAATCCTCAGTATATTGTTTAATGCTGTATATTATATGTTATGCACCATCATATACTCAGATAACAAAAACTCATAAAATTCAATTTCAAGTCATATAAGAACCACTATACCTATCAATTGCCTCTACAGTTGAAGGTTATCACCACTTAGATACTTGATTGGATGTTTGTGTGTTTAGCCCATTTTTTTTTTATTGGACTTTCTACCAGCCAATCTTTTTGCCTTCATCACTTATCCCAGCAGTGAAAAACAAATCGTTGTTCCCAAAATTTGTTAAGAGCAATCATGTTTCCCAATCCAGGAAAAGCTTAAGTTACACATACATGTACATATCCAATAAAGACAAATATTTTGAAAACCTTGGACATACAGTGGATAGGACATGTCATGCATACAATTAGATACTAAAAAAAACATTAAAAAATGCTTTACAAAGAATACCAAAAAGCATAATCATTCAGAATACCATTCATTAATGTGAATATAAGCTTCAAGAAAGCATTTCTATTATTATCAGTTAAATGTAGATATAGGGGCAGGATAACTGCTAAGAGGACCAGGATGCTATTATACTTGAGACATGCAGCGAAATGATTAAGGGTACAGCTTTATCATCCAGAAACATAGTCGTTTGAAGATACAAACATGGGGATAGGGATGGGGATAAGGATGTGGTCTGCTTCCCGGATTGATTATAGTTAATACATGAAGAAACTAGAAGCCCATGCAAGGGTAGAATATGTGGTATGGAATTCAAAAAGGTATTGAAGATGTGAGCATAGTGCTGGTTACATAGTGGGGTTCCATATATTGCAGTTTTCTGCATATGGCAATTACGTGAAGGAACAAACTAGCAGCCTATGCATCCTAACTCAGAAAAGATAATTTCTACATCCATTAATCAGTTCACAAACCCTTAACCCAAAATCGTGAAAAATACTCTCAAAAAAGCTCAAAAGTCATTGCATAATATGTTTGAATAGAGGTGTTTTGCCTTTTTATAAGGGTAGGTGTTTTTTTCCGAACATTATTGTTTTTCCTCACATTATTTATTTAATGTAAATGGATGGGATATTATACTGGCCATATCCAGTACTTCTAGCTATACCTAACTCATTCATTGTCAAGGATATGGCCCAAGTACCATCTGCTCCATCAGGATCAAGCTCATGTCCAGCCATATCTGGTCCATTCCTGGATCCAGATCCAGAGAAAATCACTCTGATTAATGCAGCAAAAGTATCCAGTAACACACCTCTTATTCAAAGTATTCTGATCACATTGGGCCTGTGAAACAAAAACACTATAAACTGTGACACTCATGAATACTTTGCCAATCTACCCATCAGATATGCCATGTTCACTTAAAGACTACAGGACATGGAACTGAGCAACACAGAAACACAAAGATAAAATTAGTAACCCTTGTGGGGGGGTGGGGAACGAATCCTCATCCTTAGCATTAAACAATTATGATAAACATAACGCTCTCTTCAAAACCTAAACAAGTTATTATACATTTGGAATTACAATGTTCAACTGAGCCCCAGATAGAAAACATCAATATATCACCCATAACTTCATAACAACAAAAAAATCAATAAGATGAACATATACCTCAAAACTCGAAACTTGCTATATGCAATATGGGTGGAGACACAAAGCCTGTGACAGAAATGGCCAATTTAAACCACCTGTACTATGGCCAAGGTCATCAAGGGACGGAAGCACTTGGAGACTTAAGAGACTGGTACTAATACCGCTACGGCTAATTTTGAAATAGGAAACAGAGGCACTTGGAGATGCAAATTTATTTATATACTATGACAATTTCCAAAGAATATCATGACACAGAACTTTGAAATCAACGACACTGGTCAAGTAAAACACTAACTTTAAAGTTTAAATATGCAATTCCAAATGTCGAATGTCATTATGCCAAACAGTCTTATAACTCCCACTACATATTTCATATTAGATTATCATTACATATTGAAGTTCAAAAATATTGATATTTTAATGCTGATATGCAAAAACAAAAAAAACTCAGAAATCTATTGCATGCTCTTCAAAATTTTGATCAGTGAGATGTTAGCCAGATAATCATCACTCTCAAGCTTGGGTTCCTCTGGTGGTATTAGAACTGCGGATAACTCATTAAGGTCGTCAGGTTCAAGTGCTTCATCCACCATGGTTGCTGAGTGGTGGGAAACAGCATTTTTGGTTTATTTTTAACCTTTTCATATGCCTTTGGTTAAAGAAGACATGTGGAAGACTGTCAGGAAACCTGGTGAGAGATGGGGAGATGGTAGGCGACGTTGAAGTGAAGTCTCCAGCTAAAAATGAAGTCTCAGGAAGCGGGAAAAGTCTGAGTATCTCAGGGGTGCGGCTATGCATCTCCCGACTATAGTTACCATGGTTTACAAATACCTTTTTCTCATAGCTAGGTTGCATGGGTACACGTACCCACACCCATGGTACTCATACCCACGTACCCAAGTAGCAGGTACACATACCCGACGTACCAGATACTCGGTGAGAGCAGCATAGCTAAGGACCTTGATTAAGATTTCTAATTTTTTTTAGGCTTTTTGTTTGCATATCAGCTTGTTGTTTATCAAGCTTAATTCAATACAAAATCAGTTTGCAACTTTGATACAATACTTATTAACAGTAAACTTTATCACTGTTCAAGTCAGAAGTTTATCGTTTGCAATGTCATTGTTATATCATTATGGTTTATGATCTTCTTGTTCATGTTTGAAGTCTGCCTTCTCTGTTATGCATCTAAACATTTATCACATATTATTATTACAAACATATAGAAAATCTGAAACTAAGAACAACAGATTACATTTGCAAACTTTATCACTGTTCTTGTTTTGAAAAACCATTGTCATGACTCATAATTTCAGATTTTCTATAAAATATTAAATTATAATAAAAGAAAAGTTTGACATACCCAAGTAACCTCGTCCCCTATTTTGGAAAAAAGGGGTACCCGTACCCTAAGACCCAAGTACCCCCGTCCCCGTGCAACCTTGTCTCATAGTCAAACTTAATTATCTCTATATCCACCCTTCGACACCACCCTGCTTTCCCCTCCCCACAGGAGAGATAAACACACGCAAACACACCCGTGCAAGCATGAATATACACAAATGCAAAAGTAAACATACCAATAGGCCTGCCTGAGCAAGAGCATCATTAATGTGTGTTTTCCAAGCAGGTTGAATATCGCACAAGATGATATTCTGGTTTGGGGTTAGACGAACACTTAAGTTGTATTTCTCAATTACTTCTCTAAGTGTTTTTTTGGTAGCACCTTTGATCCGGCCATTATCAACATGCACTCCATAAAAAATATTGCCATCCCCCTGCGATGAAGCAAGTGTTTATAATTACCCAAACATGAAAAGAATCTACAAATCCAAACAATGAACAAAGCCAAAACATGATTCACACCTGCTCATGCCAACCTAGATAGCTCTCAAACTCCCATTTTGGAAGCTCCTTAAAAGGCTCAAATGCTTTTCCATAGTACTGCTCTACAACAGACCGAAATTTCTCAATTCCCCATTCATTTATTAGGTATTTCATGCGACTGTACTTTCTATCATCTCGTCTCCCATAGTCTCGTTGTGTGGCAACAATGGCTTTCACTGCATATAGAATATCTTGTTTAGGCACATAACCAAGAGGTTCTCCCAATCTTGGAAACGTGGCCTCCACACGATGAGTTCTTCCCATACCTCCACCAACCTGTAATGCCAATAGTCCAATAAAAAGAGATCAATCTCTTGATACATTTATAGAAGATATTTCACTTATTGTTAGTTGAAGTGTGTACAAAGCATATATGCTCATGACACATGCATGCAACAGATTAATCAACTCTATATATTTCACTTATTTCTGTGTATAAACTATGAATGCCATTGATAGGAGCCATTCTCTATCATTTGCTATTGAGTGAAAGAAGATAGATAACAACAAAGACCCAGTGCAGTCCATGGTGACTCTGCAAGAAGCATGCAGAAATACAGAGATTTACAAAGTTTGCAACGCATCTTTACATAGAATGTAATAAAATAGCTTGCTTAAAGGGCTTCAAGTACTCACAAATATGTCAAAGCCCTGAGGCTCCCCAAGTTCATTTGATATAACCACGAGCCCAACATCATTGGTAAGAATGTCAACAGAGTTATCAGTGGGTATGGTAACTGCGACCTTGAATTTTCGAGGCAGAAACTGAGTACCATAAATTGGCTCCGGAGAATTCTCAAAATTTGTTCCATGGGAATTATCATTGCGTGCCTCTACAACGTCAGGAGGATCTGCTGACATTATTTTCTCTCCATCCACCCATAAATCATAATAGGATCCTGACTGAGGAGACAAAAGAGCAGCAACTTTGTCTGCAGTTTCCTGTGCAAATAAATAGTCTTTTCTGACCAGATAAGGTGCTGCTGGGGCCAAAACATTTCTATTCAAGTCACCACATGCTCCAAGTGTGGAACCCATGCTTTTAATGATTGTGCTCATAACTGTTTTCAAATTCTTCTTAAGCACACCATGGAGTTGAAATGTTTGCCTTGTGGTGAGTCGAAGTGTACCAATCCCAAACTCATCCGCAAGCTGATCCATTACCAAATACAGCTTATTTGAAACTTTCCCAGCTGGATTTTTTGTTCTAAGCATGAACTGATAAGATTTTCCTCCACCTTTAAAGCGTTCATCTCGGTTATCTTGCTGATAGCTTCCATGGAACTTTATGAGCTGTGTTGCATCCTCACTGATATTTGAAGCTTCTGTCTGTAATTCTTCATTCAGAGGATATCGTAAATAGTTACTATTTTCCTTGATGATCTCAACCTTGCTACGCTTGGTCTGAGGTGTTGCAGGTGGCTTGGCAGGCTACATAGCAGTATTAAAATAGAAAAGTTAAAAACAGAGAAAACATGGAAGAAAAATTTAGAAAAACATCAACTTTTCAGTATCTAATAATTTGCATGCATTAAACATAGAACTCCCTTAAATTGCTTATTAGACTTGACCTTAAACCTAATGAGTGAATAAATATTAATAAAGTTCTTCCAAACTATACTCTTGAATCCAATATATGCCTGTCCGCTATGGTGTCCATAAAGAACTATCATGCCTAAAAGGCTACACGCACAAAGCTTTAAATTGTATAACTAATTTCCTAATTTTGGAAAATACATAAACACACAAAAGAAAATATTGTACATAACAACAATGCAAATGGTGCACCTACCGTAGAGCAATGTAAGACCCAGAGCGATACATTTTGTAAGCAGATTTGACCAACATTGCCTTTAATGCCAGGTTGATTGACTGTATTGTTTCAGGACTGCTCTTAATGTCACTGACACAACCCCTTAACCAATAGAACCACAATCATCCAGGAGATCAGACTGCTGAGAGACAACTCTTTATTTAGCTAAACCATTCAGCTATATACTAAATGTTTCCACATTTATTCATAAGAATAAACTGCGTGAAATACCAGCACTAGCAATATAAAACTTCATATATGTGAACCCTATTCTAAATCTGATGCAGGAGCATCTTGCATGAAAAAAAAAAAAATTTTGTGGAGGAGAGAGAAAGTGACGAAAATTAGAGGAGAAATAATAAAAAAAAGGGAAAAAGGAGAAAAGAAAGGAAAAGGTGATTTCTATTTTCGAGGTGCATAGGTGGCATAATAGAAAAAAATAAAAAATAAATGGTTGTCATTCCATTTATCGAGGTGAGTGGGTAGAATTCTAGAAAGTTATGAATATTGTAGAAAGTTTTGGAAGTTGTAGAAGGTTGTGGAAGTTGTAGAAGGTTGTGGAGGAATTCTAGAAGGTTGTGGATAAGTCATGCATGGGGTGGTAAGTGCCTATTTAAGCAAGGCATATGAGCATTTCTAAATCAAGCTCAAGGAGTAGAAGCTCAAGGGGAAGCTTGAGGAGTAGAAGCTCAAGGAGAAGCTTGAGGAGTAGAAGCTCAAGAAGGAGCTCAAGAAATAGAAGCTCAAGGAGTAGCTTGAGAAGGAGAAGCTCAAGGGGGAAGCTTGAGGAGTAGAAGCTCAAGGAGAAGCTCGAGAAGTGGAAGCTTGGGAAGCTTGGAAGGCTTCAAGGTGTGAAAGAGAAGGAGAAAGTGAAGAGTGAGTTTTCCTGAGTCTGTGAACAGAGCGCCGAATGTGAGGCAGTTTACAGCAGGATTGTGATGGACTTGTGAGTGTGTAGACAGAGCGCCGAATGTGAGGCAGTTTACACTTGGATCTTGGATAAGTTGGAGAAGAGCTAGTGACTACGGTTTAGAAACAAGGAGGTTGCTTGGTGGCTTGCGAGCACAAGTTGAGATCTCAGAGGTTTCTACCAGAGTGTGGATCTGGACTAGCTTGGGTTTGGATTGGATCTTGAGAGATCTTGGAAAAATGTTATTGTAATTGCTATTGAATTTTCAGGTATAATAAAATTGTCTCCATATTGTTGCTTTCTTGATTGTGAGTGGGTAAGGGTGGTGTGGCCCTTCGTCAGTGGTATCAGAGCGTACCGTCATCAAATGGTATCAGAATTGTATCTACATTAAAATCTCATATATTCACATCAGTTACATACCCCTAAATCAATAGTGCTCGAAGCTAAACAGCACTGCAAATGCAAACCTGGGCACAACTGCCATAATATATTTTGGTCAGTTGCCATCTTCTACTTGCGCAGATTGAACATGGATACAACTATTCAGGAGACTCAGCTTTAATAATTCACCAGCATTTAACAATAAGTGAATCTTGGGGCAAACGCGTCCATAAATGAATGTCAATTGCACAATCCTTTAATCAATATAACCACAATCATCCAGGGGATAGAACTGTTGAGTACAGTTAGCTATATAGTAAACGTATCCATGACTATTCAGAAGACTAAACTGCAAGAAAAGCAACAGCAGTCAGTAATATAAAATTCCAACATATAAACCTTACCCTAAATGCTAACTATTCCTATTTACATAAGTTAGTTACCTACCCTTGAATCAATGGAACCCAAATCGTCCAGGAGTATCAGAGTCATCCGGGGCTAAGTTGTTTTCACAGCTCTATAGATCCGAACCAAGGAACAACAGTCATCATTCACTTAGGTAAGTTGCTAGCACCCTTTATAAGTATATTCATGACCTTTAATAGGACATAAATCAGATATATATTCCCTTACTCAGTGCCATCCAGTGGCATACATCAGTAACACTATCTTCAATTAATGCAGCCATGGTAATTGGTAGTTTGACATCAATGTCCACAATGGCCAAGAATGCCTGAAAGCACTGAAGCAAGTGTACCTATGCAGAGAGTGTATAACAATGTGTGTGCCTAGAGCATCCCAGTCAACTGATATTAAACTGGAACAGAATATCAAACAACATTAACAGCACAAAACAGCTCTAGAATTAAAAAAGAGAAAAACTCTGATTGATCTTGATCGTGCCATTAGGTAACCTGCATATCAAACTACCCACTTTTTCAAACTACCAACGGGGGATGTACTCAAGCTGAGTATTTTATGTCTAAGTTGAAGCCACCTGCAATATAAACAAAGACAGACATCTCTAAGAGTCCTAACCCTCTTACTCTATGCAGGTCATTTTCAAGGACCGATAAGACCCTTCTAAAAAGACACATATCTCCCTTGATCTCATTTATTGTGGGCAGGACTTGTTGAAATGTAAAGTTACTTGAACTCAAACTCTAAAAGCTAGAGCATGTGCACTAATCTAATGGGAGATCATCCCCTGACTGCATCTAAGTTGATGGCAATGAAATGAGGAACCAAAATTAGTGCTGAATACTATCTTGGGTAGCAAGGTAGCGTATTCAAAAATCTTGTAGACCGAGAAGAAAATAGATGTGAAAGAGAAGCTTGGGAGTTAAAGATCTCTTGGATCTATCCATGTTGCATTCAAAAATGTTTTATGAATTATTAAAGAGGCCATGAATATGAGATCATACCATGCAGGACATCTTAGAATGAAATGTTCATAAAACTCAAGCTCTAGAATAGAAGTTTAACTGTCAACTAATCTCATGGGAGTGCATGATATGGCTCTGCCTTGATAGCAGAGAACCAATGTTACACTACGAGCACTCATGGACAGCAAGGTAGCATCATTTTCAAGCACTAAACCTAGATTCACCAATACAAAAACAATATTTAGACAAGAAGCTATAGTGTCAAAGAATCTTTTGGATCTATTTATCTTGTCTTAAAGCATGTTATGTAAACAAGTGCATCCATGACTGTCTAGAATCTAGATCATAGTAGGCATCTAGATCATAGTAGGCAGAAAGTCTTACAATGTAATGTTCCCCATACTCAAGCTCTAGAAGACAAAATTGAAGAATATGCTAATCTAATAGGACATCATAATATAACTCTGTTTGATCTGACAGCAGAGAACCTAGGTTATTAATTCTCTAGGGAAAGCTCCTTGATTTGGGTCCAGTACAGGTTCGGTCTGCCATTGGGGCTGGCTAGTCATGCAAATCGTCTAAGAGTCTATCTGGGTCTAACACAAGCATGCCTGTAGTGCTTTTTGCAAGGGCCAATGCCAATTGAATGAATTTGGCCATTGTTTTAGAAAAAGCTGACTTCTGAGTTTGACTACCCCTCAACCCTGCTGGTTTATTCCCCCTAGACACCCATTGAACTCATTTGAGTTGCCAAATACTATAAAGTCTGAACTTACAAACTATGCTTCCAAGTTTATGATGCAGGGGCATCTAGGTAGGCTAAATGAAGACCTAGTGTTCCTAAGGTATTTTGGCTTGTAGTGGTACTAGCCACACCACTAGGGAAATAAAGGGACTAGCTTGAGGAGTGTTGAGTATAGAAAGTCATGTTAGACCTTAGTTGCTCTTTGTTGCAAAAATTGTCCATTTCAGGTCAAATAGGGTAATAGTTTGATTTTGAGGGTAGAATCGCCAAATAAGTGTTTAAGGTCATTTTTCTATGTTTTAAGTCCTTTTTAGGCTTTTAGTAAAGTTTGGTAGCCTTTTGGGACAAGTTTGAGTGCAACAAGCAAAAAGTTGTAAAAGTTGTCAATGTTGTCATTGACAACATTGACAACTTTTTGTTGCATAAGAGCAACTTCATGGATGTGGCTTGATAACAGCCTGAAACAATTAGTATTAACCATTGGACAACTATATAAGGCCATACTCGACCTGTTCAAGGGATTGGAGGAAGTTTTTATTTTCTGTGTACGGACTGTACAGCAGTGATACAGTGACAACTCTGTTTTTCAAGTTTTGTGAGTTTACTGGATTGAAAGAAGTGTGGTAACCATTACAAATGCTAATTTAATTCCTTTCTAGATTCTGTACAGTGTTGGATTGCAATTTTGTGGTTTTATAGATAGTTAGTTAAATTATTTTGGTTTTTTCCAGTCTGCTGTCCTGAACCAGGCAGTTGGCCAAGATGCAGTCATAGAGCCTCTTCCCACTGTAGGATCTGTATGGGCTATTGGGATCAGGACAATGACTCCATGTACATATTGTACAGTGAAGGAGGGGCCAGGCAAGCAAGGATGGTGTTTTTATGGTGATGCCCTCAGCGAGCCAGAGATGCATGGCTAGGGACCACAGTATACAGCAGAGGTGTTAGGAGGGGTGGAAAGCAGTGATAGCTTCAATCAAATCTTGGATTAGGGTAAAGGTATGAGTGTTGAAGCCTCAACTGCTAGGGAAGGCAATGGTGAAAGATCTTTGTTGGGGGGGGGAACTTACATCTTCTCAGACAGACCTAATTTCTTTGTAAACCCTGATTTTTGGGCACTATTGTAGGTTGTACTGTATGGATTGATTGGGAGTCTAAGACCTCCAAAATCTTTTAGTTCTCTGAAAAGGGTATCTAGATCAAGAGTTAGTTTACCCTTGCAAGTTATTCAAGATTTTCATCAAATGGAGGACAAGTTGCTTGTAGCCCTATTTTCAAGCATTTTTGTGTGGTTCTTGGAACTCGATTAAGGTTTCAATGCAAAATGTGGTTGCAAGTCTTGGAGAGGATTATAATGTCTTCCTAAATGTCCAAAGCTACATTTGGAATGAAAGTTGAGATGTTGGGGCAGATTGTGGATTTGGTGGAGAGGGAGTAATAAGGGCTAAGCCTAGGAAGTGGTGAAAGAGCCGTTATCCTACCGAGTTGGTGTTCACTAGTTAAATGGAGTAGGACCTCATAAATTGGATTCTAAGGAGAGTAGGGCTTTAAGAAACCCAATTAGGTCAAGAGAAAGACCTAAGGAGACCCTAGAAGAAGTTGGGGTAGAAGGAAGACTGGTGTTACATCAGTTTACCTACAGATTTTTTGTCTACAATATCATCATCAAATTAGACAATGTTCCCTATTGTTACTTAAAGCTTACTTGTTTTCATTGCCATCTGAAAGACAACTTTTTCTTTTGGTGGCGGTGGGGGTGGTGTAGTTAGTGGACAATGCTTATTATAAGTGATGCTATATTTGAAGACCTGAATGATGACGTGTGATCACTGATGCTTGACATTATTAAGCTTTAATTTTTATATATAATATATATCATGACGTATGCTTTTGACTAATCGGCATATTAATATTTTCCGTTTTTATGGTAGTTTTGTTCATTAGATAATATGTAAATTACAATGAGGTAAGAGCCTACAACGCAACGGTAAATTGTGAGCCTCTCATCGGAGAGGTTTTGGGTTCGAATCTACTCAAGATTAACACATATAATAATTAATCTTAACAACAATAATAAATATAATAATAAATAAATTTAAATAATTTAGGCTTCAGTCAATTACCTATCAAAAAAACAAATGTAAATTACAATGCTCCAATTATGTATGTATTTTTTTACTTTTATATGTTTTTGTATGGATGAAAGCAAAACAAACCCGAAGCCAAAAGCAAACCCAAACCCAAACATAGCAGAGAAGCACTCTTGAGCAGCAAGGGAGCATTTTCTCCAAGTATTGAACCTAAATTCAACAATCTTGAAAACAGACAAACAAAAAAGGCATAAAGGAGAAACTTTGGTGTCAAAGGGTCTTACAGATATGTCAAGCATGTTTGGTAAATGAGTGGAATCATGGCTGTCCAGACAACACAAGGCAGGGCATCTCAAAAAGAAATGTTCCTTGTGCACAAGCTCTAGAAGCCAAAGTTCAAGCATGTGTTAATATCATGGGTCTGTCTATATTGATGGCAAAAACTTAGGGACATTGTTCTGTAAATCTATAAACTAGAAGACAGGACCTGCTGTCCCATAGGCTATTTTAGGCCTCAGTGACAATAAAAAAATTCTATTCCATTCTAATTTCTATTCTTCTTTTTACCCAATTAGACAGAAAATAATTCATATTTATTGATATCTGGTAGTGTATAAATTAATAAATAATATATATAATCACTAAAGGTCAAAACTTGCATTTTTTTAAGGTCAAATAATATAATATATATTTGGGATCAAAATTATTAAAAAAATTATGATCTTTATATGACTCCATTGAAGTTGGCACCAATGAACCCAAATGTGAGCTAAAGGCACCATTGGGCAGCATGTTGCAATGCCCCCTTATTAAATAAGATTTAATAATAAATTAATTAGTTAGTTAAAATATAATGTATATCATTAAAATGTAATTGATGTTAAATGAATGGTCCAAAGGTGTGAAATAAAGAGTCATGACTATTGAAGGATTAAGGTATAAAGGCAGAAATCATTAAAGGTTTATGAGTCCCTCAAGAATAAGAAATAAACATTTCCTAGGAAGAAAATTTACCAAGCAAGGAATAAATAAATCCTAAATTGGGAATGAAGGGAATCAACTTGAAACTAATATCCTCAAATTAAACCTCCAAGGAAGCAATGAAGGGTGATAACTCATTTCTTCTGAAGGATGGTCACTCATTTCTTGTGAAGGGCAATGACTCCTACAAGAAATGAATATAATGTCGCAAAAGGGGCGAATCCTTTCATTGATAGAAATATAATTCAATAAAAAACCAACTAATTAATAAAAGGAACAAGGAATGATTCAGTTTGAGTCATCATTTATCAATTCAATAGATCAGTTTTAAGGATCATTTCAGCATACATATTCAGAAAACTCATCATAAAATATCAATTCGTTAGGCTATATACAATATCAGAAATCTATTCAAGAATTGAATAACAAAATCATCTCATCAATCACCAAATCAATCAATCAACTATCCAAGACATCAATCAGAAACTGATATACAAGTATTACTAGAGGAATATAATGAGCACTAGACTGGCAATTTAGAGCAGCAAAGCAGAAATATGTACCGCTGTAAATATATTTGACCTAAATTGAAACCTATAAATAAACTTTCAAGTCTTAATTGCATGTTAAATTGCCACTCCTTTAAGAAATATCAATCAGCATTAATAAAGCAAATTCATCACACAATCAATTTGAGTTGAGGAAATATCTTGTAGTTGGAAGGACATATCCTTTCATGCTCTAGAGTCAGGAATTGGGAGGATAAAAAGCCCTTTTATGCTCTGGGGCTAAAAGTTGGAAGGTACAGGGACCCTTTAATGTTCTGGGCAAATTAATTCTTAAAGAGTTCACAAATTGATTGATATTGAGGATTGTAATAGCTAATTCTGAAAGAGTTAAACGATTTTATTAATTTTGGGGATTGTGCTTAATTTGTTGGTCTGATTGATCATTATCATCTTGAATTTTTTATGTACTGATTTGAATATATCATAAATTCCTGACACAATATACTGATTTCAGTTTTTAGTAATCAATATTGAATATTGTTTCCAGGTGTAAAACCTGGAGTATGCCATGAAGGAATATTACACAAGGTACATCAATCTATGATGCTTTAAGTATGTTATGTAAACTAGTGTAGCCATGGACTGCCTAGCCCATAGCAGGCAGAACATCCTAAAATGAGCTATTTCTAAAATTCGAGCTCTGGAAGTCAAAATTTAAATGTAGGCTAATCTCTCAGGGGATAGTTTCATGACTCCTAATGTGATAACAAAGAACCCAAATTTGTGCTACAGACACTCTTGGGCAGCGACATAGCATTTTCTTCAAGCACTGAACCTATATTGAACAATCTTATAACAGAGCAAAGAAAAAAGATGTAGATTGGAGGTTACGGCGTCAAAGGGTCTATGGGATCTATCTATATTGTATTCAAGAATGTTGTACTAAATGTGCTGGAATTGGAATATACATAAATCTTTACAGGTCACGAGAATCCTTTCTTAGATTTTATTAGACTAATATTTAAGATGTGTCACAAGAGTTCTCTACAGCTACTGTCTAGAGCAGGTACTGCAATTTAGCGCATAAAAGCACTCGTGCTTATGGTAATTCTGAAACATAAGACACGATGCCAATCCTTTTCTATGCACAAAAGAATAAACAATCCTCCATTACAAGTCTGAACCAAACAACGTGACACTTTTCCTCGTCATGGATATACTTATACAATAATATCTATTTACTACCATTATAGGTATCCTGAAAAGATCTATCTAAAAATTTCAAAACATATTAAGTTGGAGCTGTTTGACTTGTCTTTGGAACTATTCATTTATTTATTTATTGCATACATGTAAGCACCACTTTAGGTGCTACTAATTTTGAAAGTATTGCGTTTACTATCAAAACTTATATGTGCTGCTAATTTTGAAATTATTGCAATTAATAGTAAGACTTTCAGTTAAATTTAAATGGTATTGCGTTTATTATTAAGAACTAAGGTTACATTAAAGGTAAAATAAGATTTTTTTTTGACACACTCAACCATTACACTCCACCTCTTACTGTCATTTAACAATGGGTTGCCACAATAGAATGATTATACCAGGAAATAATAAGATTTTTTGTTGACGCACTCAATCACACTCTGCCTCTTACTGCCGTTTAATAATGGCTCGCCATAGTAAATAGATTATACCAAGAAATAGTATTACTAATCAACGGTCCACACCCAATATGCATAGAACCCAATCAGCAACAAAAAGCTAATCATCCTCTACATGGCTCTGAAAATAAACAAATCCTGAATTTTTCACAATTGAGGGGCGCAACAAACAAGCAAATAGGATTTTCAAATAAAAAATTCACTAATTCCTTCACGCTAAAATATGATAATTTATTTTCAAACAATTGAATACAATCCAAGCAAATGGGCATTCACGAAGTTAGTGTTACTCTCAAAATCTAACAAAACATATTTGCATTAACTTCTTAACAGAACTTACAGAAGAAACAGCCCTCACGACCAGATTTCTATATGAATTCTTGCATCCATTGAACCGACCGCTAAGAGGAGCTCTTGGCCCTTGTGACGTAAGAAAACGGATTTCAGAGCACCTGTTCTGCGTCACTGGAACGGTAGCCCTAGCTACGACCTCCATTTTCAGTTCTGTTCCTCTGAAACTCTGGCCAGAGATTCTCTCTGCGTCGACTAATTGTTGAAATATTGATGTGAGATGGGCAAAAGGGGAAAGGGATTACGAGGGTGAGAACGATGGATTGTTACAAACGTGAGAACGATGGATTGGGAGAATTTATAACTTCAAAAGAATGAAGATGACGGCTGGGTGCGTCTGGTAATTAATGGCGGGTCATGGAGAAGGTTCATCGAACGTGGTCCTGATTTTTCCCCGGGTGTCTTTCAAGTGTCAAAAGGTACAATATTCCTTGCCGGTCATACCCAAATTATTAAAAATTGCCTATCTTTACACTGTTCATGTGGTTGGACTGGTGAAGTTGTAGACACTCGTCCTTTTCCATTATGTTTTGGAGCCGGTTTGAATTAAATACATTTATTTTAAAAGATTTTAGAGAAGGTGGACAATTCCCAACAAATTTCTCTTAGTATTTTGAAATAATTTTATGTTGTCTATCTATATAATAATTCTACTATTTTATTTTTATAATTTGAAGAATTTTAAATAAATTTTTTGTTATTTAAATAAGAATTTATGGGTCACTTGGTTGAGAGAGGTTGTGATGAGCTATGTTATGGTGTTTTGAGTCGATCTTGTTATGCTCCTAAAATCTTGTGTATTTGCCTCTGTCTTATTTAATGGCTTGACCAACTTGGCCTAGTTGTTGATACTAGTGTTGGAGGAGTTGTGACCTCTAAATAAGTATCTCGGCAAATTCATCTCGGAGGTTTGTCACGAGGTATGTCCTCCCTTGATGTTGAACTTCCCATTTTGGATTTTTAACAATGCCTATGATTGACTTGAAAATTTTACTTTAATAAGCTATTTTGTGGGAAGGATCCCCCCTGAAAGCATGTTGCGAGACTGGGTTGACAAAGCTTGGTCCTCTCATGGCATTCACCTTGAGGTTGTTCAAATCCTTACCAAAGGCTTTTTCCTATTTCTCTTTCAAACCCCTCTCATGTTGAGACTATTTCAAGAAATGGGTCATGCTATATCTACTCTTCCTTGATGGTCTTTCATTGTTGGTCTAGAGACTTCATTGTCACAAACGAAAAAGAATTTAAGGGTCCATGTGTGGATTGAATCCCCTGGCCTCCCTTGCCTTGTTGGCCCTTCATGTAAACCATTGTGCAATCTCTAGGCAAGGTAGTTTGTCTTGAACCTGACTATTTTTTAACACCCACCCTCAAAAAAGGGTTTGTGCTGAAATCGGTCTTTTATGTGGCCTCAAAGAAATAGTTGATATCTAGGTGGGTAATATGTAATGCCTACCCCTAGTTGACTTTCTTGTTTTATTGTCGGAATCTTTTAAGCCTATTCTATGATTATGTTTTATGATTATCGGTACTTGGTTATCGGATTTGATTATATGTCACTTCATATTCAATTGATTTATGTGACAAGTTATTTCAGTTATTTCAGGACTATTTCAAGGATGATATATATGTTCATTTAGTGACTTCAGTTATTTCATGATGATAGTTAGAGGAATGATTTATATGTAGTTTCTATGGTTACTTACCCCATACTTGCATGTGTATGGTGTACTTGTCTATTTTATTTTATGATTCACGTTCCTGATATGGTTGAGGGAGGGAGTCATAGTCACCTGCTAGTTGGGATCTACATGGTGTACCACTCTCTATCATTGCATGTTTAGTTTAGAATATATAAGTATGTACATGCATGAATTTTATGCAGATTGCAGGTACTAGGTATCAACTTCCTTGAATTGTCAGGATGAGCGTACCCTATCACAGTATCTCAGTGGTATAAGTGGGGAGAAAATTCTTGAGTCTAAATCCTAACCTAAGCCAATTTTCCTAGAAAGTAGGACAAGTATATGAGTTGTTTACCCATCTGAATTCATCAAGTGACATGAATTTGTGACTTTGACCTTGGAGTTTGACTTTGTTCTTTGTCTTTCAGTTGAGCTTTCGAATTTAGTTTTGTGGATCTGGTGTGATTTTTAGTTGTAAATAAATCATATTAAAAGATAATTTAATGATTTAATTTAATAAAAACTTTATAAAGAAAATTCAATATTTAAGTATATTCAATTAATTAAGAAATTAAATAAATAAAAGAATTGAATTTAAAAGATTTTATTAAACTTTGAATTTTGATGTATTTATATTTATTTAATTTAAGAATAATTTATTTAGGAGTTTTATTTTAATTAATAAACTCTAAATAATATTATTAGTTAAATTAATAAATATTATATTTAAAAGTGTCTCATGATTTAATAAGAGAGAGAAAACATCAATATAATAAAGTTTATTTTAATTAAATTGCATAAAGCTTATGCATGAAATTAAAATAATAAAATAATAAAAGAAAAAGGGTTTTTGCATGATTGCACAATCGAAGCCCTAATTTGGGGAAAAACTTTTTATTAGGAAATCAGAGTTCATTTTTCCATAAATAGGCTTGGAGGAGCCAATTTCTGGGATGAGGGTTTTCGAAAGAGAAGGGAAACTCTTGTGTGTTTTGTGCATCCATTGTTTAGCATCGGATCTAGGTAAGATCTCGTGAGTTTTGCGCAGTAATTCTTACTTTGAAAATATATATCTTCTCCGTGTCTAAATGAAATTATTTTCAGAATTTCAATTTGGGTTTGAAACCCTTGTTTCTGAATCTATTGTTCTTTGTTTTCAATGATGACTATTAATGAATTTCATCTTTTTGAAACCCTTTTTTTGAAATGTATTGTTCTTGAACATCTGTGAACAAATTTATTATCTGAAACCCTCGTTTGATTAATTTGGTAATTCATAGATTGAGTCGATTTAGAAATTTGTGTTCTAGATAGTTTTTTAAAAGTTTATGTTTTTGGCAGGTTTCCATTTTTGGAAACTTTTTGTTTTTAGCAGGTTTGCATTTTTGGAGAATTTCTATTTTTAACAAATTTCCATTTTTTGGAACATTTTCATTTTTAGCAAGTTTCTACTTTTGGAAAGTTTCCATTTTAAGCAGGTTTCCATTTTTTGTAAAGTTTCCATTTTTAGCAGGTTTTTGCTTTTGGAAAGTTTTTATTTTTAATAGGTTTTCATTTTGGGAAAGTTTTCATTTTTGGAAAGTTTCCATTTTTAGAAGGTTTCCATTTTTGGAAAGTTTATGTTTTTAGTAGGTTTATGTTGTTAGCATGTTTCCATTTCAGGAAATTTTTTCCAAAGTTTAATAAATATAACATTATTTTGGTAATAATTGATAATAATTATTATTATTATTAATTTTTATTAGTATTGTTGAATTTTTTAATTTAATTATTTGAAAATCTGATATATTACTTTATATAAATATAATTCTAAAGTAAATTGAAAATCAAAGAAATTAATTGGGAGAATTAATGTTTTCTTTTATAAGCGTGGATGTGTTTATATGGTTCATATATATGAAAATGATTGTAATACTAGGGAAATTTTATTATTCCAAAACCTTGGTAATTATAATACTTTGAGAAGATGAAAACGTGAACCTTGTTTGTAATCGAAAACTCTATAAATTGTAATACTTGGAAACAAGAATTGAAACCCTGTTTGTATACTAAAATCTTATGTTTGAAGAAAACCTAACGAACTATGAAAAATAAATATTTAAAAGACTTTGATGAGATCTGTGTGGTTTTACATTTGGGGTTTTATGTTTAAAAGAATTTTAATGATTTGTTGAGAGTTGAGTCTCGTATGGACTCGAGAATGTTAGCAAACCTGTGATACTTAAAACAAATATGAAAACTTGAAAACCTTTAATGAAAATTGAATTGATATGTTTTCAAAGCCTAATGAATTATGAAAGTTACATTGTTATGTACTTTATATAATGCGTGGTATTTTATGTTGGGTTTCGTGAGTACTTTGACCAATCAAGATATTTACTAGCGACTTGGGGGGTTTTTTTTGTGATGATGTTATGGCTCATTTTGGTTACGAGCTTTTATACCTAGCCATGGTGATGTGTCATGTGTGTTCTATGATGATTTTGATCAGATGTTTTATTGTGCTTTCCAGTTTCTTGTGTAGAATTGAGGTGAATGGTGTCACTTTTATGGTGTAACCTTTGAGTCTTCGAGCAGTTATCTTTAGATTGCTTCTCAATTGCTTGTATAGGACTGAGGTGATTATGCGATTTGTTTTTGGTGATGTCATGTGATGTAATGGGTTGGTACATATGTACTTGATTTTGGATCAGCCCTGTTAGGATGATTGTATTGGTGAAATTTGTGATTTTGATCAATGATATTTCAGTACTTTCCAATTGTTTGTTTAAGAACTAACATGTGGTTTATGGTTGTATGAGACCTTCTATTTTTACCAAGCTTAGGGTAGGTTATATGTATGTCATGTTGGGAAGTGCCTTGCAATGGAGGTTAGAGCTCTAAGTGGCTGCCTGGGTAACCCATTGTAGGTTGTTTTAATAAGTGATAACATTTCATTAAATGGGGTTAAAATGAATTAATAAGATATTGGTACATAAAGTCACTAGGGGACCGAATTCCTAAGGGATTGTTAGGGTAACCTTAGAGTTGACTCGTTATTATGCCTTGTATGTATGAAAGGATACTAATGTCGCATAGAGACACTAGGGGGCCAGAGTCCAGTGAGGGTGCTAGGGTAACTTTAGAGTTGGCTCATGCGATGAAACTTGCCCACTTGCATAGTATATTTCCTACGTGTCTTGTTGCCTCTGGGATTAGTTCATACTTATTGTTAGTCTCAGATTGGTTTTGACGACTGAGTGTCAATACACTTAACCATTTCTCAAGATGATGCTGAGTATAATACAGAAGTCGAGCTATAGTGTGTGATGAGCCAAAGAGTTCAATAGGTGTCGAGTGAACTTCAGGTGTCGAGTGAAGTTCAAGTGTCGAGTCACCATAGGTGTCGAGCAAAGTATAGATGCCAAATGAAACAGAATTGCTATAGAACCCGAGTGAACCAGTTTTCCTATATGTGCTAAGCATCAGCAACTAGTAAGTGACGAGTAACACAGAATCAACATATGAGTTTGTGCCTTTAGAAACTCAGATGTAAACCATTTTTGGTGCCGACATATGATGAATCTCGAAGGATCTTGAAGATAAGATTAAATCTTTTGCATTACCTATGTAATCAACATGCAGCCAATAAGAAAAAAGGAGAAGACATGCAACCAATAGGAAAAGTACAAGAAATGAGCAAGAAAAAAAAATTTAATATTGATCGTAGATTCATACTTAACCCTAAGTCTTCGAAATCTTTAAAAGGAGGACGAAGCCCCATTATGCAAGTGAGGGGATGCACAAAAGAGAATTATATGGGTGAATTATAGTGAATTGCAAAAAGGGTGAAAAGACTTAGTGAAGAACAGAGCAGCATTGTAGAATCCAGTTGATCAAGAATAGAGTATCAGAGTTACGTAGAGTGACATATCAAATCAAGCAAGGATTAGAGCAGATAGAGTAGAACAAGGATCTGTAATCAACAATAGAGGATTACAAGTTATCAGGTCAAAGTTTTTCTAATACTTTCTAGCAATTGTATTAGATATGGAAATCCTATGGACTTAGGTTGGCCTAGCAGCCATTTGTAAATCCTTTAAGAGGGTGGCATTCCAAGTGAATGTACTGAAGTCCTCTAACAAAGCCTACTTTTAGCACGGTAGTGAAATCCTTTAACCAGGTCACTTTTAACAAGGTGTAAAATCTTTAACAAGATAGGCCTTTCATAGGGAAGACCATTGGAAGTGGTCAAACATTGTAAACTTGAACGGTTACATATTGCTGCAGTGATATTTTGTGGGTGTCATCCCCACCCCAATTTTATCTTCTCATTTTGGAGGGTTTCTAGGTTACCAAATTTGTGTGTTGTCTATTTTCATGCATGTCTTTACTTTATGCTCATTAGATAAATTAGATGCATGTGAATGATTTCAGCAAAAAGGATTTGAAGTGGTTAAAGTTAGTTACTTCTGATTCACCCCGCCCCCCCGCCCCCCTCAGAAGTAATTCTTCCCACTTGTTTATTCCAACAATTGGTATCAAAGCTAAGTTCTCACAAGGAGAAGCCTTACATCTTGGAGAAAAGATATAAAATGGAAGTCTACAAACTTGGGAAGATCATAGAGAATTAGACAATTGATATACAACTTTCTTTACATGCTCTGGAAGAAGCTAGAGAGGAATTGAGAAAATCCTTAAAGAGAAGAAGAGAGATTGCCATAGCCGAGAATGATACACAATACAAGGAGATTGGCACCTCAAATCTATTTTCAAATGGAGATTCCAAAGAATTTGATGCAACAATAGTAGATCTAATGGAGAAGAATAGAGCTCGAGTAGAAGAAATCAAAACACTCAAGCTTGAACAAGAATCACAAGCCATGATGCTATGTGAAGTGACTAAATAAAAGAAAAGACCTATTGAAGACAAGGCTATGATAGAATAAGACAAGAGAAATCTTGCCAACAGACTGGAAGAAAAGTCAATTGAACTAGCAAGAGTTTCAAACATGCAGATAGACACCCTAAGTCAAATGATGAATGCACATCATGAACTAAATGTCAAGGACATTGAGATCTCTATAGTGAAGATGCAAAATGAACAAATAAAAAATGACTTGAAAAGAGGAAAGGAGATTGCAGAGAGCTTCAACAAACCTAATGAGGCCATCAAGTACTTTGAGCAGCTACTAAAATCACCAAGGGCTAGCAATGACACTTCAAGACTTAGTTACATTAGCACTAAACAAGGAGAGTCATTCAAAACTGCAAAAGAAAGGAGTAACAAAGGTAAGAACACTAAACCTACTTGTCATTTATGTGGTAAAAAGGGACATACCTCTAATGTATGCAGGAGCAAAAATGCCCATCAGCATAACAAGCCTAAGGATGCAAGTCATTGTCAAAAGTGCAAAAAGAAAGGACATCAAGCACATGACTGTAGGACTAGAACTATCAGAACACCAAAATTTGAAGGTCACTATTACAATTGCAAGAGGTATGGACATAGAGCTTTTGAGTTTAGATCAAAGCCCATGTGGACACCAAATCAGCCAGCAAGAGGAAATAACCATGGACATCACTACAATTGGGATTACAACACTAGGTATAACTATCATTACTATCAAGAATATGGACACATTCCTAAAAATTGCATAAGAACACATTTCAGAGGAAGCTACAACAAATGGTTGAGTCAAACCACATGTTTCAGTTGCTTGAAGATTAGTCATATTAGCAGGAATTGCCCAACAAGGTCAAAGGCATCCAACTCAAAGAACAACAAATGTAAAGAGAAGGTAGATGTTGAACACATCAAACGAGAAATGAATAAGACATGGAAGAAGAAAGATGGGTGTGGCACATCAAATGAAGGGATCACTTCACCTAATAGGTCAGGTGGTCACACCTCATCAAACTAAGCAAGAGAAGGCATGAGGGACTAATTCACAAAGCTCTACCATACATCAGTTCCCAGACAAGTAAGAACTGAAAAGAAGAAATCAGCATGATCAAAGATGCAAAGTTAAATTTTCAAGTTTTTGCAAGTGTTGCTGAGTTGCCCTTAGATGCCGAGTAAAAATCTAGTACATGTCGAGTTGATTGTCAAAATAGTAGAAGTCGAATGATTAGTTGGAGCCAAGTTGGTAGAGGAAGTCGAGTAAAGAGAGATTCTTAGTTGAAGCCAAGTAAAGGGATACTCCTGTGGAAGCCAAGTAACGCAAAAATCCTTCAAAAGCCAAGTGGATAGTTGTAATTGCACTAAGCATTAAATGCAATGAAAATAGGGTGTATTATCATGTTTTCAATCATTTTTACTCATTGCGAACAAAGAGAAAAAATGAGAAAGAGCACCGAGCAAATTCAAAGTAGAAAATCCAGTGACTAAGTAGATTTCAAAAACATTCTAGCACGATTTCAGCAATTCCAAGGTATTTACATTTATGTCGAGCTACATAGTTTTATATTTTCTTTATGTACAAACCCTAGATTGTAAATATGGCTTCTAGCTCTAGGAAGACTTGGGAGAAGGAACCTTTCGAAGTCCAGCTAATGTCCAATGAGGTCAAACAACCTGATTTTCACCCAATCCTAGAGGTAGCTTATAAGAATGACCCAGCTAGAGCCCTATCCATCATACCCCCTAAGGTTGTAATGGTTTAAGATGTAAGGAGATGCTACAATTGCAAGATTGGAGCCATAGGTGACATGGAAATGAGGGAGGCTTATGAAAAATTGTGTGAAAATGGAGTGTTAAAGGAGGAATACCAGATCATTAAGAGGAAGGGTTTAACGCAAACCCTAGAATTCCCCACCATTTTCAAAATTGAATGGATCAAAATTTTACTTAGCCGAATACATGATGGAAGTTTATGGTTGGAGGATGGCCTAGTGAAAATCAAGAAGATAATTGTGCATAGAGTGATAGGGTATCCAACCATAGATCGGTCAAAGACCCTTAGGAGTGATTCTAAGGAGGCAATTGAGAAAAACACTGGTGCAAAGTGGAACAAGAGAGGGATGACAATTGATACCATCCAAGACCCTCTTGTTGATTTTGTTGTTAGGGTGATTGCATACAAATTTTATCAATCTAGCAGACTCAACAATGTGCCTTGCATTGCAGTAGATGTAGGTTATAAACTAGTGAAGAAAGATCACACATATGATCTTGCAAAACTACAACTGCAACATATTAATGAGAATCTAGTAGCAATTAGGAGAACCAAGGGAGCCCAATGTAAATTTGGTGCCATTTTGATTTGTATATTCTTTTATGTTTAGAATGAATTTCCTTCTTTTGGTAAAGTAGCCTAGAAGACAAATAGGTCTATTATAGTTCAAGTCAATAAGTACATAGAGCAGATGGGAGCCAATTTTGAGACCTTAATGACTAGCTATTTTGAAGACTTCAAGAAGTCAATGAAGCAAAGGCTAAGAATCCCAGTTTCCCTAATAGAGAAACATGTAAATGATGTATATTTTCTTGTAGATATAGACTATACATATATACAAGCTGTAATACCAAGAGTGAGATGGCTAAGACCTCTTAGGTATGAAATAAATATAAATGAAGCATCAACAACAATAACTGCATTATTAATAGAGGATATAGACAAGGATGCACCAAATTTTGGAACCTATGACGTGGTGAGATGAAAGGTGGATATGGAGTTAAAGATTGCCTCCACTTTGAAAAAGAAAGATAAACTTGTTAAGAAGTTTAAAGTCAAATTTGGGGAAGGCACTACAGAAGCAGAAGAGGAAGAAGGTGAAGATGCCAAGGGTGATGAAGAAGAACAAGGTCAGGGACCACTTACCTTAACCCAAGGAATGGGGGAGGATGCAGATGAGGGGAAAGGTATCAAACAAGAAGCACCAAAGGATGAGACAAAGAAAAGAAATGATCAAAAGCAGCCAACTGCATAGCCAAGGGGAAAGAAGAAGGTTGCAAAGCCAACCACAAGGGAAAATATCAAGGCTACAACTTTAGGTAGCAAAAGAACAAGAGAAGTAGAAGGCAATAGAACAAGGAGGACCTATAGAGAAAAAGAAAAAAAGAAAGTATGTTGCACCTTCTAAATCAGATGAAGAAAGAACAGAGTCTGATGAAGAGCAATTCAAATTGGTAAGATGTTCTACCACATCTAAATTGGAAAGCATTTGTAATAATATTAGAGAGAATGTTGATTTAACTGGTCTAAAGACCATAGATTTCAATAAGTTGTCAAAAGAACAACACAACATAGTGGAAGAGTCCATCTACACTATGATGGCTAAGTTCAAGACCAACCCACTTGAACTAGATAACTCAATGCATAAGGAGCTAAGCTCATTAGTTGAGAATAAGTGGCATTACTGTCTCAAAATGGAGAAAGAAATAATGGAGTCAACATTGGCTCATGTAATGACAAACCTTACTAAAGGTCAAATAACAAAGGCTAGCAAAAAGCATGGGAGCAAATTTGCACCCAAATATAGAGCCTTTAGAATTTTGCAGAACCAAATAGAAGATGTTGTGCAAAAGTCCACACAAATGTGGAAATTAATATATGGATTGACAACAATCAAAGAGGGGTAGGAAGATCCCTTTGAAGGAAGAAATTATGATGAAGAAGAAGAGAATGAGAAAGAGGAAGAGGTAGATAAAGACAAAGAAGAAGAAACAATGGAGAAGACACAGGGTGAAGAGGCAATAGCTGAAGAGCAGCAGACTGAACAAAGTGTCCAAGACACCCAACTGCCACCACCAAGCCCTCCACATACAACATCTACAGATACAATAATTGTTAAGGATGTTCCTAGCACTTCAGCTCAGAACATCAATCCTTTAACTGCAGAGGATCTCAAAAAGATCCTTCACTAAACTACACTACAATTGCAATTGTGTACAACTCTAGTTTTGGTGAGTGTGGATGGGTTGCAGAAAGTTGTAGCATAGATAACAAAGGAGAAGGAAAGCACTCAAGAACCACCTAGACAACCTCCCATAGCTATAGTAGATCAACCCAAAGAGCAAGAAGCATAGGAAAAAATTGCTAAGGTTGATAATATAGATGCAACAACAACAACTGCCTAGGATCAAGCAAAGGAACAAATAGGACAAGATGTTCCTGCAACACAAACCCAAGGTGCACCTCCTCAAATTATCATTATTGATCAAGGTAGTAGAAAAGAGGAGAAAGAGGAGAAGAAAGAAGAGGAGAAAACCCCTGAGGAATAGGAGGCAATACAAAGATTAGCAAACTTGCCTACCTTAGGGACTCCTACTCAAAATCCAAGCACTGATGCAGTACCATTGCAGATTTCAGCACCAAGCTCGAGCTCCACCAAGGTTGCAAGGGTACTTCACTATGGAGACCCTGCCCCTGATGAAGAAATAGTCATACCTAGTTATGACTCAAGAACTATGAACCTACAATAGATAAATGAAGTGCAAGAGGCACTAGAGAGAAGAAACAGACAAGAGATAGTCAGAAATGAGTATAGGCAGAAGCAAACACTGGTGGAAATTAAAGATATATTTCTTGATGCATTTAGCTTGCAAGCACCTGATGAAACCCAACCCATTATGGAGCAATTGTCCAACATTGTGGAACACGTACATAATTAAGACCTTGACACTAATGTAAAATTATTAGAATGACCAGAAAAGAAGTTTTAGATGAAAGTAAATGAGAAAATATCAAGTGAAATAGCACTTTCCCAAGTAGAATTGGCTAAGAAGATTGAAAAAGTGAAGAAAGTACTTGAGAATGTATTCTCATTATACAACAAGTTGTGTGATTCATCATATTTCACACAAGAAACTAGCCAAAGGATAATGAGCTTGGAGCGAAATCTCAAGATTTCTAGCACTCAGCTACCCAAAGATCCAGCTCAGAGTGAGAAGCATTTTGTAGCTATGCTAGAAAGAGTTAGTTGTATTGATAGTAGAAGAGGCCAATATCAAGGCCAAATTGATGCAGATTCAATCTTCCATTACCCCACATTTGGAAGTACTCCATAAGGAACAGGCCTATGCAGAAATTGTTCTAAAGAAAGATCCTAATCTTTCTACTTTAGAAGGCCTTGTTCATCTTGCAGCAAAGACAACCATCCAACACAAATCATTGGAGATTGCTTTAAAAATTGGGATGCTTCTCCCAAGATGATTATGGAGGTAAATAAAACATTTTTGGTGAAGTATTCAATTCATTCTTTGGACCCTTTGACACAAGTGTCAAAAAAGGGGGAGTATATATTCAAAGGGGGAGATAATTCATTATTGCATCAAACAAGAATGGGGAGATATAATGTGAATACGAATGGTTACATATTACATTCTTTGATGGAAGTAATAAAGAATAACCAAAGGGGGAGATATTCAAATTCACATTTTGAGGAAGTAATAAGGGAATAAAAGCCAAAAAAGATGTGAAAGCGGAATAGATACAAAGTATAGGAAGCAGAAACAGGGTACATAGATACAAAAACAAAGGTAGACAAGGCAAAGAGTATCAGATACATAAGCATGAGACACATTCAGCACAAGAATTTTGGTTATAGGAATGGAAATGCCACATCAACTTAGGGGGAAGTTACAAAATTTTTGAGGTATATAGAATTTTGAACAAGTTTTTGAAGTCCTGTACATATGCCAAATAGACTATATAGTTTACTCATAGAGATCAAATTCATAATGTTTAGTTAAGTGTTTTTGCCACTCATGTCAAAGGGGGAGATTGTTAGTCTCAGATTGGTTTCGACAATTGAGTGTCAATACACTTAACCATTTCTCAAGATGATGTTGAGTCTAATACAAAAGTTGAGCTACAGTGTATGCTGAGCCAGAGAGTTCAATAGGTGCTGAGTGAACTTCAGGTGTTGAGTGATCTTCAAGTGCCGAGCAAAGTTCAAGTGCCGAGTCACTATAGGTGCTGAGCAAAGTATAGATGCCAAGTGAAACAAAATTGTTATAGGAGCCAAGTGAACTAGATTTCCTATATGTGCTAAGCATCAACAACTAGTAAGTGTCGAGTAACACATAATCAACATATGAGTTTGTGCCTTCACAAACTTAGATGTAAACCATTTTTGGAGTCGACATAGGATGAATATCGAAGGATCTTGAAGATAAGATTGAATCTTTTGCATTACCTATGTAATCAGAATGTAGCCAATAAGAAAAAAGGAGAAGGCATGCAACCAATAGTAAAAGTGCAAGAAATGAGCGAGCAAAGAAGATTTAATATTGATCATAGATTCATACCTAACCCTAAGTCTATGAAATCTTTAAAAGGAGGATGAAGCCCCATTATGCAAGTGAGAGGATGCACAAAAGAGAAGTATATAGGTGAATTATAGTGAACTGTAGAAAGGGTGCAAAGTCTTAGTGAAGAACAGAGCAGCGTTGCAGAATCCAATTGATCAAGAACAGAGTATCAGAGTTATGCATAGTGACATATTAGATCAAGCAAGGACCAAAGCAGACAGAGCAAAACAAGGATCTGTAATCAACAACAGAGGATTGCAAGTTATCAAGTCAAAGTTTTTCTAATACTTTCTAGCAATTGTATTAGATATGGAAATCCTATGGACTTAGGTTGGCCTAGTAGCCATTTGTAAATCCCTTAATAGGGTAACATTCCAAGTGAATGTATTGAAGTCCTCTAACAAGGCCTACTTTTAGCAGGGTAGTGAAATCCTTTAACCAAGTCACTTTTAATAGGGTGTAAAGTCTTTAACAGGATAGGCCTTTCAAAGGGCAGACCATTGGAAGTGGTCAAACATTGTAACCTTGAACAGTTACATATTGTTGTAGTGATATTTTTTGGGTGTCATCCCAACCTCAGTTTTACCTTCTCATTTTGGAGGGTTTTTGGGTTACCAAATTTGTGTGTTGTCTATTTTCATGCATGTCTTTACTTTATGCTCATTAGATAAATTAGATGCATGTGAATGATTTTAGCAAAAAGGATTTGAATTGGTTAAAGTTAGTTACTTCTGATCCACCCTGCGCCCCCCCTCTCTCAGAAGTAATTCTTCCCACTTGTTAATTCCAACAACTTATGTCTTAGTATCCTTTGAGATAGTTTTCTTTTAGTTGTTTCCTTGACCTAGATGTTAGTTTTGACTCTTTATTTTGATATTCGTATGAGACTTGAGTCTATCTCCTCAGCTTGGTGGGAGTGGGCCATTTAGGTTCCACAAGGTCGAGTGGTAGTGCATTTTTCTTATACCATTGAGATTTGAACATTGGATGTCATTACTGGATGTATTTGTGCAGATGATCCTTTCTTTCTAATCTTGTATTTTTGTTGGATGATTATTATCTTGTTATAATGTACTTGATTTATCAAAGATCTTATGAGATGTTGTATATTATTGTATGATGTATATTCTTTGAGCTTATCATACCCTGTGACTTGTACATCGGATGATTAAGTATTTCTTATTATTGCCAAGTGACATCTTATATAATTATATATTGTTTAAATGGATTTGTACTGTGTTTTGAAAAGGAAAGCAACCTTTAGCTCTGAAGCAACATGTGGCTTTAGCCTCACAAGCCACCACAATGTCCCCCACTTAGACCATCTCTTCTCAGCCTATGGATGTTTCAAACCTTGGCCAGAACCTTGGTTAGCAAAGAAATGATAGCTCTCTGCATGATTCCAAAACCCCTTGGGTGCATACTCCACAAGTGACCTCAGTCATTGTACCTCTTCCTCTCTATGTCACTCTCATAGCCCTTTTGATTGTGTGGAGACCACAAATGGTAGCTTTGATGAGTGTAAGGTTATTGCTAGTGGGGCTTCTATTACTAGTTTTAAACCTGGTTCAATTTTTTTGCATGTACCGTCTTAAATTAAAAGCATCCCAATTTAATGAAGGTTTAGTACCTATTTAATGTGATTTTATCATTTATTTGCATTTACCTCATATTTTCCTCCATCAAATAATTTATTTTATCGCATTGGACCTTTTTTAAATTTAGAATTAATATAAATAGGTTGGACCTTTATTTCTCTCAAAATATCATGTCCTCACTTATTAATTAATTTAAATTAATATTTATAATTGATCCTATCTTTAATAATATTTTATCTCCCCAATAAATTGATACTATGTGTATACTCTTATTTTATAAATTGGGGTAGACCTTTATTAATTGAAATTAATAATCCTTAATTTACTACCCTAATAAATCTCATTTATTGCTCCACTTTAAGATGAATCTTACCTCATTTTAAAGTTTGAGGCATTGGCCAATTTGAGATCTCTATAAAGGGAGTCTTCTCATTTCATTTACAAATCAAGCATTCACTACATCTTTAATTCATAATAGTATGCATTCACGAGATCAAACACGTGCTCAAGCACTCAAGCATTCAAGTCTTCAAGCATTATTCAAGTAATTCCTCCATTGAAGATCAAGGATTCAAGCATCAAGCCATTGAAGGAGTTTATCTAAATATGTTTTGTTGCATCTTCCACATCCATTCATCTTCATCTTCTTGATCCAAATTAATTATTGAAGTGAGCACAACACATTTGATTCAAAAGATCCTACAATTGCAAGGTGAATTTGTACATTTACTTTACATTTCAACTATTTCAATTCAACGTTAATTTCTAAACTGGGGTTTGACCAAGGAAAATCCTCCATCAAAAACAAATAAGACTTTTTTTTTAAATTGCAGGTTGCAGATCTTGGATTGGCAAACGGGTTGCAGATCTAAGCACTCTTTTCAGATTTCTTTGAAACTGCAAAATCAGAATCAGCGTTGCACATAATCCATCAAGGCTATAGTTTTCCCCTAATTAGTGCAATTCATCCCTGATTGGCTCCAGGTCGACCCTAATTACTCCATTTTGACCCTGATTAGGGAGGGCTCCCTTGACATCTAACCGAATGATTTTTGGGTTTTGTTTGCAATAGAGTATTCACTCTTGATTATTTGAATTAGCCCTTTTGGAGATCTTTTGATAGCCTATTTTTTAATAGTTTCACAAGGTATATCATTTCCTCTCTTTCATTTTAATACACTTTATCATTGCTTAGTTCTACGTTGTAGATCTACTAAGTTTCTATTCATATCTCTTATTACATTAGGGTTTCAAGGACTTCTGTATTATTTCTCCAACCCTATAACCGTTACATCTTTCTTTGCATTAGTGCGCACCTATCACTTGGTTGGCACTAATCTTTCTAGATCTAATTACCTTAGAGTTGGGATTAAAAGGATCAATTTCCTTAACTCTTTCTTTGATATGTGTAAGCATGATTCGTCATGAACTTAGTGTTTTATATCCTTAATTCACATTTCCCCCTATATACTGCATAATAGTTTCTCCTATCTTGGGGATGAGGATGATATGCAAGAATTTTATCTCTTGGAATGTTTGAGGTCTTACTAACCTCCACAAAAAGTATTATGCTCAAGACACTTATTAAAGAGTTGGTAAGTTGGATGTGCTTTGCCTTTAGGAGGTCAAAATTACAGGGTTTCTACTAACTGTGGCTTTTCATGTGATTTGGTCCGATCATTTTTTTTGTTTCTTCTCAGCATGAAGTTGGTTGAGGTGGGTTAGTTATTCTTTTCTCATGTCATCAACATTCTACAATGGTTGGTCATGGTTTTAATCCCATACAGAGAGTAGTTTGGCTTTTGTTGTCCATTAGCAATCATTCCTCTAGGATTGTCAATGTTTATGCTCCCAATGATGAGGTAAGAGGTCACATCTATGGTGTTGAATTGAAGATTTCTTTCCACCTACAACTTGGGTCATTTGTGTGAACTTCATCATGGTTAAGGTGGCCTCAACCTATAGACAACTAGAGAGAATGAAGCTCGAAACTAGATGTGGGATAAATTAGTCATTTTTAATCCCAATACCTACTATCACCACCTTGATGTGGTCAACCACACTCAAGGTCTAATTTTAGAGTTGGTTTGGATAAGATTTTAAAGAGGTGTGATCATTCTATAATCATGACACAATTTTTTTCTCTTTCTTTGAAGATAGAGAATTACATGTCACTCCCTTGGTTGATGTGGTCTTGTCAAACTAGTTTCCTATTAATTTTTCTATTTTATGGAAGATAGCTCATATGCATCCTTCCAAAATGTAGCTTTATCTCAACACATATTTACTTCATCATCAAGAAATGATAGCCTATATCCAACATGTTTGGAATTTAGAGCCTCATCCTTGTAAGGGTAGAAATTTGAATAAAGGATAAGAGCCTAAGCTCATCTCATGACTACACATACACAATATAATGTAGGGAGGAAAATGAAGGAGATGAGTCCTTTCAATCCCAATTCTAAAGAACTAGGTATGGAGAGATTAGTGTTAACTATTGACATAAATGTATGCACCCTTGCTTGAGGTATTACCCTCAAGCAACCTTGTGTAACACATAAACAACCTCCAACTGTAGGACTTGTGCTTTGAGGCTGAATCTCCAGAGAAGGTCAGCTTCCTTACAATCAGGTTGCACCTAAACTAAAACTTTGAGAGAAAAGGGGGAGAGATTGTATGAAAACTAAAATGTTGAAAGGGAAAGGTGATGCACTAGATTGAAATTTGGTTACTCTCTACCTGTGAATGCACAACACATTAATAGAAAACCCAACTACTCATTTCTCAAGTCTAATCTAATCCCGGAAGAACTTGTATATAGGTTAGAATTGATCAAATGTTGAAAGGAAATATATTTTCACTACACAACAAATGCAAACATAATAAACACAACATGCAAACTAAGGAAATAAATAAGAACATCTAACACGAGGTAGAAATCTACATAAGATAGCCAAATGGAAGAATAGGTAAAAAATAAGTATTTCATTAATGATAGGCAAAAGGAATTATAGTTGCAGAGCATAAGGCTACTACAAAAATACAACAGAGAAGAACTTGTTGGCCTATATTTTCACCTTGTTTGAATCTAGAAAATTTTGTTGTAAAAATCTAGTTTTTATTTTGTGCAGTTAGGGTTTGCAATTTTCATTTGCAAAGTACTCCCCTAGAAAACCCTAGTTTCTTAATCCGTATGCATGTTTTTCATGTTAGAAACCCTCCTTATTTTAAATAATGTTTCACACTCTTAAAATATTTTCAAAATTCAAGGTGGGACCATTGGACCAAGGTGATCACTCTATCATTGGATGGTTAAGCTCTTAATCCTTTTATGGTGTGATAGTGCAAAGTTGTCAAGTTCTTAGTGTTCAATTGGTCTTTGCAGTTTATCTCAAATGGTTATTTCAAATAGTGAAGATGAGACAAAGTTTGTAAGCAATTATCATAGGGTCGCACAGTTAAGCATGGAGTCATAATTTCAAACAATGGCCATGTAAAAAGGGAACTCACTTAAGAGCACAACGATAGGATAGATGAAGGCATTCAAAGGTAGTTGATGTTTAACATTAAGATTATTGTGTGATAGCCCAACTACGGTTAAAGAAGTCACTCATAGTTTGACAGCCTAAATTTTAAACAATCAGAGTGATGGAGCAACCTGGTGATCTCTTTGATTGCGCAGTTGTGCAGCTAAGATTGTAGTTCGACAGAAGAGTCATGATGATGTGAAACAACTAGTGCTACATTAGAAAATACTCAATCAGTTAGTTGCAAGGTTTGATTTGTAAAGAGAATGTAAGTTGCAAACTAGCGACACTATTAAGAGCCTTTGAAGCAAGCATTGGTCGTGTGATCGCGTAGTAAGAAGATATAACATGGAATGAAGTCATGACCTAGCGATCTCTTTGATCACATAGTCACATGTCTAAAAAATATAGTCAATGAAGGTATATGAAGTGTTTGATGGTGTGGTTGCAAGGACTAAAGGGTAATGAAAAATACAAGCCATGACCTAGCGATCACGGTTAAAAGCTTGTACATAATTATTTGATCATGCCATCATGATGTCAAAGAATGCAGTTGATCAGATAGCTATGAATAATCGAAACAATTAAAAGCTTACAAAAATCCAGTGTTTACATGGTCACGTGGTTAAAGTGACAAAAATAAATAAAAGTAGCGACTTCTCAGATTTAATGGTTTCGCATGGTTGCAAACCTTAAATGTTAATGCTAGAATCGAGCAACGATCATGCAATGCAGTCAAGAGATGAAGAAGTTTATGTGATCACTTTTTCACATGGTTAACAAGAAAATATAAGATGTAAGCCACGAAGCAGTGACCTAGACATGATGAGAGTGTTCACTCATTCTCACAGTTAAGGGCACAAAGTAAAATATAGGTTGCGAAGTAGTGACAAGGTAATTTTGAAGGTTTCACTCTTTCACAAGGCTAAAGGATTAAGCATGAAATTAGATAGAAATGTTGCAAGCAAGGGTTTCACATAGTCGTAAGGAAACACAAAGATTAGAAAGTAAGCCTTACGAAGTCATGAACAACTAATAGTTGTCTAGTGTTCACATGGTCACAACATAAAAATTTAGCAGTAAAATGATTGTTGTAACTTCATCATTTCCAAAAAGGATGGAAACTATCTAAAAAGCATAAAAAGGGATTTGAAACTGGTAGTACAAACATTGTAAAGCCAGATTGTGATGCTTTTTGAGTTTTAGAATATTCTCATGCATTCTGACTTAAAGACACCATTAATGCTATTTTTATGCTCAACTGTTGTTAAAAGGTAATGTAATAGATTTACAATTACAACATTCAAAAAATTTTAGAGCCAAAAGAGAATTGAGTGTAAAGTTGTTTCAAAGAATTGAGTGGCAAAAGAAGTGTTTGGAGAAATTAAATTCAAACAAAAATGGCACAGGAAGAGGGCAAGTTGATAGCACAAGTCAATGTAGAAGAGGTTGCTCAAGGTGTTGAGCAAGCCAAGACAAAGCTAGCCAGTTTATATGCTAAGGAATGGGTTTAATTTTTACCAAGATCATCCATGCCTACAATGAATTCCCATATTTTCAAAGATACATATAGTTTCTACAGAGATGCAACCGTGCTAGAAACTAATGGCAATGAGTTATTTGGTATTTTTATAACAACAGGTTTGAAAATCCACCAATATGCAACCCCTAGATCAGAAAGTTAGCAAAAATGATCATGTTAGAGGTGATTGTAGATGTTGACTTGGTGAGGACATTGATAAAGTCCTATAATTGTAAAACTTGTGGATTCCATAGGAAGGATATGAGTCTACTGTGCACACTGGAAAGGGAGACCTTCATAGAAGTTTTTGACCTTGGAGGACCAATGACAAAGATCATCAAGCAAGAGAAAATGGATGAGCATTCAAGAATCAGAAGAATTTCTTCATTGGAAGGGTTATGTGAAAAGGAGAAGGGTGAGCTCCCAAAGAAGGTAGGAGACTTCATGCCTCTAGAATTCTTCAGCAAATACTTCAGTATACTATCTTTGGAGTGGATAAGGTGATTGGATTGGATGAAACAATGAATGCTCCTAGAAATGTATATAGCATAACCCTAGACATTCAAGATTTACACCATAATGTAGGGTATGATTTTGTCACCCACATTATAAATGTGATGCACAATGAGATTACTGCTACTCAGAGGGCAGAGATGGGGAATTTAAAATTCCACCACTATTCATTGTTGATGCAAATCATTTTATACAAGAACATAGGACACATCAGTCCTAATTTCATTGAAGGAACTCAGGAGAATGGAGAGAACTTATTGGTGTAGTTATAGACCAGGTTATGGAAAAGGTTTTATCCATATTTCAATGCTATTACTTTGTATAATGATTTTATTATTCAAATTTCCAATATGCTAGTTGATATTAGTGAGAGTGTTCCTAGGAGGGCTATGATGTTAATTAGACCCTCTACATGCCCTAATGAGGATAGAAGGTTAGGCCATGACTAAGAAAGTCTTTTCCTTTTTGATAATTTTAATTTTAGTAAGGGTTTATGGATGCCTCCAACCCCGTCATGTTTTGCCTAGATACATCCTAGAGAGAATGCAGACAATAGAATTCTTTTGGCAATTTATAATGATGAGCATGGAATACCTAGGACCTACAATAAAAATGGTTCCTTTGTTCCTAGAAATATCAAAGGGATTTTGTCATAGGGAAGGATGCTGATGAGGAAATAGATGAATTCATGAGTGAATTCTTATTACCTACAACCCTTGGACCTATGATGCTAATGACTTGGTTAGGCATGCCCTAAAATAGGTGAGAAAGTTAACTCTACCAAGCAGCAAGCCCTACTGGGAAGAGGATGTAATAATGAATCATTTGGAAATAGAGGACTCTGGAGACATGACTCTCAAATGGAGAGAAATTATGAGAGTAGAAGAGGAGATGAAAATAGTAGATCCCTCATTTAAAGTTTTTTATAACGAGGAGAGGTACCTAGATATGTACAATAAATGCATCAACAATTTTGATAGCATAATGTCTTAGGTCTCTCCTAAAATAAGAGACAGAGAAGTACCTCAATCTCATGAGCATGATGACATTATAGAGATTGATGTTGAAGATGATCAGCTAGAGAGTTCAACATAGGCCCAAGGTGGTAGAAAGAAACAAAAATGATAGAGATCCCAGACAAGGTAAGGGAGAAGGCACTAGAAATGCTACCATGAGATATAAAATACTTTGATGATATTAAGCATAATTTCCTAATAAGGTAGGCAAGTCAAAATGAACGAATCCCAAATAAGCTTAAGCTTCAAACAAGGCTGTTGGATGAAAGAATAATCCAAGCTCCAAAATTTATGAAGGATGACGACTTCATGAATTCTGAGGAATTCAAATCATTCTTATTTAAGAACTCACTCTTCAACTACAGTCAGGAGACTCACCAGACAAAATAGTTGAACTTGTACAGAAGCTACATGACTATGACCCAAATAGTAAGACTCTCACTATGGATGAAGCTTGAGAGCTAGTAAAAATAAGTGGGATGTTGCTTTTCCCTAGATGGGAGCTCAGCTCATCCTTCATACTTGATGAAATGAGAAGGCAAAGTAAATCTATCTTGTTTGAGGAGACAATTATTGTTGGAGAATTGTAGGGGTCCGAGTTCAATGTTGACTCTAAGATAATGGAAGTATGGAGCATGGCCCCTAAATCTAACAAGTCAACATTAATGGAAGTTAGAGACTTGGCCAATGGAAATGTGATATTCTAGAATGTAACTACCAATTCTAGTGACCAGATTCATAAACTGACGAACACTGCTTCACTCATGGGGAAGAGTTAAATGGATATTCTTGAAGAGAAATTATACCAAACATATAACATATCCATTGAAATCATAAAGAAATATGAGGAAGAACTTAAAAAAACATATGTACTAGAGCAAAGAGTGGCTACCCTAAAAAATGAGGTAAGAACTTTACGGAATGCAACTAGACCTATCACAAAGGTCACAGATCAAAAGATCTGAATAGATGTTGATGCAACAAATGTGGGTATGGATGAGCCAATGGAAGTGGATGAGCTAGAAGCAGGAAATGAAATTGAAATTAGGACAATGGAAAGCATGCTCTCTCATAAAATAAATGTCCTCAAATAGGTTTCTCAAAATCCTCACAATAGTTACATAACATTGTAGGGAGTAGAATATTAGTGCTCGGAGGCATTATCCATTCTTTCTCCCTTGTTTACTAAGTGGGGTTCCTAGATTCCATTTTTTGATATGTTAGTCCTAGTTTTGGCCCAAAAGAAAGAATTTCCCAAAGAAACCATTATTTTCACAAGGAAAATGGTAAATAAGGTCAATGACTTAAATGCATTCTTTTATGGTTAGTTGTAGATAATAAACAATAAAATGAAGACCATTGCCAATCGTACACTTGGTTTTATCTAGAAGATAATTGATGATGATAATAAGCCAAGGGAATGGAAAGAGTGGTCAAATTCTTTTGATAATATTTTGAAGCATGAAAATTTTTTTGCCTACAATAATGGAGAAACTGACATAGTAACAATTTTGATATTGTTGATCTTCTATACAAGCTAGAGGTAGATATGAATAAGATAGTTGCAGAGGTTAGAGCTTTAATTGATGAAAAATGGAATAAATGCCTAAATGAATTGAATATAGTTAGGGGAGCCACCTATCCAAATGAGGAATCATATATTACTATTTGGGAGGTGATAGCTAACATAAAGGCAATTCCATCTAGAGATATTGATTGAGCATGTAGAGAAAAGTCAAAGATCATGAAGAAAGAGGAAAACTACTTGATAGATATACTTTATCTTTGTGGTTCACATGTTGTGGGTATACTCTCATTAAAAACTATGAAGTTGATCCTGAACATCCAGATTGACAACTATTCAAATTTTGGTTACCTCCAACATTCTTTTTGTAATTATTTTGTCTCATATGGAAAAGTAAGGTTGTATCTATTTTTTGAACATGTGTCCTCCCATTTGAAGCTTGTGCCAAATCAAGCACACACCAAAAAATCCATTTGGAAATGCATACATCATATTATGTTGTGACATCTATCAAGAACAACCTATGTGTGATAGTTGGATATGTGTAGAACTAACAATAAACAATGAAAATATCCCATATACATTTTAGAATGATATGGTCAAATACTTTGAATTATACACTATTTTTGGATAGAAAAATGCACATTTCATTTCAATGCTCAATCGAGCTAGAAGTTGTCAACAAATAGATGAAGATATCTATGAGATTTTTTGTTTTTAGATTCGATTGTGTGTATTTTTTTGTCATCGATGTTACAGATCACACTTTTTGATCCATTATCAAGATGAGAGAATGCAAGAATAACATAGTAAATGCATCATAGAGTGTGATCCAAAATGTTGATGCTAAAAACATACACATAATCAAATTGAGAAATGAAAAATCTCATAACAATGGATTGTGGAAATTTGATAATGAAGATATCTAGTATATGAATATTACATTTTACAAGCCAACACTAAATGATTCCAGATTTCCAAATTTGTTTCAAAGACATATTGTTGTTAACAAACACAACAAGAAAATATTAAACTACTTTCCCACTAGACTTTATGTACTACAGGTCATTGACCAAAAAGACATAACAATTAATGACATACATTACCAATTAGAGAAAACATCATTGCATAGCATAGTTTTAGTCAAACCAAAAATATTAGTCAAATCATATTTTGAATTTTGCAGAGTTTAAAGTGGAGAAGACATCAGAGTCTTGTCATTCGATCCTTTTAACTTGTGTCTTAGAATACCCATTATGGTTTCTAGGTAACTCCTAGGTTTTTTGATCATTGAAGAGGTTGTTAAAATTTTGTCAAATCAGAAGCCAACAAAATGGCAACTTTGCTAGGGAGCATGTGAAGAAATTCATTGTTAAAAATATTGAGTCTCTAGTATAAATTGTACATCTATAGTCATATTTTTCAGTTGTGTCTTTCTCATGCTTGTATTGGTTTATTTTAATAGACAAACCTTGAGAATCTAAAAATTCCAAAACAGGAGGAAGTACATGACATGGGTTCTATCCAAATAGTGCCTTGTCTATGTGACAAAGTTGTTCATTTCCCAAAGTGCATCGTTATAGAAGTTTTATATATTAGGCCCTTGTGTCAAATCTGTGGTCAAATATTTTATTCTTTTGTTATTTTATGTCTTCTAGCCATATTAAAAGTTTTTCCCCTTAGTGGTTAGCAACTTGGTCAAAGGTTTAGAAGGTAGCACTATATATTTTTCAAAGTGTTGTTGAAACGACAAACAAAAGGAAAAAAACTAGAGCTTATACAAAGACAAATCCAGAGGTCCCTTTATACACAAATGTACTCGAAGGTGGTAGGAAGAACCAACCCAAAAAGAAAGGAGATCCTAACTAGACATAAGCCTAGAGATACTACCTTATCCCATTCCCAGTATCATTGTGTGATAGAGAGAGAATCCTCATCCTTGAATTCTGAGTTTGAGAACACTAGGATTTTATGTGAAATGTTCACAATCCCATTACTAAAAGAAAGAATATGCCAAGAAAAAACTATCTCTTCTATAGGAGATACCACTTTCAGACCCAATATGTCTAAAGAAGTGAACCAACAATGGGGGTATAAGAAGACCTTGAATGCTAGGCTAAACCTAGGGCAGATTCCATATATTGAAAGAAATCTTATAAATCTAGATGATCCAGTAGATTTAGAAACTACCTCTGTAGACCTTGATGAATTGTTGTCTAAATTTGAAACACTTAGGAAGAAGGTTGCAGAGGAAGATACCAAATGCATTTGTTTAGAAAAAGAAGAAGTAATCACCATGAATGCTCTTATAGAGAGAGAAAGCTTGCTTAGAAGGATGGAAGCTCTGAAAGAGAAGAATAGAAAGTTAGAAGAAAGATCTTTTACTCAACGTTCAGATGTATTTAGAGATGTGGGAGAGATAAGGTTGAAATTCAAAGATCAAGAATGCTTTCTAAGAGAGAAGGAAGGACCTACCATTTCCCAAATCTAACCCTATAAACCTATTGAAGAAAATGTCATAGATCTTACCATTAAGAATCCTGATAAAGGAAAGAAAAAGGTTGTGGGTGTACAAATCAATGAGCCTCAAATTCTTCCAAAAAATAATGTTATGTCAAAAGTTGATTTAGAGTTGGAGAGAGAAAAAAAGGAGAGGGAAGATTTCACTAAAGAGCTAGAGAAAGTTGAAAATGAGGCTGAGGCTACAAAAACAATGAGGAAAACTCATTTCCTTAAAACCACCTCTAGCCTAGCATCTTGGCCAAATCAAACTTCAAAGGATGTTCTTTTTGTTCCAACTTGTGGACCTATAATAAATAGGCAAAGTATTTCCTAGTCAATAGCAGCTTCATCTTACACTATTACTAGTTAGTTAGCTACAACTTTGTAAGTCAAAATCCCCACGGGGTTGGACCTAGCACTTCAAATTTCTTAGGTTTCCAGGAGGCCCATTTATATGGAAAGAACAAACAAATGTTTTTTGTAGCCAGCCTTGGCTTTCCTCATCCTATCTCTAATGACCTAAGAGACAAAGTCACTAAATTCTTAGTAAACAATGCCATAACTAGTGAAGAACACCTCAAGAAATTCATTGATATGCTCAATGATTATAAAGTGGAGCATGAGGATGCTATCATGAAGTTGTTTGTGCATTCACTCACTGAAGATGCAAGAGATTAGTTAAAAAGATTTCCTAATGATAGTATTGGTTCTTGGGATGATCTAGAAAAGCTTTTCAATGAGTAATATGGGGATAGTACTAATGCAAGCTTCATGTTGAATGATTTCAATAATATAAAAAAAATCAAAATGAATCTACATTTGATTTTAATGTGAGATTCAATAAAGGAATGTACAATTTATTCCAAGTTATGAGACTAGGTGAGAGTGTGTGTCTCACTACTTATTTGAATGCCTTTTATAAAAACATGGCTTATATTCTAAGTGATAGAGATCCCATGAAATTAAGGGATTTTTTCAAGATAGCTATCAACATTGAAAATAATAGAAAAGCCTCTACTAAACTAGAAAGAAGAGGTGATCCTAAGTTGTTCAATCCTAGGGGAAATAGGAAAGAAGGTGATAAGCCTATTATAACCAAAAATCCCAAGGATGAAAAAATGGATCAAGTTTTGCATTTGCTTAAGAATTCGAATCTAGTAGTAAACCATGATAATAACCCTAATATTGGTGAAAAGCCAGAGTTCAATACTAATTACAATAGGCAAACAAAATTGTAGAACTACCCAAGTAATACACAATGGAAGGATGGAAAGCCCACTACTAATACTACAAAAGGCACAAAGGATAGGAATACACCAGATCCACTATAGAGGAATTCTATAAATATGATGGATGAAATTCCTTGGTGCATAATTTGCCAATCTCCTCATTCTCCTAGCTACTTTATTATTGCTTGATTATTTTCTACACATCAACAAACACAACCCAAAGACGGGGAAGAAGAAAATAACCATGATGATGTGGCATGCAATATGGTTAATTTATGTGACAATTGTGAAGAATCAACTCAAGAAGAATCTAAAATTAATGTCAATAATCAACGAAGCATATATCATCTATACCATCAACAAGTTTTTTTAGGTGATGAAGATCAAGATGATGATAATATCTACAACATGGTTTTAGGTGTTGACCATATGAACTTGAGAAAGCCACCAAAAGAAGAAATTGATAGAATAACTATTGAAATGATGGCTCAAGTTCACATCACATATAATCTAAGAAATAGGACAATGAATAATGTTGTTGGAAAGAAATATGGTAGTTTCATTAAGGACATAACCCTAAGACGAATGATGGCCATAAAGAAGAGAATCAAGTGGTTGTCAAAGTCAAGGAAAGTAAGGCTAAGAAATGGGAGCCTAAGAAGGTACGAACCCAAAATGTAGAGGTAGTCAAGATAAATACAGAAGAAAAGAAGTCAAATCTTGAGGTTGTCAAATCAGTGGAGGAGCCTATTGTTCAAATACAAGAAACTAAAGGTAATCTATATAAACCTCTAGTTTATGAACATGTTGACATGATTTTCACGTTATCATAGATTACAGTTAAAGTTCCATTGTCTGAAATGTTTAGAATAGAGGAACATAAGAGTAAAGCCATTTCTTGGGTATGAGGGATTGGGTACAATAATGTTGTCAAAGGAGAGTCATCATTAGGGTAGGAGGTATTACTTGTAGTTAAAGAAAAGGAAGACAAAGGAGTCATATCCCAAATATCCCAAATGTATGTGAATAATTCATCTACAACTTTTATAGAAAATTTTGACCCTTTCTTCCTTAGCTTGATTCTAAATGGCAAGACCCTAAAAAATTGCATGATTGACTCAAAAGTGTCAAATATTGTCATGCCCTTCAAAATCATGGAAGCTCTTGGTCTAAAGGTAGATACAAAGCAAGGTAGATATAGAGCTATGAATGCTAGAGAAGTCCATGTTATAGGTACCATCAATGCATTGTCATTTAGGTTAGTTGCTTATTCTGATATTGACTTGACTATGACTGTCCTAGTAGTTGATATTCCTCCCTAATATGGAATGCTACTCTCAAGAAAATGGAGTGTTGCAATGGGAGGTAGCCTACAATGTGACTTATTTTTTGCCACATTTCACATAGGGGACAAATCCATCAAGGTTGATAGAGAACCAAGGGTTATTCACGTGATTGAGGATAACATTGATACAAACTAAGGAGACGTATGCATCTAAGAACAAGAGGCTGAAACAATACAGAAATGATGTATGAGATCATATTGAAGCATTTTATGCTTTTGGAATCTCTTGGATGGATAAAAGTAATAATAAAATGGCTGATCTACTAGCTATTGTAGCCATTAAGCCTAATGATATATCATTTGCTGGTGTTCCAAAGATTGAAATACATAACAAACCATCAATCCTTGACAATATAGAGAATCGACAAGTATTTGAGGATGATAAAGATATCATGAATTTTCTTTTGAATGAAGACAAATACATGGCTAGGAGTTGGACTACAATGCCTTGATTAAGAATGTAGATGGGAAGGACACCATCTTTGGCCAAGAAATCTTGCAGTTGAAAACAAATAAGGTGCCTAAAGGACTAATGGTGCTGGAAAGTGTGTTTGATAACCAAGATAGAGCCTACATGTAGGCCAAAGACACAAAACCATAGGAGCTTGAAGAAGTGAACCTTGGAATAACTGAGTATCCCAAAAAAACATATATACGTTAGACTTTTTCTCCTACAATAAGAAAGTCCCTAGTTGACTTGTTAAGGAAATTTAGGCATGTTTTTGTATGGTCATATGATGACCTTAAGGCCTATAGGGAAGATATGTTTCAAAATGTTATCCCATTGAAAGAAAATATTAAGTATTTTAGACAAAAGCAAATACCTATCAACCCTACACTAGCCCCCAAAATGCAAGAAGAGTTCATGAAGCTTAGGGCTTTGGGAATTATCAAGTCTATTAGACATTCCTCATGGTAATCAAACTTAGAGTGAGTTAGGAAGAATAATTGTGACATTAGGTTGTGTGTAGACTTTAGAAATCTAAATATCACTTCCTTGAAGGATAATTATGGTTTTCCAAACATGGAATTTATGCTACAACAAGTTACTAGTTTTGATTTGAGATGTCCATGATGGATGGTTTTTTTGGTACAACTAAGTGCTAGTTGATGAGAAGGAACAATTCAAAACAACCTTTACAACTCCATGGGGAACATATGTATATGTTTGAATGCCCTTTGGCTTAATCAATGGAGGATGTACATTCCAAAGAGCCTTGGATGTTGCATTTAAAGAGTATATAGATAAATTCATGGTTGTTTAACAAGATGACTTAACATCTTATTCCAAGAAAGTTGAAGATCACTACTGAAACTTGGAGAATTTTTTTCTCAAAGCTTTGGAATATGGAGTCTCTTTGAATCCAAGGAAGTGTACCTTTAGAGTTATAGAGGGGAATCTACTGGGCCATATTGTGTCTAAGGATGGAATTAAGATCGATCTAAAGAGTGTAGTAGCAATTGATAATGTTCTTAAACCAAAAAATGTAAAAGGTATACAATCTTTGTTTGGCCAAGTAAACTTTTTGAGGAGATTTGTGACCAATTTTGTTGAGATCAATAGACCTATCTCTAAAATGCTTAAGAAAGTGGTAGTGATCAATTAGAAAGGTGAACCATCAATTGCCTTCAAAGAAATGAAAGATGTAATAAAGAATGCCCTAGTGCTTAGAATGCCTAATTATGCAAATCCAATGCACATATTTTCTTTTGTCTCCTTTTACACCATTACATTAGTTTTAGTCTAGAAGAATGAGGAAGGTTTTGAACAACCCATTTCTTTTTTCAGTAAATCACTCCAACGTGTAGAACTAAAGTATGAAATTAATGAAAAATAGGCATATTCTTTGGTGAAAACTATTAAATATTTCAGGTGTTATTTGGTGGGTACTACTATCATAGCATTTGTTCCTAGTGTTGTTGTAAAGGAAATCTTTTCTCAATAAGAAGTTTCTCATAGGAGATGCAGATGGATCAACACAATCCAAGAGTTCAACATTGAAATTCGGATTAAAAAATTGATGGGAGGCTAGGGATTAGAAAAGTTGATGGCTCAATCCAACTTGGCTATCAATTAGATAAATATCATAGATGAGGATCACATGCCATATACATTTGATATGGATGATTGTGAGTGGTACAAACATGTTATTTATTACTTGAAACATATGTAAGCCCCATCTCATTTGACTAGTAATGAAAGAAGGTCCATGAAGTTGCAAGCAATCAAGTATATCATCATTGATGGAAAGCTTTGGTGGAGGAACTTTGAAGGAGTAATTCTTAAATGTATTGATAATGAAGAATAAACAAATGTACTCATTGAGATGCATTCAAGAGTGTATGGAGGTCATTATATGGCCAAGACTACTGCCCATAAGGTGATGAGAGCTTGCTTTTGTTGGCCAAGTATATTTAAGGATGCTCATATTTTGGTCAAGGAATGTGATCCTTGCCAAATATTTGTTGGTAAGTTAAAATTCTCTAGAAATACCCCTTTAAAGTCAATAGAAGTGAAAGAAACCATTCCAATAGTGGGGAATGGAATTCATAGGGGAAGTAGCAACTAAATCTAGTACTAGTTATTCATGGATTCTAGTAGCAACAAAATGGTTAGAAGCCATTCCTACTAGAAAAGGTACTAGAAAAGTTGTGAATAATTTTTTATTGAACAATATAATCACTAGATTTGGATGTCCTGAAATGATAGTAATAGATAATTCCATGTGCTTTAGATCAGAATAATTCATATAGTTATGTGATAAGTATGACATTAAAAGGTCAACATCATCTCCTTATCATCCATAAGGGAATGGAAAAGTTGAATCTACCAATAAGAGTTTGCTGAAGATCATCAAGAGGACATTGGATGATAACAAGAAGGCATGGGATTCTAAGCTACATCTAGTAGTTTGGGTTGATAGAGTGACAGTTAAGAAAGCAATAGGTGTTTCACCTTTTGATTTGGTTTATGGAATTCAAGTAAGAATGCCTCAGAACAACTTGATAGGTCTATACAATTACACCCAAATGTATGATGAGGATATCATAGACAACATGCAAGAAAGGAAGGATGAATTGGTAGGATTGACTGAGATTAGGAAGGAAGTCTCTGCCAAGAATGCCAAGTTGCAATTACAAGCCAAACATTTGTATGATAAAAAGGTTTTTGCAAGAAATTTTGAATCAGAAGATTTGGTCCCAATGTGGAATGCTAGAATGGAAGACAAGGTTAAACATAGAAATTTTGACCCAATCTGGCTAGGCACATATCTGATTCATGAAAAGTGGGGAGAGGACTCATATCTTGTCAAGGAATTATCAGGAAAAATTCTAGAATTGCTATTTCATTGACAATTCTTGATGAAGTGATTTTGTTAAAGGTACTAGTTTTTCCATGAACAATAGTTTAGGCTCTTGTACAGTTGTAAATCCTTATATATATGTTGTCTTTTTGTATATATATTTTGTTCTTTCCTATTGTGTGTGCATAGCTCTCTAAAAAAGTTATCAATTTGCCAAGTATGTGGTTTGCTTAACCCAGATATTGTGAATTCTTATATGGATGCTAGCTATCCATTATCCCTAGATAGAGCTATTATTGGCTTGTATTTTCAGCTTGTTTGAATCTTGAAAATTTTGTTGTGAAAATATAGTTTTCAGTCTGTGTAGTTAGGGTTTGCAATTTTCATGTGCAAAGTATTCCCCTAGAAAACCCTAGTTTTTTAATCCATATGCATGTTTTTCATGTTAGAAACCCTCCTTGTTCTAAATAATGTTTCACACTCTAAAAATATTTTTGAAATTCAAGGTGTGAACATGCAACCAAGGTGATCACTCTATCACTGCAAGGTTAAGCTCTTAATCCTTTTATGGTGCGACAGTGCAAAGTAGTCAAGTACTTGGTGTTTGCTTGGTTGCCATAGTTTATCTCAAATGGTTATTTCAAACAATGAAGGTGTGATGAAGTTTGCAAGTAGTTATTGCAGGGTCACACGGTTAAGCACGGAGTCAGAATTTCAAACATTGACCATGTCGAAAGGGCATTCACTCAAGAGCACAAAGATAGAACACGTGAAAGCATTTGAAGGCGGTTTATGTTTAACATTAAGATTATGGTGCAATAACACTACTAAGGTTAATTGCAACCTAAAGTTTAAACAACCAAAGTGATGGAGTGACCTTGCGATCTCTTTGATCGTGCAGTCATGCAACTAAGTTTGCAGTTTGACAGAAGAGTCACGATGATGTGAAACAACTAGTGGACATTAGAAAATACTTGATTGTTTAATTGCAAGGTTTGATTTGTAAAGAAAAACATAAGCTACAAATTGGTGACATAGTTAAGAGCCTTTGAAGCAAAAATTGGTTGTGTGGTCATGTAATTAGAAGATATTGTGAAGTTGCAACTTGGCCATCTCTTTGATTGTATAGTCGTGTGCCTAAAAAATACAATCAATGAAGGTGTATACATGAAAATCCTTCTCTATTGGGAGCACGTGTAAACAAGTAAGTATTAGTTGTAAACGTATATCAAGATTCAAATAAACCAAAATACAACTAATCTACTTGAGTTTTAAAAATGATGCAACCAATGAAAGGATCCCACACAACCTCAAAGTAACTCAACAAGGGTGGCCACAAGAGGCCTTTTTGGCGTGCTCAAGATGGATGGATGTGGATGTGCTCTCCTAAAACACAACTATTGAATTCCAAGATGATGAATGATATACAATGATGAGTATGAAACTATGCTAAATAATCAAGAATGCTTAAAGAGACGGCTATAGAAGAAACCATTCTTGAGAACATTCAAAGATAATGGAGATGGATGCAAGTAATAAATCTAAGAGTGCAACTCTACCATGAATATGCAAAACAATGCAAGAAGTAAACAAACTACCAAAGGGGTTAGTACTAAAATCTCTAAAATCACTAGAAAACTCTAAGCATAAACTAGCATGATAACAATGCAATAGAGGAGATAAAGAATTCTTGAGATAAGGGCTCTATTTATAGGCTTGAGAGAGGCCTTGAGAAGGTGACATCTATGTGGCATCCACATAGGTGCCACAAGGAAGACACATGGGCTAAAGGGACAAGCCATACAAAGGTCAACATAAGCTTTTTTTGTGATTGAGATGACTAAAGGTGTGCTCACACATGTGTGAGCAACCTTGGAGAAAGGAAAGGGGGACAAGTGTGTAAGAGTGTAAGAGGATTTTTGGAGGAATTAATGAAAGGGGGCCTTTCTTTGATTTTGTGTTGCTCACACATGTGTGAGCAACCACTTAAGGACTAAAAGGTGTTCAGGATAATTAAGAGGGATTAACTAGTGGGTAGACTTAGAAGGATGAGAGAAATGGGTGGTAGGCTAGGTTTTAGGTGGGATTAAGATTAAATTAAATAGGATTTAACTTAATCATAGGATTATATAATTTAATAAAGTGGAGGGAATGAAATAAATTATAATTTATTTAAAAGGGGATTTATGGAGCACTACGCATTAAATAAATTTAACACATTAAAGGGTATGTATTTAAATTAAATGTAAATACTTTAGGGAAGTGAACCTATTTAATTAAACAAGTAGAAGAGTATGAAAAATATAATTAATTAATAAATAATCAATTATAGTGTATAGGGAAATATTAAATAAATTAATAGTGTTTGGGATAATTTTAAGCGTCTACATTTTGCCCCTCTTTGATGTTATGTCGAGACAATATTATATCAAAGAAAAGAAAATATAGGTTACCCTAGAGAGGAGAGGAGTCCTAGGAGTTGCGTTGTAATGAAAAAAGGGGAGGAGGGTTCACCCTCAGGAAAATAGAGCAAAACATAAATTTTGTGCAATTTTTGTGGAAAAGACCCAATAAGAAAAGAAAAGGAAGGGAAAAGATATAGATGAATACTTTGCATGCCTTGGGGATAAGCAAGGGTAGACATGGCCAAGGAATGGGCATGGGCTCAAAAGGGTACCTCAAAGGGCTTATATAAGCTTCCAAGGGCCTCTTGGAAGAGCCATTTGCACACCTAGAGAGTAGAGAATCAGAGCAAAGGATGGATCCAATCAAGAGATTACAGCTTGGAGAGTGCATTCAAGTCACCAGAGAATAGGACCACCAGTAAGTCGACTATCCCAACTTGTCAAGTTTTTTATTTTGCATTTAACATATGCATTTTTATGGTGGGAAACTAGGGAAAAATGGAGTTGGGGCAGAGATAATAGTTCTTTGCTACATCATCTTTGTAGATGACAAACTAAGGAAACTTTCATTGTGGATATGACATGATACGTCCTGTCATCTTCGAAGATGATAGGGTACATCTTGTCATCTGCGGAGATGAAAGAAGGGGGTAAAGAGTAGGTTAGAGATGATGATCTCTGTGTTGTCATGTCCATAGACAATAAAGATGCAGGCATCGATGTGGAAATTGACATCTGCAAAGCCGTCAGAGATGCCAGATCAATGTCTCCATGTTTTAGAATCTTTGCTAATTCACATCTGTGTAAATTGGCATCTTTATTGATTTGGATGGATCAATAGGCTCAAGTGGCAAGGATGACTAGGTGGAGGGTTGATAGAGCAAGATGCCCCATGCTAAGATATAAAAATATGAGTATGGAAAAAAAGGTAGCCTAACTATTGCATGTCTATGTTGCTAACAATGATATTTGGGTTATAGGAGCACTATCCAACAACTATCATCCTAGGGGAGAGATTGAAAGAGACAGGGTGGGGACTTGAGCATGTCCACGAGTGGCCAAATCTGAGGGTGCATTCAATACAACTATCAACATTGGTGGAGTGGTGGCATACATCTACTTCAAGCTTCCATTTCCCTACAAGAGAGGTGATGGTGACCTTGCTAGATGTGTGGAAATTACTTTGAGTTTTGATCTACGAGAGATACCTAGAGTACATACTAGAGGGAGAAGATTCATATTTGTGCGAGTGTTTTGGGTGGAGGAGATAATGACTATCGATTTAGCAGTCATGGATAACATGGAGAGAGGTGCTAGACTAGAGACTTCCATGACTAGCTCTTTACTTGGCCTCACTGATATGAAGGATGGTACCGAACCATGTGAGGCATGGATATCTGAGCGTGAGTGCTTAGCACTCTACTATAGGATGATGGAGCAATTTTCTATTGGGGCCACACCATCTTGGCCCAACTATACTATGACCTACACATGTGCATCTATAGGATGTAGAGGACCATAGGCCTAGGGTTAACTCTACTGATGGTATGGTCATGGGAGCATATAGGTGTGACATGACCTATTATTCGATAAGAGACACGACAACCTAGGGAGCCATATGCATGTCAATATAGGACACCCATACAGTATACATCTACTGAGTTGATGGGATTCTAACAATGATGTCTAGACAAGATCATCATTTTTTACTAGACACCATGCATAGACTGTGAGCATTGGGGAGCTATACTACTTGTTGTGGAGAGGATGATTCTAAGGATCAACTCTACTTGTAGCATGCACAATCAAACTATTGGTTGATTAGTCAAACAATGCACATTGTGATGCACTATATGCTCTCTAAGGTGCAGAGACAATTCAGATGGGTGCAGGATGTTGTGCCAGACAAGTTCTTGTATCTAGTGGTGTCCTAAGAGTATGGTAGACTGTAGGGATTTAGGACCACCATCAGATTAGTGAGGGCTTCATGGCATGGTATGCAACTAGCACCATGGTTCATGGGTAGGATCAGGGAGATGCTAGAATGACACCAACATACACACAATGGTGGGCAACACATTAGCCACTGAGACTGATAGTACTAGGGGTGCCTCTACTAGCAGATTGGGCACAAGGTGGGGGAGATGGGGCTAGAGATAGATAGGAGGGATAGGCACTAGTAGGGCCACTATCAATGTAGGGACCACAATAAGGTCCACATGGATGATGAATTCATTAGAGGAGAGAGTAGGCACCAACAAGGCCACCACCAGTGAAGGGATCATAGGTGATACCACAGGTACCATAGGGCCCACCTCCAGCATTGTAGGAAGATGTAGATATAGTTAGGGCTAAGTGAGATAGCTTCCAAACAGATGTTTCATGACTATAGGGGGAGGTATAGGCAAAGCATGCCAAGATAGTACACAAGAGGCCTTGGCAGCGTTGTAGGTGAGGATAGATGCTAGTGAGTTTACCAATCTAATAGTACATGCAAATGTAGATGAGTTGGCAGAGCTAGACACTCTATAATAGGATGTGGCCTCCTTACAGGTAGACATAAAGACTTTGTAGTGTCAGATAGATGAGTATTGCAGTCAACAAGACATTGTGAGGTAGATTATTTAGGACAAGGGATGGTCACTATGATGTAGGAGGCCCTAACTACACATTGAGTGAGAGGTAGTCTACCAAAAAACTTTGTATCATGATGTTGTGCTAGTGGAGCAATGTGTCATGTCCCCTTTTCAAATATTTAAAAATAATAATCTTTGCTAACGCAGGCAGGCCCAAAAAAGGTGAAGTTTTGGAAAAAGGGGCTAATCTTTGGAAACCAATGGAATAATAAATAAAAATTATTATTAAATATGTTTTATTAACCCCTCTTGGATGTGAGTTAGGGTTATGCCCTCTTTTAAGGGATTTGGAGGCATTTTGGGTTGATTCCAAAACTTGATTTTCGCTTATTGCTTGTTGTTCTTCAGAGGCTGCCAAACCTGTGGAGAAGGAGACCCAAGGATGGGAGTTTGTAGGTTTCCAGGAAAGCTAAGGATGGGAGTTTGAAGCCATTCCATGTGCAAGCTCATGCAGAGTTTTCCCTTGCACTGAACAGTGCAAATTTGTGAGTTTTCGGGTGTGTTTTTTGTAAGAGTTTGGTGTTTTCGGTTGAGTATTTCATATCAGTTTTGGTTTCTGCTATATTTCAGACTTTAAGATGTTAAAATAGAGCTGAACATATGTATTGAGATGTGGTTAAATTTTTGAGATAGATTATTAGTGTTTTTGTGGTGTTTCCGGGCATTTTTGTGTTAATTTCAAGAGCCCGATGAGCATAGTTTTTGTCCTACATTTGTGAGCTATTGTGTAAATGCTATATAGATCTAGAAATGTCATTTTGTAGGCCATTATGCTGCTGAAATTTTTGTAAAAATTTTCATTTTTAGATTTATTAATAATATGTGAAGTTGTGAAGTTTTTGGCACTATTTCAGACATACCTGATTTGGGGTTTATTGAGAAATTGGTGGATCTTTGTAATATTGGTTGTTTGATTTTGAAAATCTGATTAGAGGCTTGAAATATCATAAAAATCAGAACAAGTGACATTTCAGTGGTATCAGAGCTATGATCTTGCCAGCCTGAGGGTTTGTAGAAGTTTGCATGCAACCAAGTGAAAGAGAAAAGAGATATTTGCAGCGAGAAAAGAATAAAGAAATTTTGATCAAACCTCTAGTTAAAAGTAAAAGTACAAAATCCAAGGAAGGAAAAAGCATGGCTGATCAAGATGAGATGGCAAAGAAATTTTTTCAAGACATCCAAAATACTCAGAAGCAAATAGTGGATAGTTTGGCAGAAACTAGAGAGGCTTTGTGGATATTGATAGAAAAACTGCAAGGAGTTGCATCTATTAATGAGAAAGGGAGGACTTCAGAGGAGCCAAGAAATCTGAAACCCACACCCTCTAAATCAACAAAAACTATTTTCCTGCCTACAAATGAGCCACGAGTACCAAATCTAGCCCTTAATCTTGTGAGAGAGGTTACAGGTAACTTGATTGCATTAAGAGCTACTTACAATGGCTTAGATGATGACTTTCACAGTTCGGTTCCTTTTAGAGAATATGTGGATATGATGAAAACTTTGATGCCCAAGAAAGAGAATAGGAGGGAGCATGAAATAAGTGGAAGAGAGCTCAAAAATAAAATAAGCAAGTTTACAGCACCTACTTTTGATGGAGCAAATAAAATTTCAGCTAGAGCATGGCTACAAAAATTACAAACTTTCTTCACACTTAACCCCATGAAGGAGAGTGATGCTGTTCAATTTGCAAGTCTACATTTGGAAGATGCAGCCTATGATTGGTGGTATCATGGAATGACTACTCAAGGTCATGGTCAGGTAACTACATTTGATGATTTCAGTCAAAGAGTGTGTAACGCCCCGCCAAGGGATCCAAAAGAATTAACCTAAAGTTTAGCTAAGTTTGCTAAATAATTTTTTTTTTTTTTAGTAAGAAAGTATAACATACACATCAAACACATAGTAGCGGAAGCAATAACATGTAATCATCAACAAACATACATCACAAGTTACATTCCTTAAGGATCCCAAGACGTTGAGTCACATTTAAATTTAATTAATTCTAAGTCTAACAACTACCACATACATATGAAAGAATAATCAGAAAGTCCAATGTCCATAATATACATTTGCTCTGAATGCCTCTTGGCAAATTAATCCGGAATGCTCAATAATCCACTGTACATGTCACAGGGTATGAAAGGCTTAAAAGAATATACATATGTAAAGATAAAGATACATCATCCTCAAATCCATGATACAAAGTACAGTAAACTAAATGAAACCATATACCATACTTGATACATCCATACATCATAAAAGATATAAACATCCAACATGAAATACAACTATCCATCCATCATAAAACACAACTAATCTAAGTGCATGGTTCCTCCCAACCATCAATAACATCATTAGACCATCATGGGCCCTAGCCATCCCCCACGCCTAACATCCCAAGTCACCGAAGAGATCATCGGTAGTATAGTAATAGGGACATGACTCCTAAACATACTACATTATATGCATAAATAAATCTAACATGCTACCACATACGCATAAAGAATTCTAACATGCAAGAATAAAGCATAAGATGATCCTCCAAAGTAGAACACATCACCAAAACATTATGAACAAGCATCCCAAGAAGCTCCAGCCATGGTAGCACCAGACGGATCTCAAATGGTAAGAGTAAAAGCACTACCATCCGACCGCATGGAACCTAAATGGTCCACTCCCACAGCGCTGAGGAGATAGTCTCAAGTCCCAAATAGGATAAAAAAACCTATAATCATAAATACTCTCTAATTCTAGGAAATCCTATAAGTATGCTAACTCAAGGGTTCCTAAAAAGATCGACATCTAAACCCAGAGGTACCACAAAGACACGTAGGAAACCTACTATGTAAGAAGGAAAGTGTCATCGCAAAAGTCACGTAGAAGTTACCCGAGCAATCCCTTAGGAATCCTGGGTCTCTACTGATCCCTGTGGCCGCTAGTATCCTCTCGTACTGACGAGGCATACTACGGAATGCAAGGTCGTAACCAAGAATTCTCTCTACCCCATCCTAGTCTGTACTAGCACTCAAGGCATGGGAGAGAACATACAATTATCTTGTTAGGTTCATTTTCTCTCATTTAGTGTAAATTTTTTCACTTATTAAAACAACTTACAATGGGTTACTCCAGGCAGCCTCTTAGGGCCCCGATCCCCATTGCAAGCCACTTCCCGACACTACACATAGATAACCTACCCTAGGCTCATGAAATCACAAATCAAAGAATCATAATAAAATCACCTCAGTCTTATACAAGCAACTGAAAAACATCATAAAAGATAAGCCACAAAAATTACATCAGTTCTTCATGAGCAAGAGATAAGCATCAAATAATAATCATATGATCACGACAGTTCTCTATCAGCAACTGAAGGCATCAATGATAAATCACAAAATCCAATGGTTATCTAATGAACAACCAGAAAGTATCCCAAAATAAATCACAATACTGATTGAAGACTCCGAAATGGTCAAGTCAAAACATGTCACACAATGACATCATCAAGAACAAATCATACACTTCAGTCTTCTCAAAGCGACTGGAAGTAACCCAAGTATAACTGATCGAGACTCAAAAATGGTTATCAAATATAACTGATCGAGACTAGAAAATGGTTAAGTTAGGTATCTCAAATACATACACCTCAGCTTCACACAAGGAAATTGGAAAGCAATAACAAACAGTAAATACAATCATGCCATAGAACACTTCATCACATTACCATGGTCGGGTTAAGAATGATCGAGACCAAATCATCATGACATCACATTCACAACTCTGAGCCTCTAGTAACAACCTAAACTGGTTAATACTAGAACAACCCCAAAATACAGGGAACTCATAGAAAATATCAAAGTCTCAGAGATTGGATTTGAAAGTATATTATTGAGTTAAGGTAAGGTTTATGTTTCAGTTTAACGTCGATTTTCAAGTAACTAGGTTTTCACAACTACCCCTTACGATTAACCCATTTCTATAATAACTTTCATTAAATCAACAATCCAAATCTATAATTTAATCAAATAATATTCATTATTAATTAACTTTAATTAAACTAATTTTAATTAAATTAATCAATAATTGCTTATTCTAATTACTTATTTTAATCTATTCATTTATTTTTAATTTATTAATATTTAACCCAAAATTATTAATAAATTAATATTTACAAACTATGTTAAGTGTATTATTATTTAATTATTAAATATTAATAAAGATTAAAATATTTATTAATTAATATATATTAAAAATTTATTAATTAAATTTTTTTTAAAATAATAATAAAATTTTGTTTTTATAAATAATAAAAATTATATATATAAAAAAACAAAATAAACAAACCTTTCAACAAACGTTTAAAGCCCGTCGGCTCTGCTGCAGGCCTGCGGTTGCAAGGCTTGTGGCGGCAGGTACTCTGTACCTGCCGTCGCAGTACTTGTGATGCAGGTACTGTCGGCCCGCCGACAGTGGGGGTGGGTACGGGGTGATTCCCTCCCCCCCACTAAATACATTTTTTGTTTTATATATTATTTAAAAAAAAAACAAAAACAACGAATTTGTTTTTTAACAATTTCTTTTTTTTTTTAATTGAAATTTAATTTCGTTTAAATATAAATATATAAATTTATAAATATACTAACTCAATTCCTCTTTAATATATAAACATATAAATATATTAAAGAATTGCCTCTTTTTTTATATTGGTATAGAAATATAGTCAACCATCCAAACTTCTAATCTAGAATTTTGGTATTAGATTCAACCTTTCCCATTTAAATTTCATGTATACAGAAGTTTATACACAAGCATCTGATAAATTCCAATATCGTAATGTTTAAACATTCCTCACAGAGAATTTCAGATTTACAAACCCCAGACACGAAGAAGACAGGAAAGGATAATTGCGTAATAAATCGATAATCAAAAACACAAGACCCTACCTGATCCTGATGCTATTATGCAATCTCCAGGAACTGTAAGAGAATTCGCTTCCCTCAATAACCTGCCTCTGGAAAACTTTCTTGGTCTCAGCCTTCTGAAATTTGCTTCCAAAAGTAGTCTCCCAAAAATTCTCGTCCAAATACGTGTCCCCCTAGAATGAACCCCCAAAGTTGTGATAAGCAATTTTCTCCTCAAATCGGGGCACTAATTGTGCGTTCAACCGAGAAGACTCTTTACACAACTGAGTTAACTCCAAATTAACCTTTCTTATCTTTTCTTTTAATTTGCATTCATCTTTTATGCACATTAAGTTGATTTATTAAATAACTTTATTTAATATTCTACTTGACTTCTATTTTAAACTAATTTATTACTTTAATCTCATGTGTACTTCATGAAATTAAAATAACATTATTAATTTCTAATATTTAATCTTTTAATTTAATTCTCATATTTAAACTCATGCTTAGATCATGCGATCTAGAATTCTTAATAATTTTATATCTTTCAACTTTTAATTTATTTTAGAACTTAATTGATAACATAATTAATTAATTTAAATAACAATAATATTTAGCATTTATTTAAAAATGAACTCCAAATATATTATTATTAAATTAAATAGATATTATCCTGTTCTAAATTTATCTTTGAACTTTAATTTCCAAATTTAATTCTTTTATTTAATTAATTTCTCAATTAATTAAATATTAAAGATATCATATTAATTCTCTATTAAATTAAATCATTAATTAATCTTTTTAATTAGACTTAATTAATAGAAAATACATCAAGGATTCATATAACAACATACAAAAACCCTACATAGAAAAACACATACTAAATCAAAGCAAAAAGGTTATAATCCCAAAATTACATCATTTGATGCATTCAGAGGGTACTTAACTCAGATACTTGTCCTAATTATCAATTAGGACAATTGGCTAAAGGGTTTAGGAATTGGACTTAAGAGTTTATCTCCCCTCTCTTACCATTGAGACAATGCGATAGGGTATGCTCATCTTGACAATTCAGGGAAGTCGATAGCCGGTACCTGTAACTTGCATAAAATCCACACATGTACAAACACAATATTCTAAGCTAAACAGACAATGGCAAGAAGTGGTGCATCGTGTAGATCCCGTCTAGCAGGTGATTACGAATCCCTTCCTTAACCACATCAGAAACACCATACATAAATAAATAAAACACGCACACCATACACATGCAGTATGGGGTAAGTATCCATAAGAAGCACATGAAATAATAAACCATCTAACTAATCATCATCGATAACTAAAAACATTGAATAATCATCATACATGCATGAAATATAGAGTACCAAGTAATCTCCATCATATAATAAATTGAGTGTAAACCAACATCTGATAATCTCTAACATAATAATACTAATCATCAAACATAAAATTGGCCTAAAAGAGTTTGGCAAGGATGACGGAAATGCGACTTAGGGGCAGGCACTACATCCACCCCCCCTAGACTTAGGCTTACTCCTAGAAGCCTACAACAAAAGAAAAGCTAAGGACTCACTGTGCGGGTCCCATTGGACCCTTTCCCCCTGTAGGAGGATAAGACTCCACTGAGTACACTCTCTGGGCTCTACTCATGCCACCAACTGTAGGTTCTGAAGCTGCGAGTCCCAAGCCTGAGAACTGTGGTTTCCCTTGAGGGCAACGAGACGACTTGTGTTCACGTTGTCCACATGAGAAACACTCTCCATTGAAGCTCCTCTGAACTCTAGGTGCACTAGACTGCTGGAAACTACCCCCACTAGGATAAGACTGAACACTCTGAGATGGTTGGTCATACTGGATGTGCTTGTTGCATTGAGCGTTATGATAGTTCCTAGTATTGGAACCACCGCCACCACTTTGAGCTAGAGGATAAGTACCTTCCTACTGTTGATTACCCCCAGAAGGAGGTTTCCTATTGCCACCTGCTCCCTGACCACCCTTCGATCCTGATGCTGAAGGTGCTCCTACAAAACCCCCATGTCCTAAGTTCACACTCTGCTCTATAAGGATGGCTCGATGTACCGCATCCTTGAGGGTTTTAGGTTCAAACACCTTAACACCCCCAATTAAACGGTTGTTCAAACCTCTAATGAAATGTTGTGCCAACTGTGCTGGGTTGTCAGTGAATCCTGAAAAGGGCATGAGCTCAAAGAACTTGCGCTCATACTCTATAACAATCATAGTGTACTGTCTCAGGTTATGGAACTCATCTGCTCTATGCTGCTTCCATTCCTTTGGTAGGAATCGCTCACAGAAGCTCTCTAAGAATAACTCCCATGTGACACTGTTCATGGTTAAGCCCAGTTTCTTTTCCTCGATTGTCCACCAAGTGGCCCCAAAGAACTCTAGGTTGGTGATAGCAAACCTCGTTTTGACATTACTGTCAAAGTCCTGCATAGCAAAAATCCTATCAAGGGCAATAAGCCACTACTCAGCTACATATCCAGAACCCTGCCCATTAAAGGGCTTGACCTTGGACCTCTGAAGGTCCTTCATCTGTGAAGATACAATGGATCTATGTCGATCCCTTAGAGGGCTCCTAGACCTAGGTCTATGCTCAAGTCTTGCCCGATGTGCTCTATCCTAATCATGAATAGGAGGTAGGCGATCAATGATGGTTCGCATCATTTGCCTCATGTCAACCTCCTCCGAGTCAGCATGCTCCTCTCTATGGTTCTCTTCCTGATGCTCACTGACATGCTCTTCCCTATTCTCTTCCTGAATGGGGCTCTCGTGGATAGACTCATGAACACTAATAACTCTGCCTCGTCCACGGCCTCTGCCATGGCCAAGGCTACGGCCTCTAACGGAAGATCTGGTCCCAGATACCATCCTACAATAATATCCAAGACACAAGATGCTAAAATAACCATGAAACATACTACTGAAACACATAGATAAAAGACACATGTTTTGCAAACAAGATAGTTTCAATTTTCAGTTTACCTATAATTTCAGTTTAAGTATAATTTCATTTTTGAAGTCTAAGTGTTGAAGTATGAAAAATAGGTAACTAATAGTTTACATAATGTTTCAGTTCAACTAGTTTCAAGTTTCAGTTTGAAAGAGATACACATGATAGTTTAAAGTTTTCATTTTTGTCCAACTAGTTAACACTAGTGGTGTTCCAATATACCCAGAGCTCCCAATGTAGAAACTCTAGCTTTGATACTAGATGTAACGCCTCGCCAAGGGATCCAAAAGAATTAACCTAAAGTTTCACTAAGTTTGCTAAACATTTTTTTTTTTTTAGTAAGAAAGTATAACATACACATCAAACACATAGTAGCAGAAGCAATAACATGTAATCATCAACAAACATACATCACAAGTTACATTCCTTAAGGATCCCAAGATGTTGAGTCACATTTAAATTTAATTAATTCTAAGTCTAACAACTACCACATACATATGAAAGAATAATCAGAAAGTCCAATGTCCATAATATACATTTTCTCCGAATGCCTCTTGGCAAATTAATTCGGAATGCTCAATCATCCACTGTACATGTCACAGGGTATGAAAGGCTTAAAAGAATATACATATGTAAAGATAAAGATACATCATCCTCAAATCCATGATACAAAGTACAGTAAACTAAATGAAACCATATACCATACTTGATACATCCATCCATCATAAAAGATATAAACATCCAACATGAAATACAACTATCCATCCATCATAAAACACAACTAATCTAAGTGCGTGGTTCCTCCCAACCATCAATAACATCATTAGACCATCATGGGCCCTAGCCATCCCCCACGCCTAACATCCCAAGTCATCGAAGAGATCATCGGTAGTATAGTAATAGGGACATCACTCCTAAAACATACTACATTATATGCATAAAGAAATCTAACATGCTACCACATATGCATAAAAAATTCTAACATGCAAGAATAAAGCATAAGATGATCCTCCAAAGTAGAACACATCACCAAAACATTATGAACAAGCATCCCAAGAAGCTCCAGCCATGGTAGCACCAGACGGATCTCAAATGGTAAGAGTAAAAGCACTACCATCCGATCACGTGGAACCTAAATGGTCCACTCCCACCGTGTTGAGGAGATAGTCTTAAGTCCCAAATAGGATAAAAAAAATTATAATCATAAATACTCTCTAAGTCCAAGAAATCCTATAAGTATGCTAACTCAAGGGTTCCTAAAAATATTGACATCTAAACCCAGAGGTACCACAAAGACACGTAGGAAACCTACTATGTAAGTAGGAAAGTGTCATTGCAAAAGTCACGTAGAAGTTACCCGAGCAATCCCTTAGGAATCCCGGGTCCCTACTGATCCCTACGGCCACTAGTATCCTCTCGTATTGACGAGGCATACTACAGAATGCAAGGCCGTAACCAAGCGTTCTCTCTACCCCATCCTAGTCTGTACTAGCACCCAAGGCATGAGAGAGAACATACAATTATCTTGTTAGGTTCATTTTCTCTCATTTAGTGTAAATGTTTTCACTTATTAAAACAACTTACAATGGGTTACTCTAGGCAGCCTCTTAGGGCCCCGATCCCCATTGCAAGCCACTTCCCGACACTACACATAGATAACCTCCCCTAGGCTCATGAAATCACAAATCAAAGAATCATAATAAAATCACCTCAGTCCTATACAAGCAATTGAAAAACATCATAAAAGATAAGCCACAAAAATTACATCAGTTCTTCATGAGCAACAGATAAGCATTAAATAATAATCATATGATCACGACAGTTCTCTATCAGCAACTGAAGGCATCAATGATAAATCACAAAATCCAATGGTTATCTAATGAACAACCAGAAAGTATCCCAAAATAAATCACAATACTGATTGAAGACTCCGAAATGGTCAAGTCAAAACATGTCACACAATGACATCATCAAGAACAAATCATACACTTCAGTCCTCTCAAAGCGACTGGAAGTAACCCAAGTATAATTGATCGAGGCTCAAAAATGGTTATCAAATATAACTAATCGAGACTATAAAATGGTTAAGTTAGGTATCTCAAATACATACACCTCAGCTTCACACAAGGAAACTGGAAAGCAATAACAAACAGTAAATACAATCATGTCATAGAGCACTTCATCACATTACCATGGTCAGGTTAAGAAAGATCGAGACCAAATCATCATGACATCACATTCACAACCCCGAGCCTCTGGTAACAACCTAAATTGGTTAATACTAGAACAACCCCAAAATACAGGGAACTCATAGAAAACATCAAAGTCTCAGAGATTGGATTTGAAAGTATATTATTGAGTTAAGGTAAGGTTTATGTTTCAGTTTAACGTCGATTTTCAAGTAACTAAGTTTTCACAACTACCCCTTACGATTAACCCATTTCTATAATAACTTTCATTAAATCAACAATCCAAATCTATAATTTAATCAAATAATATTCATTATTAATTAACTTTAAATAAACTAATTTTAATTAAATTAATCAATAATTGCTTATACTAATTACTTATTTTAATCTATTCATTAATTGTTAATTTATTAATATTTAACCCAAAATTATTAATAAATTAATATTTACAAACTATGTTAAGTATATTATTATTTAATTATTAAATATTAATAAAGATTAAAATATTTATTAATTAATATATATTAAAAATTTATTAATTAATTTTTTTTAAAAATAATAATAAAATTTTGTTTTTATAAATAATAAAAATTATATATATAAAAAAATGAAATAAACAAACCTTTCAAAAAATGTTTAAAGCCCGTCGGCTCTGCCGCAGGGCCTGCGGCAGTAGGTACTCTGTACCTGCCGTCGCAATACCTGCGACACAGGTACTATCGGCCCACTGACAGTGGGGGTGGGTACGGGGTGATTCCCTCCCCCCACTAAATACATTTTTTGTTTTACATATTATTTAAAAAAAAAACAAAAACAACGAATTTTTTTTTTAACAATTTCTTTTTTTTTTAATTGAAATTTAATTTCGTTTAAATATAAATATAAATATATATATATATATATATATATATATATATAAATATATAAATTTATAAATATACTAACTCAATTCCTCTTTAATATATAAACATATAAATATATTAAAGAATTGCCTCTTTTTTTATATTGGTATAGAAATATAGTCAACCATCCAAACTTCTAATCTAGAATTTCGGTATTAGATTCAACTCTTCCCATTTAAATCTCATGTATACAGAAGTTTATACACAAGCATTTGATAAATTCCAATATCGTAATGTTTAAACATTCCTCACAGAGAATTTCAGATTTACAAACCCCAGACACGAAGAAGACAGGAAAGGATAATTGCGTAATAAATCGATAATAAAAAATACAAGACCCTACCTGATCCTGATGCTATTATGCAATCTCTAGGAACTGTAAGAGAATTCGCTTCCCTCAATAACCTTCCTCTGAAAAACTTTCTTGGTCTCAACCTTCTGAAATTTGCTTCCAAAAGTAGTCTCCCAAAAATTTCCGTCCAAATACGTGTCCCCCTAGAATGAACCCCCAAAGTTGTGATAAGCAATTTTATCCTCAAATCGGGGCACTAATTGTGCGTTCACCCAAGAAGACTCTTTGCACAACTGAGTTAACTCCAAATTAACCTTTCTTATCTATTCTTTTAATTTGCATTCATCTTTTATGCACATTAAGTTGATTTATTAAATAAGTTTATTTAATATTCTACTTGACTTCTATTTTAAATTAATTTATTACTTTAATCTCATGTGTACTTCATGAAATTAAAATAACATTATTAATTTCTAATATTTAATCTTTTAATTTAATTCTCATATTTAAACTCATGCTTAGATCATGCGATCTAGAATTCTTAATAATTTTATATCTTTCAACTTTTAATTTATTTTAGAACTTAATTGATAACATAATTAATTAATTTAAATAACAATAACATTTAGCATTTATTTAAAAATGAACTCCAAATATATTATTATTAAATTAAATAGATATTATCCTGTTCTAAATTTATCTTTGAACTTTAATTTCCAAATTTAATTCTTTTATTTAATTAATTTCTCAATTAATTAAATATTAAAGATATCATATTAACTCTCTATTAAATTAAATCATTAATTAATCTTTTTAATTAGACTTAATTAATAGAAAATACATCAAGGACTCATATAACAACATACAAAAACCCTACATAGAAAAACACATACTAAATCAAAACAAAAAGGTTATAATCCCGAAATTACATCATTTGATGCATTCGGAGGGTACTTAACTCAGATACTTGTCCTAATTATCAATTAGGACAATTGGCTAAAGGGTTTAGGAATTGGACTTAAGAGTTTATCTCCCCTCTCTTACCATTGAGACAATGCGTTAGGGTACGCTCATCCTGACAATTCAGGGAAGTCGATACCCGGTACCTGCAACCTGCATAAAATCCACACATGTACAAACACAATATTCTAAGCTAAACAGACAATGGCAGGAAGTGGTGCATCGTGTAGATCCCGTCTAGCAGGTGACTACGACTCCCTTCCTTAACCACATCAGAAACACCATACATAAATAAAACAAACACGCACACCATACACATGCAGTATGGGGTAAGTATCCATAAGAAGCACATGAAATAATAAACCATCTAACTAATCATCATCGATAACTGAAAACATAAAATAATCATCATACATGCATGAAATATAGAGTACCAAGTAATCTTCATCATATAATAAACTAAGTGTAAACCAACATCTGATAATCTCTAACATAATAATACTAATCATCAAACATAAAATTGGCCTAAAAGAGTTTGGCAAGGATGACATAAATGCGACTTAGGGGCAGGCACTACAGAGTGATAGATAGATTTGACCTCAAGGATGATGAAGAGTACTTTAAAGAATTATCAAAGTTGAAGCAAACCAAATTAGTTAATGAGTATATAGAAGAGTTTCAAAAAGTGGCTGTTATGGTACCTGATATGAGTGAAAAGAGGATTGTTTATCTTTTTCTTGATGGTTTAGAAGATTTTGTTAAGGGTTTGGTTAAGGCTTTCTCACCCTCAACCTTACAGGAAGCTATCAAAAGAAGCTTGCAACTTGAAACTTGCATGCCTATGGAAGTAGTCACTAATCTAAAACCCCCAAATCTAAGGAGAATTTTCAGAAAAAGAATTTCCCAACACTACCACCAAAAGATGTGATAAATGTGGCAAAAAAGAAGGTAGATGAAGAGACTAGGAGTGAATTACGAAGGAAAAAACTTTGTTTTATTTGTAGAGAACCATGGGTTCCAGGACACAGATGTTTGGGGAAAGGTCAAGTGCACTATATTGAAGTTGCTTCATAATCTGATTCAGATGAGCACGAGGAATTTCATGACACTAAGGAGGAGGTAGAAGAAGAGAAAGAAAAAGAAATCAGCAAGGATGGCACTTTAGCAGCATTATCAGGAGTCCCAAGATACCATCCCTTTCGAATTTGAAGGGTACTAGCAGGGCAAAGGTTGACAGCTCTTCTTGATAGTGGGGCAACTCACAATTTTATTGATGAGGGATTTGTCATGAAAAGAGGGCTTAAAGTAGAAGATTTTGAAGGATTCAATGTTACTGTAGCTGATGGATTCACTATGCCTTGCACACGAGTGGTGAAACAACTCAAGATGACCTTAGGAGATTATGAGTTATGTGATGAATTCTATGTTGTTGGCATTGGGGAGACAGATCTTGTATTGGGTGTTCAATGGTTGCACTCTATTGGAGGCTATTACATGAACCATCAAACTATGGAGTTTAAATTTCATTCCAATGGGAAAGAAGTCTTATTGAGAGGCTTATCAAATGGAGCACCTAAGGCAGTCTCTGCAAAGAGGATGGAGAGGACTTTTCAAAGAGGACAAGTAGCATGGGTAGCAAGAGTCATAATCCATCCAACAAGCTCTCCAAAGAATCAAGGTAATTTCCATTTTGAAATTCAAAATATTCTTGATAAGCATAGTATAGTTTTCAATGACTTACCTCCAGGATTACCACCAGATAGAGGTTTTGAGCATGTTATAGAGTTAGAACAGGGTGCCAAACCAGTTATAACAACCCCATACCACCATCCAAGAGGTTATAAGGAAGAAATTGGAAAAACTATTAAGGAACTCCTGGACATGGGATTCATAAGGCCTAGCTCCAGTCCATTTGCATCATCTATGGTACTTGTCAAGAAAAAAGATGGTACAATGAGAATGTGTATAGACTACAGGGCTCTAAACAAGAAGACCATAAAAAATAGGTATCTCATACCACGCATAGATGAACTCATTGATGAGTTACATGGTGCTGTATACTTCTCAAAAATTGACTTAAGATCAGGGTACCATCAAATCTGAATGAGGGGTGAAGATGTGGAAAAGACTGCTTTCAGATGTCACTATGGGCACTTTGAATTTATTGTTATGCCATTTGGCCTCACTAATGCACCTGCAACATTCCAATCTTGTATGAATAAGGTATTCAACCAGCATCTTCAAAAATTTGTTTTGGTATTTTTTGATGATATCTTGATTTACAGTAAAACATGGGAAGAGCATCTAAAGCACATAGACACTTTTTTGGGAATCTTGGAGCAACAATCTTTCTATGCTAAGCTATCTAAATGTGAGTTTGGTTTGATAGAGATCCTATATTTGGGACATATTATAAGTTCTAAAGGAGTACAGGTTGATCAACAAAAAATTCAGGCAATTTTGGATTGGCCTCCACCCACTAATCTTACACAGTTGAGAGGTTTTTTTGGGTTGTGTAGCTACTATAGGAGATTTGCCAAGGGATTTTCTCAGCTTTCTGCCCCCTTGACTGATTTGACAAAGAAAGGAGCTTTTTTTTGGACATAAGAGGCACAAAAAACATTTGATAAGCTTAAGAAGGTAATGAGTTCATGCCCTGTGCTTGCAATTCTAGATTTCTCTTTACCTTTTGTTGTTGAATGTGATGCTTCTGGAGAAGGTATAGGGGCTGTCCTAACTCAAAGGGGACATCCAATAGCATTTGAGAGTAGAAAACTAAATCAATCAGAGAAATGTTACTCCATTTATGATAAGGAAATGTTGGCAATCATGCATGCACTTCATAAGTTTAGAAAATATTTGGTATGTGGGAGATTCATTGTAAAGATAGACCATAATAGCCTCAGGTTCTTCTTGAACCAAAGGGATTTGAATGATCATCAACAAAAATGGGTAAGCAAATTTCAAGCTTATGATTTTGATAGTGAATACATGAAAGGAAAGAATAATGTGGTTGTCGATGCTCTCTCAAGAAAGCCCACTCTGTGTTCCTTAACATCTATCTCTGTTGATTGGAAAGTATCCATAATTTTAGAGTATGCTAAAGATTCCTTTGCCACCAAGATTTTGGATAAGTTAGTGGATGATAACAGGTACAAGGTTGTTGATGAATTGATTTATTACAAGAACATGATCTTCTTAGTGCCAGGATCAAAAACTAAGGAGAGGATATTGAGGGCCTTTCATGACACACCTTTGGCTGGTCACCAGGGATACTTCAAGACATATAGGCAAATTCAAGAGCGGTTTTCATGGAAGGGTATGAAGGAGGATGTCCTTAAACACATTAAGGAATGTATGGTATGCCAACAAATCAAGAGTGAGCAAAATTTTCCTGCAGGGTTGTTGCAGCCACTTCCTATTCCTGAACAAAAATGGGAAAGTATTTCCATGGACTTCATCACCGGGTTGCCCAAGGTTCAAGGTAAGGATTGCATATATGTGGTGGTAGATAGACTAACTAAGTATGCACATTTCTTTCCTATCACATCTGATTTCAAGGCATCACAAGTGGCCGAATTGTTCTTCAAGGAGATTTCTAGATTACATGGCTTGCCTAGAAACATTGTCAGTGACCGGGATAGTAGGTTCCTTCAGCTCTTTTTGGAAGGAGCTCTTTCATTTGGCAGGAACTGAACTCACTCCCAGTACTAGCTATCACCCTCAAACAAATGGACAAATAGAGATAGTTAATAAATGGATAGAGGGATATTTGAGGAACTATGTTTCAAATCAACAACATGCTTGGGTGAAATGGTTGCACCTAGGGGAGTATTGTTACAATACATCTCATCACATGTCTATTGGTATGCCTCTTTTTCATGCTCTTTATGGTTATGATGCCATTTCCTTTGTTGATTTAGTACTTTCAGATAGCAGAGTACCTACAGCAAGTGATTTCATCAAGCAAAGCCAAGACATAATAAGGTCCCTCAAGGATAATCTACAACATGCACAGAACCAACAAAAGTTGTATGCTGATATGAAAAGGACTGAAAGATCTTTTGAGGTGGGAGATTTGGTATTTGTCAAGTTGCAGCCATATAAGCAAAGCACCTTGAAGAGGAGTGGGGCAGAGAAACTCAAGCCAAGGTTCTATGGGCCTTATAAGATCACCAAGAAGGTAGGAGAGGTAGCTTATGAATTGGAGCTCCCACCAAATAGAAAAATACATAATGTTTTCCATGTATCTTGCCTGAAGAAGGTTCTAGGCCAGCATACCATAGTATCTACAGAATTACCACCTCTTGATGATGAAGGGAAATTAGTTTTGATATCAGAAGAGATTTTGGATACAAGAGAGAAAAGATTGAGAAACAAGAGCATCATAGAGCATTTGGTCAAATGGAAAGGATTACCACTGGAGGATGCAACTTGGGAAGGAGCACATATTCTTGAATGTTCCAATCTTCATTGCTTGAGGAAAAGCAATATTTGGGAGGGGAGGACTTGTCATGTCCCCTTTTCAAATATTTAAAAATAATAATCTTTGCTAACGCAGGCAGGCCCAAAAAAGGTGAAGTTTCAGAAAAAGGGGCTAATCTTTGGAAACCAATGGAATAATAAATAAAAATTATTATTAAATATGTTTTATTAACCCCTCTTGGATGTGAGTTAGGGTTATGCCCTCTTTTAAGGGATTTGGAGGCATTTTGGGCTGATTCCAGAACTTGATTTTCGCTTATTGCTTGTTGTTCTTCAGAGGCTGCCAAACTTGTGGAGAAGGAGACCCAAGGATGGGAGTTTGTAGGTTTCTAAGAAGGCTAAGGATGGAAATTTGAAGCCATTCCATGTGCAAGATCATGCAGAGTTTGCCCTTGTGCTGAACAGTGCAAATTTGTGGGTTTTCGGGTGTATTTTTTGTAAGAGTTTGGTGTTTTCGGTTGAGTATTTCATATCAGTTTGGGTTGCTGCTGTATTTCAGACTTTAAGATGTTAAAATAGAGCTGAACATATGTATTCAGACATAGTTAAACTTTTGAGATAGATTATTAGTGTTTTTGTGGTGTTTCCGGGCATTTTTGTGTTAATTTCAGGAGCCCGATGAGCATAGTTTTTGTCCTACGCTTGTGAGCTATTGTGTAAATGCTATACAGATCTAGAAATGCTATTTTTTAGGCCATTATGCTGCTGAAATTTTTGGAAAAATGTTCATTTTCAGATTTATTAATAATATGTGAAGTTGTGAAGTTTTTGGCACTATTTCGGACATACCCGATTTGGGGTTTATTGATAAATTGGTGGATCTTTGTAATATTGGTTGTTTGATTTTGAAAATCTGATTAGAGGCTTGAAATATCATAAAAAATCAGAAAAAGGGACATTTCACAATGACAACCAGAATTCTAGGAGGCATCTAGCTCATGGGCCACAAGTGGCCATCAGAGATTAGAGTTGTCAGTTGGGTAGGGGAGGCCTCCATGAGGAGGGGGTACAGGAGGGCTAGGGCCCTCACATCTAGACACATGTTCCCTAGAGAAATCAGTTTTGACACAATGTTGTAGATGCAACAAGTTTTTGATGATGCATCGTGCATGATGTACTACATGATTTTTTTGTATATGGACTATACATGGACACTCATTTTTTTGATGTATATATGATGACATGATTCGATGATCCTATATGTGTATGCATGATGCTATGATACTACTACTAATATTGGTGATGTAGGATGTGTGTGATATGATGTAGTATTTCCTATGATGCACGTATGATGGCTAATGGGTGGACGATGTAGGTCTTATATGATGGTAATGTATGAGATGTATTCATTTTGTTGTTTTATATGTATGAATCATTATATGATTTGTGTTAATGAAATAGATGTATCATGGTGTGTATGTGACTAAATTTAATGATGGTAATGATGATACCTAATGGATTAATGTAATGAATAAATAATGTAACCTAATGATGAATAAAAAATGAGATGCATAATGTAGGTGTAATGAATGCAATATATGAAAAATGAATGTATCCTAAATGAAAATGTCAGTAACATAATAAGTCACACTAATCATGAATGAGCTAAAAATGCAAAATGAAATGATGCAAACTCAAAGTATAAATATGAAACATGAAGATGCAATATGAATGAGACTGAATGGATGGACTTGTGTCAGATTGTAGCTCATAGGAATCAAATAGCCTAGCATAGGAGGGGGGTGGGATAAATGAAACCCTTGTCTCAAGTAGAGTGTAATGAAATCCTATACTTTATGAAACCTAACTACAAGATATCAAGGCATTTAATCATGTTTATATGGGAGAGTACACCCTAGTTTGATTTTTCAAAAGGAGTTATGCACCAAATGCTATAAAAGCATAAATGAAAATATTCCTTTGCATGGACTAGGCTCTCAAAAAAATAGAGACTTTAGGACAACATATGTAGTTTTTAGTCATGATGGAACAAATGACATATACGCACTCGAGAGGTTTAAGAACACCCAAATTCTTTATAAGGATCTTGGTGGAAAGTGTGCTAACCTAGTGCCCCTAGTGAGTAGCACATAGTCGTAACTTTTAAATTGACATAAATGTACTAAAGCATTAAAAAAACAAATCATACTACAAATGACACATGTAGTCAATTGGAACCATTTAGGTGATACCAAGTTATGGAAGATTGAGGAAAATTGTTAAAGGATACTACTAACACACAAAAATAAAATCAACCAAAAGAGACCGCATGACCAAGTAGTCATTCAATCCATAGTTCTACCAAGAATGTTAGTCCAAGAGTGAAGGTTGTAGTGCCATGTGTAGGAAGGAGTCATCCTATGAAATTTTATTTGTCTAAGTTGTTGTCATGGTTGTTCATTGGCAATGGCTATGAAAAGAACAGGTTTCTTGAATCATTAAGACTCAGTGGTGATTTTTTAAAGGTTCTATTGTAGTCATTATTGTGGAAAAAGCTCAGGATAATGGGAATAGGGTGAACATTTGACAGGAAAGTGCCTCACAAACTAGAGGTATTTTGAAAGATGAAAGTGGATGGAGGCCTCATAGATAAGAGATCTTTTATTGGAAGCATGAAAAGTGTGAGCCAGATAGGACTTCTGGACAAATATGGGATGAAATGGGGAAATGTGGTGAAGTGAGATGAGCCTTAAAGATAATGAACCTTATTGACAACAAAATTTTTTAGGAACTTTTTTTCTCTTTTTAGTCTCTTCTTTAGGAAAATTTTGCAAATATTTTTTGGAGTTTTTAATTTTATTTTATTTTTGGATTTTTATAGAACTTTAACAACACTCTATAGGAACTACAAAATTCAAGCATAGAACCACTTGAGGTGCTAAATATTTATAGGCTCAGGGAATGAATCTCCCTCTGACATGGCAATCTGATATGCTCCAAAACTACATTTGGCTATAATGATAAACAAACCAATCCAATTAGCTTCAAACTTTCATTTCTTTTCACAATTTTGGAGATTTCTCATGTTATGCTTCAACACTAGTTTACACACCTAAAATTCTTGAGGTTTGACCTTTTGTGAAATTGGAGTTGAAGGAAATTTTGATACACACAGAGGTGGTTTAGGGAATTGAGGTATCTCTCATCAAGTTGTTGTAGCTCTTGGAAGCGAGAAACTTGGTATTCTTCTTCAAACATTAGATTCTTGAGAGAGATTTTGAGGGAAGGGAGCTCAATTTCAATGGGTAATACAACCTAAGAGCCATAAAAAGGGGAAAATGGAGTTGTTGTTAAAGGGGTACAGATGAAGGTGCAATAGGCCCAAAGGGCAGGAGAAATTTGGAGGTGCTAGTCATAGCCAGTTGTATCAATAGTTTTCTTTAAGATTTTCAAAATGTTTCTTAGTGGCTTTAGCTTGGCCATTGCCTTGAGGGAAGTATTTGGTGGAGAATTGCTGGGTGAGTCCAAATTTACTACATAATGTGGGGACCTCATAAATTTTGAAAGGAGTCCCATTATTAGTTATGATGTCTTGGGGGATACCAAAATGAAAGATGATGCAGTTCAAGATGAACTTTGAAACCTATTTTTTGATGGTGTATGTTAAAGAGATAGCCTTGACCCACTTTGTGAAGTACCCAATGGTAGAAATAATATACTTGTGGCCATTTGTAGAATTTGGATATATCTAACCAACAAGATCAAAACCCCAATGGAAAAAGGGCCATGGTGTAATGGTAGGTTGAAGGTCTTGGGTGAGAGCATGCATCAAATCTCCATGATGTTGACAAGGAACACATCATTTGACAAAATGATAGGCATCAACTTCCATAGTGGACCAATAATAACCCCATTTTGAGGAGCTTTTTTTCTAATGTAAGTCCACTAAAATGGGCACCACAAATTCCTTGGTGAACTTCTTCTAATGTCATTTTGGCTTCGTATGAATTGAGAAATCATAGGAGGGTTCCATCAAAGTGTTTAAAAAAAAGTGTGCCATTTAGGATAGTGTATCAGGTAGTGTAATGGATGATGGTTTCACTATGATTTGTGGAAAGGGCTATGGGTATTGTTTTATGATGAAGGTAGGAGAAAATGTCAAGGTACCATGGAGACTCAAGACTAAAAATCTCACACACCAGCTCTGATTCAAGTTGCTCATAAGCAGGAAAAAAAGATTCTCAACAAGAAACTCACACTTAGGACTATATTCAGGCATGGTGGCCATAACATCTATTGCTTTGTTATTTTTCCTTGGTATCTGATGAAATATTATCTTAGTGAAATGTTGTTTAAGATCTTCTACTATCCAGCGATATGGAAATAATTTTTTATCCTTTATTTGATATTCATCTATAATTTGTCTAATGACCAATTGGGAGTCTCCAAAGATAAGTAGGCTCTTAACATTCCATTAGATAGCTTGATGTAGCCCTATTAGTAGTCCTTCATACTTAGCTATGTTGTTTGTGCAAGGGAATGAAATTTTGTAAGACTTAGAGATAAGGTCTCCTTACAGTGTAACAAATAAAATACCTACCCCCGATCCTTTCTGTGTGAAAGAACCATCAAAATATAGTTTCCATTGTGTACTAGGGATAATAGTCATAATTGTATCATCTAGAAAATCTGCTATGATAGGATGGTCTCCTTGAAGAGGAGCTTCTACAAGTTGGTTGGCAATGACTTGTCCCTTAATGGCCTTGCGGTTTTTATAGGCAATGTCAAATTCACTTACAATCAAGACCCATTTTGCAACACAACTAGTGAGGGAAGCTTTTGATAAAAAATACTTGAGGGGATCTATCTTAGAAATGAGGTGTGTAGTATGATTAAGCATGTAATGGTGTAGTTTCTATGTGCAAAAGACTACAAACAAACAAGCTCTCTCAATAGCAGTGTAGTTCAACTCATAGCCAACTAATGTTTGATTGAGATAGGAGATAGATTGCTCATTACCATTGTCATCTAGCTATGCTAAAAGAGCACCTAGTATAACTAAAGTGGAAAAAATATAGAGAATCAATGGTTGACTTGTGATTAGAGGGACTAGTATTGGTTGATTAGCTAGGTATATCTTAACTTGTTCAAATGATTTTTGACATAGGCAATCCCATTGAAACTTGGTGTCTTTTAGAAGCAAGTGTTGGAGTAGATGAAGTTTATTTGCTAACTAGGACTCAAACTGTCTAATGGACTCTAGCCACCCTTGAAAGTTGCAAAATTGTTTTAATGTAGTAGGTGGAGGAATTTCTATGATGGATTTTACTTTTGCAAGGTCTACCTCAATGCCTCCTATTGACACTATGTAACCTAACAACTTTTTAGATTGGACCCCAAAAATACACTTCTTGGGATTAAGACAAACTTTGTATTTCTCCAACCTTTCAAATATAATGGTATGAATAGCAATGTGGGAGTTACGCGTCTTATATTTTCCTAGGATGTCATCAACATAGTCTTCCATTATTATATGTAGAAGATCATGGAAGATTGTGGTCATTGCACGTTGATAGGTGGCACCAACATTCTTTAGGCCAAAAGGAATGACTTGATAATAGAAAGTTCCCCATGGGTAAGAAAATATCATTTTGTGTTGTCTTCTTCTGCAATTTTGATCTAATTGTAACTGGAGAAACTATCCATTAAAGATAACATTTCATGTCTGATAGTCAAATCCACTATAATGTCCGTGTTGGGTAGTGGAAAATCTTCCTTAGGACATGCGAGATTTAAATCTCAAAAATATGAACATATGTGGTTGCCCCCAGAGGCTTTACCTACAAGAACAATGTTGGAAACCCACTTTGGATAATCAATAGGTTGGATGAACTTTGCTTCTAACATTTTTTGCAATTCTGCTTTGACTAAAAGTGCTGCCTTAGGATGCATCTTGCGTAACTTTTGCTTAAGATGTTTAATATTTGGATCCACTGCTAGGTGATGCACAACTAAGTCTATGTCTAAACCAAGCATGTCTTTGTATGTCCATGTGAAATTGATTTTGCATGTTTGTAGGAACTGAGTCATCACTTCTTGTTCTTCAAGATAGCAATAATGTAGGTGATTTGTGGATTATCTACCATACCCATGTTAATGGGAATTATGTCTTTATTCAATATAGATGACTTTTTTGGTGGTAGAGTTTTTAATGAAAAATCAACCTCTCCCTCTTTTGGTGCCTCTAGGAGGTTTTCACTAGAAGATACATCCTTTATTTTATCTTTTTCTTCATCTAAGAGTGCTCTAAAAGAGTTTTCACTAGAGGATGTTTCTTCTATTTTTTATTTTTATTTTTCACTTTTGAGACTAAGAGAGTTGACTTGGCTACCAAAGTAGGCTTCCTCATTATATTGGATCTCATGCTCATAATCTTGGAGATTCTTAAGGCCAAAAAGAGCCATCATTGCTTTATCAAAGCTACAAATATTGAGAGCTGGTGGTGTGTCTTGAAGGTCCTAGTCTATCATTTCAGGTTTAGTGAGGGGTAGGTTAGTGGATGAAAGATTGAATATGGTGATGGCATGGACATGGTTATCTAGGTCATGCTTAATGTATTGGAAGGGTACTTTGAAGAATTCCTCCTCCTTAGTCTCAGAATTAGGTTCAACCATACAATAGTTGTCAACAAAGGATAGCTTGTGTTTAATGGAACCCAAACCTCATCCTTTAGCATAGCTAGAAGCCTCAAGGGGTTTTCTAATTATGTATTCTTTAGGTCAAAGACCGGTGCTATGATATCCCATTTTTTTAATGATGGGAGGAGCCTTGAGATACTTATCTTTAGGGAATTCCAAATGATCATCTTTTCCATCAAAATATAGCCAATCTAAGATATTAGACTCCATGTGTTCATCACTAAGTGAACCCCAATGTTCAAAGGTTGTTTTATTAACATTCATAGTATCCTTATTTGTAGAAGGAGGTATTTGGGAAGGTTTACCAAAGGATCAGGGGGAGAGTGGTAGTTGTCCAATGCACAAAGCATTCTCAAACTTATACTCTCCCATCCCTTGATTGACAAAGGTAACCTTCTTCATTGCAATATTAACCTTGATAGCTTCAACCTTCTTATTTCCTTTACAAGAATTGGAATCAATAATAGATGACCCTGGAATTGTTGTGGAAGGTGTTTCAATTATGGTGAGAGATCTAGGTATAACCTTAGCAAACTCACTAATTGGACAAAAATTCTTTGGGGCACCTTCTAATCTCTTACAAAAAGAAAAAGGCAAAGGATCTCTTGGAACTATAACCTCTCTTCCCTGGTGGGGAAATTTCAAGCACTGATGATAAGTAGATGGGACCACTTCTAGTGTATGTATCCAAAGTCGACTGAGCAAGATGTTATATGGTAAGTCCAAATCTAGGACATGACATTTAGTGTTGATTGTGTCTATTTTGACTTTTGATTCTCTTTCTCTTTCATCATGTTCTTTAATGGTTATCCTTTTATTAATGTCTAGGAGGTCTTCTGGGAGCCCCGAGAAGTAAATCATCTTCAATGTATAGAGGTTTAAACCATATCTATTATCTATAAGTAATTATTTTATTTTGTGTCATTGTATAAGGACTTCAATGTGGAGTGACAAATTATGGTGATGATCAAGACCTTGGAAATGTTCGTCTGTGAAGACATGGTGTTGTTGTATGGCAAGATTTCCAATCATGGCACTGAATTAGGATGCACTGATATTTTTTGGGACATGAGACTCTAAAAGAGCAGTCTCAAGGATTTCTTTGTAGATAGGCAAGGTGGTGAGAAGCTCTAGAATGGATATTTGTGTAGCAGTCTTCCCTAACTAAGATAAGACATCATAGTGAGAAGTAGGTCTCTGCAAAGTGGATGGTGCAGTAGGCATATGTAGAATTGATGGATTTGTGGGACTAGGAGTGGAAGCCTACAAATTAATTCTTCCCCATCGAGTGGTTGCACCACAATCACCTACTTGTAAGACAAGGTTATTTACATGAGTGTCTACTTCTTCAATGCGGCCACACATGGAGTCAAAGCTGCATATATCATTTGTTTGTATTTTTCCACATGTTAGCCATTTGTACCCCCTGGCCAAAATTTGAATTTCAAATGGAAACATGTCTAGTGGTCATATTGACTTTTCAATTTTGAATTTTCCACAAGGTCAAAAGGATGCTAATGTTTCAAGCCTTATTTTCCTAAGTTTGAACCTTGACTTTCACATTCTTTATATTAATTTCTCTGGCATTTTAAGTTATGATGGTGCAAAGTCCCCTTCATTGCATAGTCGCAAAGGTTAAAGTGGAAACCATAGTTAATGTTGTGAAGCAACAAATACCTTTGTTTTGCTAGTCTATGGGGTTAAGTCTCCAACTTTGGGTTAAGGTGGCAATGGTGCGTATGTAGTACAAAGTGTTTAGAGAGTTTCATGGTCGCATCATCAAAGGTATAAAATGTTGATGGTTAGTCTATTTCAAAGTAATCATTCATCAAATAAGTGTAAAGATGATCTAGTCAACAATTTCTTTTGAAAAGATGTCAATTGTTCAAGTCACGATGGTGCGAAAAATAGGGGCAACTTTTATTCAAATCTCAATCGTTCAGTCTCATCTGATCTATGAATAATGTATGCACACATTTTGAAGATGCAAGATCTTTAGCCAAAGCGGGATAACACCATCGTGACACATGGAATAGTGGGCCAGGCATATGAGCTTACTTTATCGTTTGATCACTAGAGTTAAGGGCTGACCCATGCTTTAGGTTGCGAGATTGTGAATGCCTTCATCATGTGGTCATTGGGGTTTATGTCTAGTTAAGGGAGAAAACTACAAAGAAATGATAAACACATAGGCATATCATCACATGGTTAAGTGACAAAGTTAGATGTTAAGTTGTGATGTTGTGATGCATTTAGTTTGATAGTCAAGTCCATGTTTCATGTAACACCTCGCTAAGGGATCCAAAGGAATTAGCCTAAAGTCTTACTAAGTCTGCCAAACATTTTTTTTTTAAACAAAAATGATACATCATTCACATCAACACATAAAGTAGCAAAAGAAACAACATACAATCATCCATAAGCATACATAACATGTTACATTTCTTAAGGATCCCAAGATGTTGAATCACATATAAATTTAGATTAATACTAAGCCTAAAAAATACCACATCCACATGAAAGAATAATTAAAAATCCAATGTCCATTTAGATAATATACATTTTTTCTTAATGCCTTTTGACAAATGAAATTCAAATTGCTCATTCATCCACTGTACATGTCATAGGGTATGAAAGGCTAAAAGAATATACATATGTAGAAATAGAATCACATCATCCTCCTCAAATCCATAATACCAAAATACAATAAAAATAAATGAAACCATCCACCATACATGATGCATCCATCCAACATAAAAGGTATACCATCCATCATGAAATATAACCATCCATCATAATAATACATAGAAAGAATGAAAGTAAATACAGACAAGGAAGCTCTAGCCACGGTGACTATAGATAGATCTCAATGGTAAGAGTGAAAAAGCACTACCACCTAACTGCGTGGAACCTAAATGGCCCACTCCCACCACACTGAGGAGACAGTCTCAAGTCCCAAATAGGATATCAAACCAAATATCAAAAGTACTCTCAAAGTCTAGGAAATCCTAAAAGCAATCTGTATATGAGAAAATACGATAGCAAGTAATACTAATCTATTAAAAAACAAAAGCATTAACTAGCATAAAAATCATAACATGTGAGATAGACAAAGTGAAACCCTCAAATGAGAATATGAGCCATGGAATGGCTCTCCCAATGAGGATGGTCACTTGATTTAGGGATGAGTCTATTATGTAGATTTGGGATATATGCTCAAATTTCATAATAGCTTCAATGGATTTGGGATTTTTGGTGTGGATGATGGCTTTGATATGGATTTGGCTTCTCAAAATGGAATTATGAGTTTACTTGATGGATTGTGATTTCAAAAGGGCATGGTAACTTTAGCTTAAGGATTTTGTGATGAAATGGCTTGGGAGGGGATCCAATTTATAGGCAATAGGCTTGAGGGATGGAGGAATAAGATGCAAGGATGGCAAGATGGTGAGGGAGGGCTAGGATGCACTCAAAGGGGAGCACATGGATTGTGCTTGTTTAGCACCAATCAAGGAGTGACACATGTCATAAGGTGAGTGGATGGAGGAAAGGGAAAGGATGAGTCAACAAGGAAGGCTCAAGGCTTTAAATGGCCCTCATAATGGCTTGTAAGATCTTTTAAGGGCATGTAAGAGAATTGAAGGCTTTGTGGTTGGGATAAAGTTTTATGGTTGAGATATTTTGAGGGAGGAGACTTTGGTTTGGCTTAGGAAAGTCTTAAGCTCACTTAGGGAATGTGACAAGGTTAGGGGGGGGATTAGGCTTGGGTTAGGATTAGATTAAGGATGTTAGAGGGATGCAAGTGAATGGCATTCATGAGGGTGGGTGAGTTAGTGGCTCACCTAGATTAGTATGGGTGGATGGGGTGGATTAGGCTAAATGGAGGATTAAGGATAGGCTTTAGGGGTTATTAGATTTGAGGGGTTTATTTAAAGTGATTAAATAAATTTGGAATTTGGAATTAGATAGGAGAATAATATTAATTGATAAATAATGGGTTATTTGATTTATCAATTAGGACTATAGATAATTAATTAAATTAATCAACTAGGGGATGACAAAGGATTAATTAAATATAAATTTAATTAATTATGCCTTTAGAGATAGCTAAATAGGATTACCAAAGCGATATAATCGAATTTAGGTGTCTACATTTTGCCTTTCTTTGACATAGTGTGGAGATAACACTATTTCAAAGAAGTTTGAACGAAGACGACACGAGGAAGGTGTTTTAGCAACAAGGTTGCCCCAGTCTCGGATAAGAAGAGGAGAGACTAGACTTAGAGATGCCCCCTCAAGAAGGCGGCAGAGAGAGAGAAGATGAGGCTCGACGACTTCTTGAAAAAAAAGACAAGAATCCAGGATGAGAAAGGAGACTTAGATTGGCAAAGAGAAGGGGTTGAATTAGCTCAAACTCTCACTATGGGAGAATGATAAAGGAGAATCAGATTCACAAAAGGAAGCAAGCTTAAGACGTTCCAGGATTGGGGGGGGGAGGAAGGAGTGGAGCACTACAAAAAGGAATCTAGGATAGGGAGATGGATGATGGGATGATAAAGCTAATGCAACAGGATTTCAAAGAGTCAGATTGGCGAAAGATGGGTTTTGAAGATCCCTAGGACTAGGATTGTGGATCTCGAAAGATGAGGCTTGGTGGATTGATTGGATTGGTGGAACCCTAAGACTAGGATTGTGGATCCCTAAAGCTAAGAGTGATGATTGATTCTGAGAGATACAGTTGCACAAGCTGGGGTAGGAGAGACAGATGCTGGATATGGATGGGGGATAATGGAAAATCCCAAATCTATTGAAGCTATTTTGAAACTTGAGCATATATCCCAAATCTACATAATAGACTCATCCCTAAATCAAGTGACCACCCTCATTGGGAGAGCCATTCCATGGCTCATATTCTCATTTGAGGGTTTCACTTTGTCTATCTCATATGTTATGATTTTTATGCTAGTCAATGCTCTTATTTTTGAATAGATTAGTATTACTTGTTATCATATTTTCTCAAAAGGTGTGATCCCGCGAGAAGATAAACTGGCAGGAACATGATTTTGTTGCTACGGGAACAAGCTCATGGGATTGCTAGATTAAACAAGAAAATGAAGAAAGGTAAAGAAGCAAACCCGCATGAAGATAAGACGGTGGGAATGCGATTTTGTGAGCGTCATGAGATCATGGGTTTGCGAGAACGTGACCGGTGAAACAAAATGCTGAAAAAAAAGGTTGGGATGGGTAAAGGGAGGGATGGAGGATGAAAAGATGATACCAAAAGACTGATATCTGACTGTTTTTGTGGTGTGCAGTGGTCGCTAGATGCTTTAGTATCACAGGAGCAGTGAGTGGCAGTGCTGCATGCGGGAGAGGTGCCGACATCGACAGATTGGGCAAGGATTGAGGCAATCAGACTAGGGTACCTGGCGAGGTTGCCCCATACCCAAACTTACATGGTGATGGTCACAGTGCTGTGCGAGAGATGGCATAGTGAGACGATGATGTTCCACCTGCCAACGAGGGAGATGACGGTGACACTAGAGGATGTGTATAAGATATTTAGATTGCCGGTATGGGGACGCCAATCATGGCAATGAGAGAGATGACAGTGGATGCGACCGTTCAGAGACTTATGGGGCCAAGAGTTGAGTATAGAATCTGGTAGGGACAGTTTGCACTAGACGAGCATTTAGATCGGGTGGTGGCGAAGAGGAGGATCTACTTTTATGTGTTAGGGCTGATTTTAGGGTTCATTGCCCCAGATATAGCTAGTACAAGAGTTACACTGGTGCTGATTCTAGTGGTGATGCAGATAGTGGATGCGGGGCACCCAGTGGCATGGGGCTCTTTGATGTTGGCCAAGCTATACCGAGACCTCCACCAGATAGTGTACCAGGGTGGCGACCTGCAGGGGAGGAGCATTGGGTTCCCTACATTGTTATAGGTGTGGGCTTGGGAGCACATTGCCATGTTGAGGCCTTTGGGGCGGAGAGACAGACAAGCGGAGGAGCCAGTGGCATACACTTGGGCCGAGCCCTTGACATACCATCATACAGATTCAGTAGATTACTAGAGGGTGGCCATTGATGAGATAGCAGTAATGGTGTGGAGGCCATATATGAGCCTAGGACTGTGGGCTGAGGACGGAGAGTAGCTGTCGTACACTATATCGCTGTGTTTTGTGTTTGGATGGTGGGAGTATGTAGTAGAGCAGATAGGCCAGATAGGGCACTCCAAAAGTTTGGGAGGTAACAGGTGGCTCTAGGAGAGCCACATTGGTATTAGTGGGTCACACGCGAGTTAGTGTTGATTTATGGGCTATCCTTACGATGCGACGGGCTACTAAGAGCATGGCTAGAGTGGGAGCCACAACAGTGGGTTTGGTTTGGGGGGTTAGCAGATGCGGGCTCCACTTGAGAGTATCGAGACACATGGGTGCAGCTGAGGTCGATGGGGAGAGCACAGGGGGTGAGGGCGATAGCGGTGGCGGGCAAGCTAGCTCGGGCAGCCTGACAGGGGTGGTATGTGGCCAAAGGATTACGACAACAGGCAGTAGCGGTTGTCTAGGAGGACGAGCTAGCTCAGAAGAGGAGGAGGGTTGGGGGGGGGAGGAGAGGGGAGCTCAACAAGAGAGGAGAGCGAGGGAGCGATAGGAGGTGCCAGAGAGAGGAGGAGAGTAGGGGGCAGAGGAGCAAGGGCCATAGGGGCCAACAGGAGGAGATGTAGGGGGATCATTTGCCCAGGGAGGAGATGATGGATGGGTAGGGTGTTATGCCTCTTTACAACAGGCTCATGAGGCTGTTAGTCAGTTGCTGCGAGATACACAACAGGAGCGAGATCAACTCTGAATAGAGTGTGATCAGTTCAGACAGGAGTGGGATGTAGCGCAAGGGCAGGGCTTGAGATGGGCAGACTACAGATGGAGCTGGGGTGGATGGAGGGTAGGCTAGAGGTGGTGAGCCTAGAGAGGCAGGTAGCACAGGGGAGGTTGGATGCACTGGTGGCGGAGGTGGCGATGTTGAGAGTGCAAGAAGCAGTGGGAGGGGGCTTGGATGAGTTGAGGAGACTACGGGCCGAGGTGGAGGATATGAGGGAGAGGGCTAGATTTTATCGAGGTAGGTATCATGTAGCGGTGCCATCATCCCAGATTGAGCATTACAGGCGACCGACTCGGTCAGGTATAGTAGGGATACATACAAGGATGCAGGGTGGAGGGGACAGTGGATGGAGCATTAGGGGCTCACAAAGGATAGGTGAGTCTTAACACACAGGGCATAGTCACAGGATAGGACATAGCCAGAGATAAGATACAGGGATGGGGAGGGATGAGGCAGAGAGGGAGGCTCAAGGCTTTAAATAGCCCTCATAATGGCTTGTAAGAGCTTTTAGGGGCATGTAAGAGTATTGAAGGCTTTGTGGTTGGGATAAAGTTTTTTGGTTGGGATATTTTGAGGGAGGAGACTTTGGTTTGGCTTAGGAAAGTCTTAAGCTCACTTAGGGAATGTGACAAGGTTAGGGGGGGGATTAGGCTTGGGTTAGGATTAGATTAAGGATGTTAGAGGGATGCAAGTGGATGGCATTCATGAGGGTGGGTGAGTTAGTGGCTAAGCTAGGTTAGTATGGGTGGATGGGGTGGATTAGGCTAAATGGAGGATTAAGGATAGGCTTTAGGGGTTATTAGATTTGAGGGCTTTATTTAAAATGATTAAATAAATTTGGGATTTGGAATTAGATAGGAGAATAGGATTACTTGATAAATAATGGGTTATTTGATTTATCAATTAGGACTATAGATGATTAATTAAATTAATCAGCTAGGGGATGGCAAAGGATTAATTAAATAGGAATTTAATTAATGATGCTTTTAGAGATAACTAAATAGGATTACCAAAGCGGTGTAATCAAATTTAGGTGTCTACACAATCTAGCTCAAAGGTTCTAAGATAGATCAACATCTAATTCCCAAAGGCACACAAGACATGTAGGAAACCTACTATGTAAGTGAGCAAGTGTCATTGCATGAATCATGCTAGAGTTACCCTGGCAGTCTCTTAAGACCCTCGGGTCCCTAGTGATCCCAATGGGGCCACTAGGATCCTCTCGTGCTGACAAGGCATACTAAGGAATGCAAGGTTGTAACCAAGCGTTCTCTTTACTCCCATCCTAGTCTGTACTAGCACTCGAGGCATGGGAAAGAACATACAAAGACTCTTATTAGGTTCATTTTACACTCATTTAGTGTAATGTTTTCACTTATTAAACAACTTACAATGAGTTAACTTGGCAGCCACTTATGGTCCCGACCCCCATTGCAAGCCACTTCCTAACATTACATATAGATTTCCTACCCTAGGCTCATGAAATAACAAATCACATAATCATAGTAAAATTCACCTTAGTCCTATACAAGTGACTGGAAAGCATCATAGATAAATCACAATATCCATCGGTTCTCAATGAGCAACCAGAATGTATCCCAATAATACTGATCAACGACTCAAAGATAGATAAGTTAGATATCTCATAACATAAATCTCACCATCACAAACGCACTAAAAATTGTAATTAGCAATATAAACCCACTCAACATAGTGCATACTATCACATATCATGGTTAAGTAAAAGTAATCAAGATTGAGTTAGCATGATACCACACTCACAAAAATCTCGAGCCTCTGATAGACATCCTATAACTAGTCAACAAACTAGTCAACCCCAAACCCCAAACACAGACAACATACATAAACAAGATGTAAGTTTCATATTTTGGTTTGTTATGAAATCACATGGCTAAGTTATATATGAGGTTTCAGTTTCCGTTTCAGAGTTTGTTATCAAGTAATGGAATATTCTTCATTTTCCCTATAATTAACCCATGTATTTGTTTAGATAAAACAAAGATTTACCCCAATGATATTTTAAATAAATTTCCTAAAATATTCTAAGGATAAGTTATGTACTAGTTTGAATTTACTAAAATAACCTCTCATTAATTTCTGGTGAAATAATATGCGTTTATCATAAAGTCAATAACTGATTAAGCCCACAACCTCATCAAGCAACTTTCTTTTTTTAATATTAATTAAATCATATTAAATTAATTAAATTAAATTATATTAAATTAATTAATATCTAATATATATTTATAAAAAACTATATTCAATTATTTACTAATTAAAAAATAATAATTAATAAAATTCTATTTAATAAAATTAATAAAATTTGTTATTAAATAACATTAATTTAAAATCATATAAATTTAAATCTAAATACCTAAAACTTTTTTAAAAAAAAAGCTTTATTTAATTTTTTTTTAAGCTGACGACCATTCCGTTAAAAAGGGAGGTGCGAACTGGCGTGGCTACTGCTACAAGCCTATGGCCGCAGTGGCACATGCCATTGTTGCCGTAGTCTATGACAACAGTCACACGACTGTTGTAGCAGGCAGGGGTGGGGGGTGTGGTTATTCCACCCTCTCGCTCAATTTAATAGTTTTTTTTTTTTTTTTTTATAATTCTTTTTTAAAACATTTTTCATGCAAACATTTTTTTTAATATAATTTTTAAAATAAAAATTCCAGCAATAATCTAATAGGGAAAATATGGCCAACCAATCAAATATTTACATTTAAATTTTCAATTTCAATACAAAACCCTTTCCCTGTTTAATTCTCAATTTTAAATCTATTGGAAGAAAGATTTTATTGATCAATTAAGAATGTTCCATGTACTAAAGAATTTATGAAAGTACCATAAACTCTCAATATAATATATTCATCATAGAATTATCCAGACAACCATTTAACAAACACGATGAATATAGGAGAGAAAGGAGCATATTAAGATATGCGAAAATCACAAGCATCTACCTGGACACTGATGCTAATCGCTACACCCCAGAAAATTGTAGAGAAAATTCCTCCTCCTAGAACCTTCTCCTTTCTGAAAATTTCTTACTTCTCCAAAATTCATGGTCATTCGAAAATGAACCCCCAAGTTGTGATATGTAGTTCTCTCCCAAAAATTGGGGCACTAATTGTGCGTTCACCTGAGAAAACTCCTTGCTCACAACCCTTAACTCATTATTAACTTTTATTTATTTTTCTTTATCTTTTCCATGCATGTTTATTAAATTATTAAATAACTTTATTTAATTTTTACTTGATTTTTCCTTTAATAATTTATTAATTTTCAATCTCATGCACACTTTATGAAATTAAAATATCTTTATTAAATTCACTTGTTTTATTAACTTCTCATATTTTAATCTCATGCATACATAATGCGAACTTAAAACTTTTAATAAAATAATATATTTTCACTTTCAAATTTATTTTCAAAACTTAATTGATAAAATATTTATTAATTTAAATAGTAATAATATTTAGCATTTATTTAAAAATGAACTCTAAAAATATTATTATTAAATTAAATAAATATTATCACCTTCTAAAATTATTCTTATAACTTCTATCTTCAAATTTAATTCTTTTTATTTAATTAATTTTCCAAATAATTAAATATAATTAAATATTAAAATATCATAATAGTTTTCCATTAAATTAAATCATTAATTTAATCTTTTAATTAGACTTAATAGAAAATTCACCAAAGACTCATAAAGTAAAATACGAAAACCCATTATAGAAAAACACACACAAATAAAGCTAAGGGGTTAATAATCACGAATTAATGTCATCTGATGCATTTGAAGGGTACACAACTCAGATACTTATCCTAATTTTCTAGGACAAATGGCTTAAAGGTTTAAGATTTGGACTTAAGAATTTATCTCCCCTCTCTTACCATTGAGATAATGCGATAAGGTACACTCATCCTGGCAATTCAGGGAAGTCTATACTCATTACCTGCAACCTACATAAAATCCACACATGTGCATACACAATATATACTAAGCAAGCTAAACAGGCAATGGCAGGAAGTGGTGCATCATGTAGATCCCAACTAGTAGGTGACTACAACTCCCTTAACCACATCAGAAATACCATACATAAAGAAAACAAACACACACACCATACACATGCTGTATGGGTTAAGTATCCATAAGAAAATACATATGATAATCCATCTAACTAATCATCATCAATAACTAAAATCACTGAATAATCATCATGCATACATGAAATATAGAGTACCAAGTAATCTCATCATATAATCAACTAAATGCAAAACAATGTTTGATAATCTCAAAACAATACTACTAGGAATCAAGCATAAAATTGGCCTAAAAGAGTTTGGCAATGAGAGCAAAAATGCAAACTAGGGCAGGCACTACATTTTGCAAAGTTGCAGGCATTTCATGTTATGAAAACAAAGAGGCTATGAGGATGCCACCGAGGCATTTCAATGATCTCACATCATCACATGGTTAGAAGGATGTTAGGCCTCAACTGTGGTGATGGTGCGAAGGGTTGTAAACATAAAGTCACAAGGTCATGATAGTCAAGGAGATAATGTTATGTTAAGTTGTGAAATGGTGATTAATGGCTAGTTTGATGATTTCATGACTTCACTGGGCTAGAATAGTTATTAAGGATGAAGGTGGTGAAGTTGCAGCTAAGACAAGGCATAGGTCAACAAGTTTGAATAGGTGGAAAAATGTTTTAATATGTTTGGGCCATGTGGCAAATTTTGAGGATTGACTCTCATTGACTGATGACATGGCTAACTTGGCATGCTAAGAACAAAGAAAGACATCTCTTTAATGGAAAACCTAATCTTCTTGATCATCTACAACCATTTACTAATGAAAAGGGGCACTCCATCACCACCTAATTATCCATCTACTCGGTTAAGGAATTAATGGCTTTCATTTCTATCTTCTCATGGCTTTTGTTTTGGTGAATGATATGATTTTCCTGCATCTGGATGTGCACCATGATTAGATCTTTCCTAGATTTGCAGTGATTGTTCTCTGCAACCTTAATGACAGTGATTGGTTGATTTTGGCTTCTAGTAGAAGTTTCTCAGTTATGCTTGAACTATAAAAGTACATTTTGTACTCCTTCCAAGGGGATCTTTTTCTCTGATTTAGTAGCATTGTAAGTCTATGCTCTGCTATTGTAATTTCCTTTACCTCTAAGTTAATATACTCCTCTATTGTAGCTCTTTCTTCCATTAATATACTATACAATACCTTCTTTCCTTTGTGTTAATGTATTATGTTCATTTCTCAACTATATGATTGTATCTTCTTGGATTTTTGAATGATATAAAGTGAAATCTCTTCCTTATAGCATTCTTTTGGTTTTTGATCTACATATAGTTGTTGGATTAAGAAAGGATTGAATTTGTATACTTTGAGGTTACATTGATGAACTTTTCATTCTTGGGCAGAGATAAGGTTGAACATACTATTTGGTGTATCAACTCCTCTTAGATTAGGTTAGGTAGTTTTCTTTCATGCATTCCTTCCCCGTTTTCCTCTCAAGAAATAGTTAGGTGCATCCTAATAGTAAGGAAGCTGACCTTCTCTGTTATAATGTCCCATTTTTTTTTATTATATAGGAGGAATTAATTATAAGGTTATCAATTAAAAAATATATATTACAAGGTAACTTTATAAATTAAATAAAAAAAGCTTCTAGAGGTTGCTGGAAGAAGCGAAGAAAAAATTAAAAAGGGAGGCTGACCTATCAAAGAAAAAAGAATAAATAGGCATTGAGGGCTCATTGCCTATCATTGAGATTTATTATTGATTTTGCTTATGTGCATTGTGGAGCCTAGGATTTCTACAAATAGTCACAATTGGCCATTGAGAATGAAAACTCTCAATTGGTATGCAATTTTGAGGGTGTGAGAGATCACCTGAATTATTGGAGCTGTGGGAAGGATATTTTAGTCCTTTCATTTGTGCTTAATTGCTGATTTGGAGTTTCCAGTGGAGTTGCACTTTCACCATATCATCTACAACATTCAGTCTCCACCATTTGATCAATCTAGGTTCTTCATTTCAATCTGTAGTTGCAACAAGTTCTCAATTGTATACAGCCAGTTAGGGTTTCTCTATAATGTGCTATGTCATAATGTTTTGGTACTCAAATTTTCCATATCATTTGTAAAACATTTGGTTTTTATTGAATGAATACATTGGCACTATTATTTCTTTTATTTCAGCAATATACTTTAGTCGTGCATTAAATTTAGGGTTTTTTTAGTGGCCTATTGGTATGGGTCATTATAGTGGTATCAGAGCGGTTTCCTACCAGCTTGATAGGGTTACCCAGCCACCATTTAATTTAGTTTACAAAGGAACCAACATAAGTAAGAATATGGCTGAGAGACATTCTCAAAGTCCATCTAGAAGTGTGCCAAATGATGAGACTTTACAGCAATAGGAAAGGCTTCTACAGTCAATAGAGGCAAGTACATAGGCAATGATGGTTATGATGCAACATTTGATTGGGGAGAATAGGAAAAACAATCATGATCAGGATGATAGAAGCATGGTAGGATCACAACATAGGACACAGTCTGGAACAACTGATAGACCCACACGTCCTACATTTAGAGAAGAAACTCCAGCACACACACCTGATGCTATGGTAATGGATATGGTAGATGAACTCTAACAAGCAAGGAATGAGTGGGATTCATTACCAGAATATGTACAGGATGGATGGACATTTGACAGGTACCTAAACTATAGAGCTACCAGGCAGAAGCAAGTAGATAAACACAGTGAGTTGCAACAGGTCACCAACAAGTTGGTATTACCCACATTTGATGGCAGTGGAAAAATGACTTCTTGTGCTTGGATTCATAAGGTGGATACTTTCCTATCTCTGAAGACTATGACAGAAATTGAAGCACTCAAGTATGCCACTTTACACTTAGATGGGGTAGCACATGATTGGTGGACACATGGCATGATAACATTGCAACACAATCAGGTAACCACTTATCAAGAGTTTGTGGATAGATTGATAGAAAGGTTTGATAAAAATAATCCTGAAGTTTATTTCTGGGAGTTAGCCCAGTTGAGACAGTCAAGAGCTTTAGAACAATTTATCAATGACTTCCAGAAGCTTGCAGTGATGGTGCCTAACATTTCAGAAAGGAGGCTAGTCATTTTATTCATAGAGGGATTAACTGAACCACTCAAGGGGTAGGTAAAGGCCTTTGATCCTCCTACATTACAGGAAGCCATGAAGAAAGCCCGTAGTATGGAACTTGCAACTCCAACAAATCGGTTTAGTTCAAAGAGTTCTTCATCATTTAGAGATAAAAAAGGGGAATTCAACAAGGGTAAAGAGAAGGTTAGTGACTCAAAAGATAAGCTAGCTACACCTTGTGATAAGAAAACACTTAATGACCTGCGTAGGAAGAAGCTATGCTTCTTTTGCAAAGGTCCCTATGAGTTTGGTCATGATTGTCCTATGAAGCCTAAGGGGAAAGCTAATCGGGTGATGTGGGCTTATTATGAAGGTTCAGATTTAGACATCTCAGAGCACCCTAATGAGGATCCTGATGAGGTAGAGGGTGAACAAGAGGTAGATAGTGCTGAGAAAAAAGAGGCTCCAGAGATACATTTACAGAAGGCACGTCTGTCTAGTATTCAAAGAGAGGGATCTTTCAGATTTCGAGGAGTCTTGGCAAGACAAAAGATTATTACTCTGTTGGATATAGGTGCCATGTATAATTTCATTGATGCACGATTTGTGGAGAGGCGTGGACTCATTACTGAGGAGTTCAAGGGACTAAGAGTTAAGGTAGCTGATGGATATACTCTTCATTGTGATAGGATGGTGCGAGATCTACCTTTGTGCCTAAACAACTATGAGTTTAAGGTAAACTATCATGTGGTCAACATGGGTGACATGGACATAGTACTAGGGATGCAATGGCTACATTCTTTGAAGGAGGTTACCCTGAGATTGGAGGATATGGGGATATGATTCATGGTGGATGGTAGGACTCATGTGCTGAAGGCTATCCATAATGGTGATGTTAGGACTATCTCATTTAGGTGGTTGGAGAGATTAGCCAGGCATAATTATATAGAGTGGGCAGCAATATGTGCCTTGATGCCTACCCAGGGGGAGCAACATAAGACTAAATATCATCCAGACATTCAAAAATTGAGAATCAAGTATGGGAAGGTATTTAGTGAGATTCCACTAGGCAGGCCACCAGACAGAGGTATTGAGCACATTATCGAGTTGGAGGAAGGTGCTAAGCCTATTATGATCACACCATACCGGCACCCAAAATGAATCAAAGATGAGATTGAGAGGACTATCAACGAGTTGCTAGCAATGGGACACATCAGACCAAGTAAGTCACCTTTTGCATCTTCTGTTGTTTTGGTAAAAAAAAAAAGATGGAACTCTACGAATGTGTATTGATTATAGGGTGTTGAATAAGAGAACTATAAAGAACAAGTATCCCATCCCATGCATTGATGAGCTGATAGATGAATTGCATGGGGCTTGTTATTTCACAAAAATTGATTTGAGATCAGGCTATCACCAGATCAGAGTTCGAGAGCAAGATATTGAAAAAACTGCTTTTAGATGTCATTACAGTCATTTTGAGTTTGTAGTCATGCCTTTTGGTTTGACTAATGCACCTGCCACTTTTCATTCCACTATGAACAAGGTCTTCCACCATCAGTTGAGGAAATTTGTGCTAGTGTTCTTTGATGATATTTTGATCTATAGCAGGACATGGCAAGAACATTTAGAGCACTTAGAGACAGTATTAAGCATTTTACAGAGCGAGTCCTTGTATGCCAAGGAGTCCAAATGTGATTTGGGGATGACAGAATTGTTATATCTTGGACACATCATTAGTGTAGAAGGAGTACGAATGGATCCTAAAAAGATCAGTGCTATTGTTGATTGGCCACCACCAGAGAACCTTACACAGTTAAGAGGGTTCCTTGGTCTATGTGGATTCTATCACAGGTTTGTTAGTGGCTACTCATGACATGCAGTGCCCATGACAGATTTGCTGAAGAAAGGGGCATTTGTGTGGACTCAAGAGGCACAGGAGTGTTTTATGTAGTTCAAGGAAATAATGACTACATGCCCAGTATTAGCATTTCCTAATTTCACGAAGCCATTTGAGCTTCAATGTGATGCTTCTGGAGAGGGAGTTGGTGTTGTACTCATGCAGGACAAGCATCCTATAGCTTATGAGAGTAGGAAACTCAGAGGGGCCAAGATATCATTTAACATATATGATAAGGAGATGCTGGCCATCATGCATGCCTTGGCCAAATTCAGACAGTATCTTGTGGGCATAAAATTTTGTATTAAAACTAATCATAATAGTTTGAAGCACTTTTTGGGATAGCGGGACCTGAATGATTGTCAGCAGAAGTGGGTGAGTAAGTTGCAGGCATATGATTTTGATATCACATATGTTAAGGGGATACAAAATATTGTAGCAGATGCTTTATCCCGTAGGCCACACCTCACTTCTATGATTCAAATATCAGAGGATTGGCGACACTTGATTGTAGCAGAATATGCCAAAGACACATGGGCCTCTTCTATAGTGGAGGGGACAACAATCGACACTAGATACACTCTCATAGATGATTTGATCATTTACAAGAATAGGATTTACTTAGTCCCAGGATTGAAAGTGAAGCAGTTGATTTTGAGAGCATTCCATAATTCGCCTACAGCAGGCCATCCTGGATATTTCAAGACTTACAGGTTAGTATAGGAATGATTCACTTGGAAGGGACTTAAGGTTGATGTTTTGTAGTATGTGCATGAGTCTCATGTTTGGCAACAGAAAAAACAAGAGCACACTTATCGAGCAGGGCTCCTACAACCACTTCCTATTCCTGACAGGAAGTGGGAGTGCATCTTTATGGATTTTATTATGGGCTTGCCTAGGGCCCAGGGGCGTGATTGTATCTATGTGGTGGTGGATAGGCTAACAAAATATGCTCACTTCTTCCCTATCATTACTACATACTCAGCAACTCAGGTGCCAGAGGTCTTCTTCAAGGAGATTTTTAGATTACACAGGTTACCTCGGAGCATTGTGAGTGATAGGGACAACCGCTTCATGAGTCACTTTTGGCAGGAGATATTTCAGTTGTCTGGCACTGAGCTTACACCTAGTACCAGTTATCACCCACAGACTGATGGTCAAACATAGATTGTAAACAAATGGGTGGAAGGGTATTTGAGAAATTATGTGGCAGATCAATAGTGAGCTTGGGTCAGATGGATATATCTCTATGAGTATTGTTACAATACTACATATCATATGACTATACAAATGACACCCTTCATGGCACTTTACGGTTATGAGGCACCTAGTTTCTTAGATTTGTTGTTGGGAGATAGTCGAGTACCCCGTGTAGGTGAACTATTACAGGAAAGTAAGGATATAGTTGCTACTCTCAAAAACAACATTGCTAGAGCTCAGAACCAACAAAAATAGTATGCAGACAAGAAGAGGATTGAGCGTAGTTTTGAGGTAAATGATATGGTTTACCTCATGTTGCAGCCATATAAGCAGTCCACTCTCAAGAAGAGTGGTACAGAGAAACTCAAGCCATGCTATTATGGACCATTCAAGATCATCAAACAAATTGGTGAGGTGGCTTATGAGTTGGAGCTTCCCACAGATAGTCAAGTGCACAATGTGTTTCATGTGTCACGCCTCAAAAAGGCATTGGGTCAGAATGTGATGCCTTCTGTAGTATTACCCCCCTTGAATGATGAAGGGAAATTGATCTTAGTGCCAAAATTCATTCTGGATAGTAGAGAGAAGCAGCTTCGCAGGAGAGTAATCAAAGAGTATCTAGTTAAGTGGAAAGATTTGCCTATTGAAGATGCTACTTGGGAGGGAGAAGTGATTTTGCAGCATCTAGCATTAAGATTTCTTGAAGCCAAGCAATTTTAGGAGGGGCGGACCTATAATGTCCCATTGTTTTTATTATATGGGAGGAATTAATTATAAGGTTATCAATTAAAAAATATATATTACAAGGTATTTATAAATTAAATAAAAAAAGCTTCTAGAGGTTGCTGGAAGAAGCGGAGGAAAAATTAAAAAGGGAGGCCGACCTATCAAAGAAAAAAGAAAAAATAGTCATTAAGGGCTCATTGCCTATCATCGAGATTTATTATTGATTTTTCTTATGTGCATTGTGGAGCCTAGGGTTTTTGCAAATAGTCACAATTGGCCATTAAGAACGAAAACTCTCAATTGGTATGCAATTTTGAGGGTGTGAGAGATCACCTAAATTATTGCAGCTGTGGGAAGGATATTTCAGTCCTTTCATTTATGCTTAATTGCTGATTTGGAGTTTCCAGTGGAGTTGCACTTTCACCATATCATCTACAGCATTCAGTCTCCACCATTTGATCAATCCAGGTTCTTCATTTCAATCTGTAGTTGCAACAAGTTCTCAATTGTATACAACCAGTTAGGGTTTCTTCGTAATGTGCTATGTCAAAATGTTTTGGTGCTCAAATTTTCCATATCATTTGTAAAACATTTGGTTTTTATTGAATGAATACATTGGCACCTTTATTTCTTTTATTTTAGAAATATACTTTAGCCGTGCATTAAATTTAGGGTTTGTTTAGCGGCCTATTGATACGGGTCATTACAGCTGTAGATTCAATCTCAAGTCACAAATTCCCACACTTTAGAGATTGTTTCCATGTTATATGAGGCTATCTTTAGGTAAGGGTGCAAGATTTTGTGTCAATAGTTTTTGGCATGCCCAATGGAACACTCATATTGAAGCATTCTAAGTTCATTGGTGTCAAGAAAGGAACTTCAAATATATACTGAGAAGATAGTGCTACTCTCAATATTTTTAGGCCTTCAAGAGGCTCATTTTCAAAGTACTTGGTGACTCCAACTCTACATTCTAGTTTCTAGACCAAATTTACTAATATTCATGCCCAAATCTCACATAAGGGCATCTTCTAGAGGCAATTTTCAATACACTGAGCTTTCATTTTCAAAGCCTAGGAGAAAGAGGAATAGATTGTCTCTATCACTAGTTAGGAGTGCAGTAGTAACACACACACTTGCAAGACCTCTTTCCACTCCTCCTATTTTGATAGGTCATAGCCTAGGTTGTCATCTTTTCATCTAAATAGATCATTATTCCATATGCCATAGTCTAGAGCACATGCATTTTCCACCTTTAATGGTGGGAGTCCTCTCCTATTCACTCAAAGGCATGACATTCCAGTGTCAGCTCTTAAGAGTATACTTGATTTCACTAGTGAAACTTCTATTTTCCCTATAGAACATATTCAAGTGATTTCGAATATTTGTAATATACATGGTATTACATAAGATGTTGTTGTTGTTAGGATTTTAGCTTCATCCTTAAAATGATAAGCATTACAATGGGATAGAGGTTTGCCTCATAACTCTATTATTGATTGGGGTGGGTTAGGGGTTGGGCTTTGTAAGAATTTTGAGGATAAGAGTGATCATTTATCACTCTTAAAACAAATAACAACTATTAAAAGGGCACCCCATAAATATATGACTGATTTTAATTATAGATTTCAAAAGACATGGGATAGAATACCTAATGCAGTAAAGCCTTCTCCTAGTAATGCTTTCTTGTATTACCTTAGAGCCTTTAATAGTGATATTGCTACCACTCTACAATCCATGGGAGGAGGCACTTTACCTGATGCCTATGAAATTGCTATAAGAATAGAGAATATCTTGATTCAAGGAGGAAAGTTAGCTCCAACGCCTCCAATGCCTTTCTTTCTTGACATGCCTAATCATCAACCTACAATAGCCCCTATTCCTACTTCTTCTACAAGTCAATCCCTTGTTGTAGTCCCAATAGCTTCCACATCTTCTAATGGAGTTGATAAGATTAAGGCCATGATGCAAACATTGATGTAGAATATAGACAAGAAGTTGTAGGATCAAGAAGAGAGGATGGAGGACAATAGTGCAATGATGCAAAAAATGAGTAATGAGTTGGCAATTATGAAGAGGCAAAAAGTGTCCCTAGCTCTATTATCAGGGTCCTATGTACAATAGGCCTCTAAATCAAAATTAGGTTTATACTCTACATAACTAGGATAGACCTATTGGTACCATCCCTATTTCAAATGCAAAAAAAAAATAGGGCTTTAGTCTCTCATAAAAATCTGGTTCAAGATGAAGACATCTGCTTTGACTCCTTCCTACAACTATTCATATGCTTTTTGTATGTTCCAAAAGGAAAAATCTTTCCTCAGCCTAGCTATACAAGATCAAGCAACAAGACAGTAGTATGATGTTGGTCAGCCTACTAATGCGAACATTTACAACATTAGGGTAATTTCTCTTTTATGAATCATCAACCATGTGAGAATTTCCATACTAATTAGGATGTTATAGGTCATAACACTAGAAGCAAGAGAAGATCTATTGAAGATTCCATCCCTCCTCCACCTACTCAAGCTTCAACATCAAATGCTTCTCCTCATGTGCCAATGATGAATGCACAATCAAATGCTACACCTCAACAATGATAGGACATAGGCAACAAGAAGTCTACTAAACCTCAGACGTCTCAAATTTAGCCACCAATCCATGTAGCTCCCAAGGTCTCAACCAAAGTAGTAGGTGTTTCTCTCAATATTGTAGACCAAATGAAGAAGAGTACTATTAATCTCTCTATTTGGGATGTTGTTGTTTCTATACCATCACAAAGGAAGCTACTGCAATAAGAGCTAGAGGATATAGAGATAAAAGGCCAGTCATCTAGAGAAGAAGATGCAACAAGCCTGGTGTAGCCAAGCAAAGAAGGAGACACAAGTAAGAAAGTAAAACCTCCTCCTTTCTATGTCTTTTTAATCATAGGGGAGAAACTAGTCCATAATTGCATGATTGATTTAGGGGCTAGTAGTTCTGTAATGCCTAGGGGTGTGGCTGACCTCCTTGGCATCGAATATGAGCCATTGGTTAGGGATGTGCTCTAGCTTGATGGTAGCTCTACCAAGACTGTAGGAATCCTAAAAAATGTGAAAATGGTATTACATGCATGTCCTAGTTGTACTATTACCCAAGATATATCATAAGCTAAAGTCAAACCATATTTTTCTATTTGCCTCTTTAGGGATTTCATTAAACAAATAGGTGGTTATATTGCATGTGATTGCTCATATATTTTTTTTAGAACAAGATATGGAAAAAAATCTTCCAAAAGGATAGAGCCTCTAGCCCTAAATCATAAAGAAACCTACATCCCTAGTCCCATAAATATGAACTGCACTATTCATGAGATAGATGGAGATAGAAAATGAGCCTGCTACTTCCCTGATAGAGGTGCCTAACTACCTTTTGGATAAATTGGCCACTGCTTATCAATTTGAAAAAATACAAGAAGCTCTGGAGACAGGCCTTGGTACCTATTGCATATTTGAGGAAGAGGCCCCTATTCCCAATTTAATAAAAACAAAAGAAAATATAAGTGGGTTGTGAAGTTTTTTTCTTTGATGGCTCAAGGAGTAAAAATGTCTCAAGGGCAAGTGTTATACTCATTTCCCTTGAATTGGAGAAATACTATTTATCTTATAGGCTCTAATTCAGCTACACTGATAGTGTAGCAGAGTATGAAGCTATGATTCAGGAACTTCAACTAGCCCAAAGGAGAGGAATCAAATCGTTGAAGGTATATGGAGATAGTGAGTTGGTTGTTCATCAAGTTAGAAATCATAATGTTACAAGGAACAACATTCTTAAATCATACAAGCATAGGGTTTGGGATTTGCTTGAGGTCTTCCAAGCATTCAATATCTAGAGCGTCCCTAGGAGAGAAAATAAACATGTTGACAAGGCTTGCATCAATCAGTGCTCACTATGATGTACTAGAGCATGTTACTAATGAAAAGGAGCAATAGATCAGGATTTTTGTAAGGCCTGTTGTTCTTGATAATTGCATAAATTGGAAAGTTTTTGACTCTAATGCACAGATTGTCAATTTCTTGCAAAATAAAGCAGAGTTCTCTGCTAAAAACTAGTCTAAGCTCCAAAGTCAGTATGGGGACCAGATTTTGAACCTAAAATCCAATAGATTGCCTAAAGGTCTAGTCATCTTGGAGGGCATTTTCAACTCTAATGATCAATAAAAAAGAAAGGGTTTAAATCTAACTACAAGCAAGGATGATCACACACCTATCACTATTGCTAATGGAAGGACTCTCAACTTGGGAAATGTATGCACTAATAGTGAACAAGAGGTCTTCATTAAATTATGTCAAGAATTCAATGATGTTATTGCTTGGAAATATGAAGACTTAAGGGTTTTTACCCAAAATTATCTTAGTACACCATAGATTTTATATGATAATTACAAGCCTATTAGGCAGAAGTAGAGGCCAGTTAACCCTAAGATTGAACCACTAATGAGAAAAGAATTGTCAAGGATCATAGAGGCCAACATTATTTTCCCTATCAAGCACTCCTCATGGGTGGCTAACCTTGTTCCTAGTAGGAAGAAGAGTGGAGAGATTAGACTATGTGTAGACTTTAGAGACCTTAATAGGGCTTCTCTTAAAGATCACCACTCCCTTCCCTCCATGGAACAAATCCTATCCAAGGTTAGTGGTTCAGAAAGGTTTTCTTTCTTAGATGTTGTTTTAGGCTATAATCAAGTGTTAGTACAGGAATCAAATAGACATAAGACAAAATTCACCACCAAGTGGGGCACCTATGCTTATTGTGAGATGCCTTTTGGACTAACCAATGCAGGTGCCACATTTCAAAAGGCAATGGAGATGGCTTCGTGTGTTGGAAAAAATTATGGTAGTATATTTGAATGATATAACTATCTTTTCAAAGAATGTGATAGATCATTTTGGTCATTTGAGATAGGTATTTGAAAGATGTAGAGAGTATGGTGTGTCCCTAAACCCCAAGAAGTGTGTATTTTCTATTGACCAAGGAAAGCTCTTAGGGAATATTGTGTTAAGAAATGGGTTAACAATAAATCCAAAGAGGGTAGAAGAAATTCTTGCTCTCCCACTCCCCACTCATAAGAAAGGATTGCAAATCTTCCTTGGTAGGATCAACTTCATAAGGAGGTTCATCCTTGATCTTGCTTCCATAGTAAAGCCTCTCACAACTATGTTAAAAAAGAACCTAGTGTTCACTTGGACCAAGGAGGGAAAGGCCAGTTTTGAAGAAATCAAGAAGTCCATTGCATCAACCCCTACTCTTGTCAACCCCAATTTAGATAGAGATTTCATCCTCTACTCCCCTGGAGGAAAGTCAAGCATTTCAACTATTCTTACACAGTTAAATGATGAAAATTTGGAACAACCCATTTCTTTCTTTAGTGAAGGGCTTAATGATTATGAGGAAAGATAAAGTTATGTAGAAAAATAGGTCTTTACATTTGAGGACTCTCAAAAAATTTAGACATCTCTTGTCTCACAACAAAGTCCAACTTTTAGTTCCACATGCAAGTGTAAAGGATTTCCTCTTGCACAAGGATATCAATGAGAAGAGAGTTGGATGGATTACTAGAGTCATGGAATATGACATTGATATTGAGATTAACAAGTCGGTAAGAGGTAAGGGACTATGGGAGAAGATGGCTTCATCTTTTGAGACATATAAAGAAGCTGCCCTCTTGATCCAAAATGACAAACCAATGGAGAATGAAGATAAGATTGAATGGTTGCAACACATGACTACCTTCTTGACAAAAGGAAGATTCCCCCAAGGCCTAGATAGAGACAAGTGATAGTTTAGATTGTAGGTTATTCCCTATGTCTTGGTGGATGGAGTTTTATTTAGAAAGGATTTTGATGGAGTCCTACTAAGGTGTATATAGACAGACCAGGTCAATAGGTTGCTGAAGGAATTCCATGATGGCCCTATTGGTGGTCATTTCTCAGCCAGAGTCACTATAATAAAGATAATGAGGGCTGGCTATTATTGGCCCACCCTATTTAATGACCACCATAAGTGGGTAAGGAAGTGTGAGAAATGTGCTTTCTTCTCAAGAAAGAAAAGATTGGTTACCCTTCCCCTCCATCCCATTCAAGTTGACCAACCTTTTGTCCAATGGGGTTTGGATTTCATTGATCCAATAAATCCACCTTCCAACTTTGGTCACAAGTGGATCTATTTAGCCACAAACTTTTTCACAAGATGGACTGAGGTAGTGGCTTTGAAGGATGCAATAGAGGCCTCAATGGTTGAATTCCTTGATGGAATTGTGACAAGATTTGGTGTTCCCTCAACTATCATATCTAATAATGCCAAATATTTTGTTAGAGTTCACATATGTTCTTGGGCTCTCGAATATGGGATATATTTGAGCACTTCCTCAAATTATTATCCCTAAGGAAATGACTTGGCTAAATCCTCTAACAAGAACCTCATCAGGACTATGAGGGGGAAAATTGAAGACAATAAGAGGAGTTGGCATGCCAAGTTAAAGAAAACCCTTTGGGCTAATAGAATTACACCCAAAAAAGTAGTTGGGAATTCACCTTTTATGCTAGTGTATGGAAGGGAAGCCAAGCTTCCTATTTTACTAGAATTCCCCTCTCTTGAGTTGGCTCATCAATTAGAGCTAGAGGAAAATGATTCCATGACAATCAAGTTAGTAGAACTGATTGAATTAGAAGAAAAAAGGCAACAGGCTATGCATACACTTGAGTCTTGTCAACAATAGGTCAAAAGAAGTTTTGATAGAAAGGCTATAGCTAGGATTTTTAGGGAAGGAGATCTTGTTCTCAAGTAGGTTACAGACATAGCCAAGCTAGGAAGACATTCTAAGTTTGACGCTATCTAGAGTGGGCCTTACATTATCACCAATTGCAAGGAGGGCAATGGTTTTCAGCTATCTAGGCCCAATGGTGATGTCCTACCAATTCCAATCAATGGAATTTACCTCAAATCTTGATTTTAGAGAGGGTTAGGGTTTCTTGTATATATTTAGGGTAGTCTCTTTTTTTTCTAATAATTGCACGAGCACATGCTATTTCTTCTGGAGATGGAAAGTTTTGAGTTTTTTGTAGAGGAGGCATAGTTTCCTTTTATTTTGTAGTTACAGAGGTAGAGATATGGTTTCATGAAGCATAGGTTCCATTTTTATGACTCCATAGCCCAATGGATACTTAATGTTATTGGTTATGTATTTAGCAGGCTAATATCCCCTTTGACTCACAAAAAAATTTAGCCATCCCCTCCCCCCCCCAACCAAAATTTGAATTTCAAATGGCAACATGTCTAACAGTCATATGGACTTTTCAATTTTGAATTTTCCATAAGGTCAAAAGGATGCTAATGTTTTGAGCCTTATTAATCTAAGTCTAAACCTTACCTTTCACATTATTTATATTAATTTCTTTGGAATTTTAAGTTGCAATGGTGCAAAGTCTGCTTCATCGCACAGTCATAAGGGTTAAAGTGGAAACCATAATTAATGTTATGAAGCAACTGATACCTTTGTTTTGCTAGTTTATGGGGTTAAGTCTCCAACTCTGGGTTAAGGTGGCAACAATGTGCATGCAATACAAAGTGTTTTGAGGGTTTCATGGTCACATCATCATAGGCATAAAATGTTGATGGTTAGTTTGTTTTGAAGGAATCATTTTAAAAATAAGTGTAAAGATGATCTAGTTGATAGTTTCTTCTGAAAAGATGTTAATGGCTCAAGTCATGATAATACAAAAGACAAAAATAGTTTCTATTCAAATCTCAATCATCCAATCTTGGTTGATCTAGGGATGGCATATGTGCACATTTTGAAGATGCAAGATCTTTAGCCAAAGCGAGATAATGCCATCATGAGATGTGGAATGGTGGGCTAGGCATATGAGCTACCTTCATCGCTTGATCGCTAGAGTTAAGGGCTTACCCATGTTTAGGTTACAAGGCTATGAGTGCCTTTAGCACATGGTCACTAGGATTCATGGCTAGTTAAGGGAGAAAACTATGAAGCAGTGATAAACACGTAGACACATAATTGCATGGTTAAGTGACAATTTTGATGTCAAGTCATGATTTTGCAATGCATTTAGTTTGATAATCAAGTTCATGTTTCGCCCAATCATAGGCATTTCATGTTATGAAGACAAAGAGGCTACAAGGATGCAACCATGGTATTTCACTAATCCCACAACATCATGTGGTTAGAAGGATGTTAGGCCTAAACCACCAGGATGGTGCGAAGGGCTATAAGCACACGGTCGCAAGATCATGATAGTCAAGGAGATAATGTGATATTAAGTTGTGAAATGATGATTAACGACTAGTTTGATGGTGTCATGGCTTTGCAGGGCTAAAATAGTTATTAAGAATGAAGGTGGCAAAGTTGCAGCTAAGGAAAGGCACATGTCAACAAGTTTGAATGCTAGGATAAGGTGGCAAATTTTTTTAATATGGTTGGAACATGTGTTGAAGTCTGAGGATTGACTCTAGTTGAATGATGACATGGCTAACTTGGCATGCTAAGAATAAAGAAATACAACTCTTTAATCAAAAATATGATCTTCTTGATCATCTACAACCATTTACAAATGAAAAGGAACACTCCATCACCACATGGTTGTCCATCTACTCGGTTAAGGCATTAATGATCATTATTTCTATCTTCTCATGGCTTTTGTTTTAGTGAATGATATGATTTTTTTCTGCATCTAGATGTGTACCATGATCAAAACTTTTCCATATTTATAGTGATTGTTTTTTGTAACCTTAATTACAATGGTTGGTTAATTTTAGCTTCCAATAGAAGTTTCTCAGTTATGTTTGAACTATAAAAGCAAGTTTTGTGCTCCTTAGAAGGGGATCTTTTTCTCTAATTTAGTAGCATTGTAAGTCTATGCTCTACTACTATAATTTCCTTTGCCTCTTAGTTAATATACTCCTTTGTTGTATCTCTTTCTTCTAGCAATATACTCTGCAATACCTTCTTGCCTTTGTGTTAATGTATTGTCTTCATTTCTCAATTGTATGATTGTATTTACTTAGCTTTTTGAATGATATAAAGTGAAGTCTCTTCCTTATAGCATTCTTTTGGTTTCTGATCTACATATAGTTATTGGATTAAGAAATGATTGAATCTATATACTTTGAGGTTACATTGATGAACTATGCATTTTTGGGTAGAGATAAGGTTGAAAATACTATTTGGTGTATCACCTCCTTTTTTATTAAATTAGGTAGTTTTATTTCATGTATTCCTTCCCCCTTTTCCTCTCAAAAAATAGTTAGGTGCATCCTGATAGTAAGGAAATTAGCCTTCTCGGGAGACTCAATCTCAAGTCACAAAGTCCCACACTTTAGAAATTATTTCCATGTTACACGAGGCTGCCTTTAGGTAAGACTTTAGGCAAGGGTGCAATCTTTTGTGTCAATACCACACAAGGAGTCAACACCTGATATGTGGTTAGTAGAATAGTCATAATGGAGTGTATTAGACATGGAATCTTGGTTGAGATTGTTTGTGTTATTGTTTCCATTGTTGTTGTCATTGTTGTGGTCAGGGAATGACTTTTGAAAAATCTTCAGTTTCTCATTTTTAGAGGGTGGTCCTTCAACCTCAATTTCCCCATCATCAACAAGATTTTGGATGAATATTTTGAGCTTGATACACTTCTTAGTGTCATGTCCTTTGATGCAGTGGTAATTTCTATACTCATTTTCCCTATACCACTTGGATTTGGTTTGATTTTTATCAAAAGGCTATGTATTGGTAAAAACCATCAAATTGTGATCCACTAGTTTCTAGAATATGACATCTAAGGGTTCATGAAAGATAGTGAACTTTCTATTTCAGTCATAGTCACAATTGTAGTTGTTATTGGTATTGTTGTTGTTGTGAAGAAAGAATTGTGTTTGATTGTGAGATTGTTTATTGTCTAATTTTTGATTTTGATTTTGATTTTGATTTTGATTTTGAGTATCACAATTTGAATTATTGTGGTTTTGATAACAATAGTTATTTTTGTTATTAGCTCCACCTTGAAGCTTTTGCACACTCTTGACATTAGTGAAACCATAATGGGTAACACCTTTTTTTAGGACCAAAATTTCAGTTTTCCATCATTAGTTGATGATGACGAGTTATAGTGTTTAATGGAACCCTTGTCTAAGAGTCCATTTTCAATGTTCATGCCTTTCTTGACTAAAATGGCAAATTCTTTAGGAATAGCCATCTTCATTTGGAAAGACATCTTCGGGATCAAATTTTTGATGAATATGTCTACAAGGTGGGAATCTTCAATTTTGTAGGGCATGCAATTGGAAAGGTGCTACCACTATTGTAGAAAATGAGAAAATGTTTCACTAGTTTTTTATTTTGTGTTGCACAAATCACTCAAGGAGGCATGATGTTAAATATTGTATGAGTATTGTGCTATGAATTTTCCTATCAAGTCATTGAAAGAGGCGATGGAACCTCTGGGTAAGTTCATTAGCCATTAAAGTGTAGGGTCTCCAAGGCTTCTTGTGAAGAGCCTCTTAAGGTAATCCTCACTTTAGGCAACTTCTTGATATAAGATAGAAAACTCATTGATATGTGTGATAGGAAATGTTTCTCCCATGTATTTTTCAAATTTAGGAATCTCAAAGTTTCACAGAAATGGTATCATGTTTATAGATCTATCAAATGGAAAAGGGTAAATTTCCTTAAAAGAGAAATCTTTCATCCATTTGTTACTCATATTGTGGACAAAAATCTGGAGTTCATGTAACTGTTGGGCTAGATCCTAGTTTGGTTATATCTATGATGGCTGTGAATTGATTTTGAATCCACCTCCAAAGTTGTATGAGTTTCCAAATGGATTATAGGGTGGTGGTGGATTATGAGATGGTGGGGGTGGCAATGTGCCACTTTGGCCATTGTATTGATATGCAGTTGTCAGGAATGGCACATATGTTTTTAACATATTTATTGGTATTTGTTGGATACGTACTTGCCCAATGTTTAAGTATCCTACAACTAGACCTGTCAAAGTTGACTATGAAATACTAGCATGTGTAGTTTTGTTGGGCATAGCACTAATGTTTTGTTGAATGTGTTCTGCACTTAATTAAAACATGGGTTGCATTGAAGTTGATTTAGGTATAGAACTAGTTCCCATTATAGGTTCTTTTCTGTTGCCAAATGTTTATGCTATGGTGGTATTTGGCAATATGGGAGCACCATCTTTGGTAATTTGTCTAAACAAAGTGCTCTCATCAAAACTTGTAGCCCTGAATAGAGGGCTCAATATTTGGAGATGGACTTGTGATCCCAAATGAGTGAGTGCAACTATGATAAACATTTTCTTGTGGATGAAGATCTAGTGTTGTAATCTTAGAAGTCTTGTAACTAAGATGTTCTCGGGTCAAAGGATTAAGGCTCAAATGATCAAGCTCTATAGAGGAAATTCTACAAATGGAAGACTAGAAGCTTTGTAAAAGAAGATATGAAAATGGGTTGATGTAGAAAATGAGGGTGATATAGTCACTATGTGGGTAGCTTAATCCTCTCTCACTGGAAATAGAATTCTTAGGTTTACTCCAGGGAAAAAAAACCAATTTCAAAGTTTAGCATTGTATAAGATGCTGTCATGGTGATCCTGTTCATCCTCTTCCTTTTTCATGTCTTTGGTAGCGTATCAAAATTATTTATCACTGTGTGCTAAGCTTTTCCTTTCATTGTAGGAAAATGGTTTGTATAACTTCACCTTCTTAAGTTTGACTTTGTCAGACATGGTAGGAACAAAATAACCCCAATTACAAGACCAATCACAAGGATTTTACAAAAATGTTCTGTATAAAAGTCCCAATGACTCTCAAATGTTGGACCAAGTACAAGAACTTATGAAAATAACCATAGGTCAAGAGGACCCACTTACAACCATTTTGCTCATTGAATGTTTACCTCACCATTTTACTTTTTAGACTTGTTTGATGTTTGGTATTGGTTTTGGATGTTTAACCAATCAAGCACACCGAACACATCAACAATCCTAATAAGGCTTCAACTAGGACGTACAAAGATCAACTAGAAGGTGTCCTTGATATACAAAAGGTACACGAGGTCCAAATTTATAGATGAAAGAAAATAGTGCCACATAGCTAGGAGGAGATGGTAACCCAAATATCCACCTTCACTTCGCAAAGATATAAATTTCTTTAGGGCTTAGTCAAGAGTGAAAAAATTTCACCTTCAAGAGAGGTGTCTTTGGATTCACTTTTCGATATTTATACTTTGCCAAAATAGTGGAGTTGAGGTCATCCCCATCGGTGATGAAATCCCCAAGCAAGCCTCCTAAAAATAAAAATAAGATCACTTATGTCTTGTGCACTCTAGATCACTTGAAGGTGTGAGAGGAGAGAATACATAAGTGGCCTCAGGATTTAAAAGACACTTGCTCTTTTCCAAATGAAGCTTTAGATTTTCTATCTACTTTGAAGACACTCGTATTTATAACATAGAATATTCTTTCCAACTTGACAATATCATCAACATAATAAAATTGAGGAATTGTCAACAAATAAATTGATCCTCATCAATATAAAAAAAATTGATAAATGTAGAACAAATTCCCTTAAGTCATTCAGGATTGAGTGTGTTCATTTTAAGCACCAAGTCCAAATGTTTCATAGCAAGCTTCTTTGTCCCTTAAGAATTCAAGATTGTATAAGAATGTTTTGAGCCCAAATTAAAATATTTCATTGCATTCTTCTTTAACCTTTAAGCACTCAATAGTGTGTTTTACTATCTAACCATTCATTCCAATGAAAAGCTTGTCAATTCCTTAAGACACTTAAGATTGCATTTTCTTATTTTACACATCAAATCCAATGAAAAACTTGTTCATTCCTTTAAAGCATTCAAGATTATGTTTTGAGTGTGCATTGCAATGAAATGTGTGTAAATTCTCTTTGGTACATTCAAGAGTATGTGTAATGTTACTTTAAATGCATTCCAGAGTTTGTCTTGATTTTGGGTATTAGTTGCAATATACATTCCAAGGAAAAATGATTAAGCGATACAAGTTCATTTATCCCCTAAGAATAAAATTCTCCAAAGTTCATCTCCTATGATAAAAATCTAATTAGTAATCCCTATACGTCAAATAGATAGTGAGTTAAGTATCAAGAAACTAGTCAATTTGTAAAAAAACTAAGATGATAGAATGCAGGCGCAGACGATAAAACTTTAGAGATGATAGAATGAAAGAGATAGAATAAAACCAAGTATGATATACCTAATACTTACACTTTTTTGATCATAGATGATAGGATAGATCACAAACAAAAAATGTCACAGACACTAGAATAACCACAGATGATAGTCAACTAAAATTGTAAACTTTCAGCCGCCCACAACATAGATGATAGAATAAGAAAAATTGGAGATGATAGTTTATAGAAATGATAGGCTTTTAGCTGCGCATAATGTAGATGAAAAAATAGGAGTCTGTAGAGATGACTATTTACAAAACCTATAAACTTCAATTGCCTATGACATAGATGATAGAATGAGAATATGTGGAGACGACAGTTTACAAAAGCTGCAGAGTCACCCACAATGTAGATGATAAGATATAAAATTGCATAAATGATAGTTGAGTCTACAAGGACATCAAAGAAATGAAGAAAATAGAACAAAAATGTTTGTAGGTTTGAGATGGTTTTTAAGTCTGTGTCAGGCGGAGATGCCAAACCATGAAGACAAGGATTTGCAAAGATGATGAAGCATCTTCGTAGGCCACACTGCATCCTAATAGAGATGATAGTGCATGGTCTTTTTTAGAACACTCAATTTTTGACCAATTTTGAGTATGAAAAAGGGATGTAGGTCCCATTAGGCATGCCAAAATGTATATGTGAAAATCCTTCTCTATTGGAAGCACGCTTAAATAATCAAACATTAGATGTACATGTATATCAAGATTCCAATAAACCAAAATACAACTAATCTACTTGAGTTTTAAAAATAATGCAACCAATGAAAGGATCCCACACAACCTCAAAGCAACTCAAGAAGGGCACCCACAAGAGGCCTTGTTGGTGTGTTCAAGATGGAGGGATGCAATGTGCTCTCCTCAAACACAACTATTGAATCCTAAGATGATGAATGATATTGAATGATGAGTATGAAACTATGCTAAATGATCAAGAATGCTTCAAGAGATGGCCATGTAAGCAACCATTCTTGAGAACATTCAAAGATAATGGAGATGGATGCAAGAAATAAATCTAAGAGTGTAACTCTACTATAAATATGCAAAATAATGCAAGAAGTAAATAAACTACCAAAGGAAATAATACTAAAATCTCTAAAATCATTAGAAAACTCTAAGCATAAACTATCATGATAAAAGTGTAATGGAGGAGATGAATAATGCTTGAGACAAGGGCTCTATTTATAGGCTTGAGAGAGGTCTTGAGGAGGTGACATCTATGTGGCATCCACATAGGTGCCACAAGGGAGACACATGGGCTTAAGGGACAAGCCATGCAAAGGTCAACATCAGCTTTTTTTGTGATTCAAATGGCTCAAGGTGTGCTCACACATGTGTTGGCAATCTCAAAGAAAGGAAATGTGGACAATTGTGTAAGAGTGTAAGAGGCTTTTTGGAGGAATTAATGAAAGCACGGTTTTCTTGTATTTTGAGTTGCTCACACATGTGTGAGTAACCACTTAAGGACTAAAAGGTGTTTAGGATAATTAAGAAGGATTAACTAGTGGGTAGATTTAGAAGGATGAGAGTGATGGGTGGTAGGCTAGGCTTTAGGTGGGATTAAGATTAAATTAAATAGGATTTAATTTAATCATTGGATTATAGAATTTAATAAAGTGGAGGGAATTAAATAAATTGGAATTTATTTAAAAGGGGATTTATGGAGCACTACACATTAAATAAATTTAACACATTAAAGGGGATGTATTTAAATTAAATTCAAATACCTTAGGGTAGTGAACAGATTTAATTAAATAAATTTAATTAAACAAGTACAATAATATGATAAATATAATTAATAAATAAATAATCAATTATAGTGTCAAGGGAAATATTAAATAAATTAATATAGTGTTTGGGATGATTTTAAGCATCCCCATAAGGTATATAAAATGCTTGATTATGCGGTCTCAAGGTGTAAAGGAAATGAAAAATACAAGCCGTGACCTAGAGATGACGACTAAAAGCTTGTGCAAAATTCTTCAATTGCACAATTGCAATGTTAACGAATGCAGTTGATCAGATAACTGTGAATCAACAAAATAGTTAAGAGCTTATAAAAATTCAATATTTGCATGGTCACAAAGTTAAAGTGACAAAAATAAATAAAATTAGCGACCAATTGACTTCTCAGATTTAATGGTTTCACATGGTTGCAAGCCTTAAATGTTAATACTAGAATCAAGTAGTGATTATACAATGCATTGAAGAGATGAAGAAGGTTATGTGATCAATCATTTGCATGGTTAAGAAGATAATATAAGATGTAAGCCATGAAGAAACAACCAAGATATGATGACAGTGTTCACTCATTCACATGGTTAAGGGCAAAAAGTAAAATATAGGTTGCGAAGCAACGAAAAAGTAATTTTGAAGGTTTCACTCTTTCACAAGGCTAAAGGATTAAGCATGAAATCAAACAATGATGTTGGGGCCAAGGGTTTCACACAATCACAGGGAGACACAAAGATTAGAAAATAATCCTTGCAAGCTCACAAATAGCTAATAGTTGTCTAGTCCTTCACAAGGCACAAAGGATAGGAATACACTAGATACACTTTAGAGGAATTCTGTAAATATGATGGATGAAATGCCTTGGTGCATAATTTACCAATCACTTGATTCTACTCACTATTGTGTTGTTGTTCAATCATTTTCCACACATTAGAAAACACAACCTAAGGAAGGGGAGGAAGAAAAGAGCCATGATGATGTGGCATGCAATATGGTTAATTTATGTGACAATTATGAAAAATCAGATCAAGAAGAATCTAAAATTGATGCCAATAATCAACAAAGCATATATCAGTTATACCATTAGCAAGTTTTTTTAGATGATGAAGATCAAGATGATGATAAGATCTGAAACATGGTTTCATGTGTTGAACATATGAACCTAAGAAAGCCATCCAAAGAAGAAATTGACAAAATAACTATTGAAATGGTGGCCCAAGTTCACAACACATATAATATAAGAAATAGGACAATGAATAATGTTGCTGGAAAGGCATCTAGTATTACTATTAACGTTCCATTGTTTGAAATTTTTAGAATAGAGGAGCATACGAGTAAAGCCATTTCTTGGTTAGGAGGGATTGGGAACAATAATGTTGTCAAAGGAGAGTCATCATTAGGGTAGGAGGTACCACTTGTAGTAAAATAAAAGCAATACAAAGGAGTTATATTCCAAATACACCAAATGCATTTGGATAATTCATCTACAACTTTTATAGAAAGTATTGAGCTTTTCTTCCTTAGCTTGATTATAAATGGAAAGACCTTAAAAAATTGCATAATTGACTCAAGAGTGTTAAATACTATCATGTCATTTAAAATCATGAAATCTCTTGGTCTAAAGGTAGATACAAAGCAGGGTAGATGTAGAGCTATAGATGCTAGAGAAGTCCCTATTATAGGTACCATTAATGCATTTCCATTTAGGTTAGCTTCTTATCTTGATGTTGAGTTGACTAAGACTATCCTAGTAGTTGATATTCCTCCCCAATATAGAATGCTACTCTCAAGAAAATGGAGTGCTAAAATGGGAGGTAGCCTACAATGTGATTTATCTTTTGCCACTTTTCACATAGGGGAAAAAAGCCATCAAGGTTGATAGAGAGCCAAGGGTTATTCACATGATGTCCCCAACCCCCTCATGTTCTACCTAGATAAATTCTAGAGGGAATGGGGATAATAAAATTCTTTTGGCAATTAATAATGATGAGCAGAGAATACCTAGGACCTACAATAAAAAATGGTTCCTTTATTCCTATAAATATCAAAGTAGGGGAGTTTGTCATTGGAAAGAATGCCACCGAAGAAATAAATGAATTCATGAGTGAATTCTTATTGCCTACAACCCTTGTTAGGACCTATGGTCCTAATGACTTGGTTAGGCATGTCCTAAAATAGATGAGAAAGTTCACTCTACCAAGTAGCAAGCCCTATTGGGAAGAGGATGTAATAATGATTTTTTTGGAGATAGAGGATTTCAGAGTCATGACTCTCAAATGGAGAGAAATTATGAGGGTAAAAGAGGAGATGAAAAGAGTAGATCCCTCATTTAAAGATTTTTATAATGAGGAGAGGTGCTTGGATAGGTACAATAAATGCATCAACAATTTTAATAGCATAATGTCTCAAGTCCCTCTTGAAATAAGAGATAGAGCAATACCTCAATCTCTTGAGCATGATGACATTATAGAGATTGATGTTGAAGATGATCAACTAGAGAGTTCAACATGGGCCCAAGGTGGTAGAAAGAAATGAAAAAAGATAGAGATTCCATACAAGGAGAGCAAGAAGGCACTATAGATCTTGCCAAGGGGTACAAAATACTTTGATAATATTAGGCACAATTTCCTAGTAATATAGTCAAGCCAAAATGAATAGACCTGAATAAGCTTGAGCTTCAAACAAGGATGCTGGATGAAAGAATAATTCAAGCTCAAGAATTTATGAAGGATGATGACTTCATAAATTCTAAGGAATTCAAAGCATTCATGTTTAAGATCAAATAGAATAAACTCACTCTTCAACTGCAACTAGGAGACTCACTAGAGAAAATAGTTGAACTCGTGTAGAAGCTATAAGAGTGTGATGCAAACAATGAAACTCTCACTATGGATGAAGCTAGAGAGCTGGTAAAAATAAGTGGGATGTTTCTTTTCCCTGGATGGGAGCTTAGCTCATCCTTCATACTTGACCAAATGAGAAGGCAAAGTAAATCTATCTCATTTGGGGAGATAAATATTGTTGGATAATTGCAGGGGCCTGGGTTCAATGTTCACTCCAAGAAAATGGCAGTATGGAGCATGCCCCCTAAATATGACAAGCCAAAATTAATAGAAGTCAGAGACTCACCCCATGGAAATGTGATATTTTGGAATATCACTATTGCTTCAAGTGACCAGATTCATAACTTGATGAGCATGACTTCACTAATAGGGAAAAGTAAAATGGATATGCTTGAAGAGAAGTTGTACCAAACATACAACATATCCATTAAAACTACAAAGAAATATGGGGAAGAACTGAAAAAGAAATATGTATTGGAGTGGAGAGTGGCTACCCTCAAAAATGAGGTAAGGAATTTAAGGAATACAACTAGATCTATCAAAATAGTCAAATATCAAGAGACCCAAACAAATGCTAATGCAAAAAATGTGGGTATGGATAAAAAAATGGAAGTGGATGAGCTAGAAGAGGAAAGGAAATTGAAATTAGGACTATGGAGAGCATGCTCTCTCATAAAATAAATTTCATCAAATAGGCTTCTTAGAATCTTCACAATAGTTACATAACATTGTAGGGAGAAGAATATCAGTGCTCAGAGGCATTATCCATTCTTTCTTCCTTGTTTACTAAGTGGGGTTCCTAGACTCCATTTTTTGATAAGTTAGTCCTAGTTTTGGCCCAAAAGAAAGAATTTCCCAAAGAAACCATTATTTCCACAAGGAAAATGGTAAATAAAGTTAATGATTTAAATGCATTCTTTTCTGGTAAATTACAAATAATAAATAATAAAATGAAGACCATTACCAATGCTACACATGGTTTCATATAGAAGATAATTGATGATGATAATAAGCTGAGTGAATGACAAGAGTGGTCAAATTATTTTGATAATATTTTGAAGCACAAAAGGTTTTTTGCCTATAACAATGGAGAAACTGATATAGCAACAATTTTTGATATTGTTGATCTTCTATACAAGCTTGAGGTAGATATAAATAAGATAGTTGCAGTGGTTAGAGCTTTAATTGATGCAAAATGGAATAAATGCCTAAATGAATTGAATACACTTAGGGGGTCCACTTGGCTAGATGAGGAATCAAGTATTACTATTTGGGATGTGATAGATAACATAAAGGCAATTCCATCTGGAGATAGCAACTTGGCATGCAAAGAAAAGTCAAAGATCATGAAGAGGGAGGACAACTACTTGATAGAGATACCTTATCTTTGTAGTTCACATGTTGTGGGTATACTCTCATTACAAATTATGTAGTTGATATTGAACATCCAAATTGACAACTATTCAAATTTTGGCTATCTCCAACATTCTTTTTGTAACTATTTTGTCTCATATGGAAAAGTAAGATTGTATCTAGTTTTTGAACATGTGTCCTCCCACGTGAAGCTTGTTTGAATCCTTGTTTCTATAAAAGGATTACCAAGATGTGGAGTGAGGGTCCGAGAATTTTATTTTGAATAGAGTTTTGTTCAATTCTTGAGTCGGTCCATGTATACTATGTAATTTTGTTCTGATGTTTGAATGAGAAAAGCTAGTAGTTTCTTGTCTAATTGAGTAATTTTCTGATAGGGACTATCATTGAATTGTATACATTTCAAAGAAGTTAATACAAAATGCAAAAAATTGGTTTTTCATTCTAGATCTTGTCTCTTCTTTTATCTAGATTTTACTCTCTGGGATTTAATAAAAAAAGTTTGTTAAATTTTAGTTGTAATTCATTTTAAATTATATTCCAATTTACTTTTGCTAATAATCTAATGGGTTATGTAAATACTTGATGTAAATTAGAAGAATTCTATGGTTTTCATTGAAGATTTTGATAAGTATGAGATCTAGAAGTGAATATTGTTAATCTTCTCACAAAGTGTTAAGATAGATCCAAAAGTAGATGTCTAATTCCTGTTAGTTAATAGCCTAATAGTTAAGGCACTGGTCATCCTTTGAAGTTGATCTTGTTGGGAATATCTTATATAGTGCAAAGTTTCATATAAATCAATCACTTTACTATTTTATTGTTGAAGATATGAAGTGTGAGCCTTTACCTGATTCATGGAGTTTAGGGTTTGATAAAATATCCATTTATCACCTCTTTTGTAGTCTAAGAATTAGAATAATTAAGGCTAAATCATCTATTAAATTGGAATCTAGAAAAACTAAATAAAATCATCATTCAATAAGGAATGGACAATGGAAAATTTGAAAAAGAAAAAGAACTTACTCATAAATACACTGACATCTTGAATAAAAAAGAAACATGTTAGAGAAAAAATCATGAGAAACATGGCTACAGGAAGGAGATCTCAACAACAAGTTCTTCCATAATAGTACAATTGGGAATAGAAACATCAATGGAATATCAAAAAGAAAAAATAGTTCAGGCACTATTATAGATAATCCTTCACAAATAGCAAAACAATTTGTGAAATATTATAAAGATACTTTGAATAATTATGAACACTCAAATCTTAAAGCCCAAAATTTAATGTTAGAATCTATACCTAAACTAATAATAGCAGAAGATAATAAAATGTTAAATAAAGCATTCATGAAAGAAGAAATCAGAAATAATCTATTTAGTATGAATCCCAATGAATCCCCAGGGCTAGATGACTTTCAAGCTTTTTTCTTTCAATAAATATTGGCATATACGAGGAGAGGATTTATTTGTAGCCTTAGAAGCAATAAAAAATTCAAGCTATCTATTAACAAAGATCAATTATGCCTTCATATCTCTCATTCCAAGAAAAGAGGAACATATAGATCTTGGTGATTTTTGTCCCATTTCTCTTTGCAATACCATCTATAAAAGTTACTCCAAGATCATAACTAACAAAATCAAGTTAGTCCTCCCCAAGTTGATCAGTGAGGAGCAAACCGATTTTATACCTAATAGATCTATCCTGGTTGGAATAATCATCATTCAAGAACTTATGCACTCAGTACAAACTCAGAAATCAACATGCATGTTAATGAAATTAGACATCCAAAAATCTTATGATAAAGTGAATTTGAGATTCCTATGCAAAAATTTAGATGACTTTGGTTTCTCAAAATAGTGGATTAACCTAATTTAGAATTGTATTTCAACACCCAAATTTTCCATTCTCATTAAAAAAATACCAAAAGGATTCTTCATCTCATCTAGAGGAATCAGACAAGGGGATCCTATCTCACCCTTCCTGTTCATCATTATGGCAAAAACATTTGCTAGAGCCATAAAAAAGGTTCAATTAGAAAATAAAGTATTAGGAGTATCGGTCACTGAAGATATCAACAACATAACACATCAATAATTTGCTGATGATACAATTATTGCAGGTATTAGCAACTTAAATGAAGCCAAAATATACAAGGAAATTATCTTCACCTATATGAGAGCATCGGGACAAAAAGTAAATAAAAGAAAATCTAAAATATTCTTCTTTAATACCAAACCAAATATGGAAAACAACATTGAAGGCAGAGGTGGGGCTAAGACTGATAGATTATATTGACCCTAGAAGGAAGTGGAAGAAATTATGAAAAGATATTTGTCCCTTGGAAGATATTCAACTACTTAAAGAACTTGAAGAGTTGATGGAAGCTCAAAGGCTCCCACTTCTAATACAAGAGGATAAAGTTGTGTGGGATATAACTTCTAGTGGCCATTTTACTATCAAATCTTCTTACAAACTTATCTTTTGTAATGACCTTTGTCCCAAAACATGGCATAAAGTCTAGATTAGCAATCTTCTACCCAAAATCAACTTCTTCTGGTCGACTGATCAACATGGTAAAATATTATCGTTGGACAATCTAAAAAAAGGGGTTTCTTTATCACAAACATATGTTATCTTTGTAGAGAAAAAGAGGAGAGTATATCTCACCTATTCCTTGAATGCTTGTATACCCTAAAGATCTAGTTATTGGTGTGGGAGAAATTTGGACTGTGTTGGGTGCTGAAGGAAAATTTGAGTCAAATTGTTGAAAATTGGGATTGTCCCTTTTATTCCCCCAAGCTGATATTCCTATGGAGAATTGTGCCACCATACATTTGTTGGCGCATATGGAAGGAAAGAAACAATAGAATCTTTTAGGAAGATCAAAGGCCTGTGGAGGTAGTGGAAATTATGGAGAAACTACTAAAGGAAATATAAATATTACCAAATGTAAGACACTGGGGGAAGAACCAGGAAGGAAAGAATACCTAATAGTTGAAAGATGGGGTATCCACTGGAACATTAATCATTTTGATAACTCTAAGTTAATAAAGAGATAACAGAAAAGATGGAAACCACCAACAATAATCTAGCTTAAATTAAACTTTGATGGTGCAGCAAGAGAGGGTGTTGGGGCAGCAAATGAAGTGCTGAGGAATGGAAACGATAAAGTGTTGCTAGTCTATTTTGGGAAAATTGGTGGAGGAAGTAATAATATGGCTGAAGAAATGGCTCTACTTTGGGGTCTACAATTGATTAATGATATGCAAATAAAGGAAATAACTCTAACTATAGAAGGTGATTCTAAATTAATAATTGATATGGCAAAGGGAGTCTCTCAGCTAGGATGAAATATCCAAAATATTATCATGGATATTAGACATATCCTAAGTGGGATGGAAAAATTTCAGTTATGATGCAGGAGCATCTTGGGTTTGCTTGCAATCTTGCATGTTTGGAAGGATTTTGGTTAAATTTTTGTGGAGCTTGGTGTATGCCTAAAATGTGGGCACACTTCTATGAGTCATTATATTCAAGATTTCTCAAAAATGAGGTCTCAAATGGCAACTCATAGCTCCCTATTCATGGAGTGCAGGGGTTTGTAATGGAGATCCTTAGTCTGACCTAGTTTATGCCCATGCAAGTACACCAAAAAAAAAGAGATTCAATGATCTAATATGCATGCAAATGGAAATGAAAAACTAATCTAAATGATAACAATGCAAAACAATGCAAGAAATGAAATCTAATCTATGAAAAGAAATAACAATGCATATCTAATCTATGAAAGCAAGATCTAATCTATTAGTGCAAGATCTAAGCTAACATGAAAATCAAAGTATGGATCATGATGATGGAAGCCATGCATGCAAGAGAGAATGAGACAAGAAGATAGAAGTTCTCCACAAAAGCTTTAATATTCAAAACTCCTTCAAAAATCACTCTCCAAACCTGCAACATAACAATAGCATAATAATGGGTGTCTCAAAAATGAGGAGAGGGCTCTCCCTTATAAAGAAGATTGGACGATCTAGATTGAGAGGAAAAAGATTTAATCAAGGGTGGAGAAATAATGATCCATGTGAAATAAAGATCCACCAATGAGAAAAGTGGAGTGTTTGAGAAGAAAGTGGAGAGAGGATGAAGATAAGTCCCATATTAAGTGTAGATAAAAGATTTATTTAATTTTTTATTTGTTTTAACTCTTTTTTCGTCAAAAAGAGATTTAAGTGGGATATTTTATTTAATTAAAAGGGAGCAAGTTCTTTTAATTAAATAAGAAATATTTAATTAAATTAAAAGAGGAGTTTTTCTCTTAATTAATTAAATTTAGATGAATTATTTAATTAAAAGAGAGGTTTTCTTTTAATTAAATGGAGACTTATTTTATTTAATTAAAAGAGAGCAAGTTCTTTTAATTAAATAAGACTTAAGATAAAATGACCAACCTTAGAAATAAAACAAATTGAATTTGATCAAGGAAATTGATTTGAATTGATTTAATAAAATATTGCAAACCATTGATTCAAGAAATTTGATAATTGATAAATTAAATAATGGGGCCCATAGTCTAGGCGACCACTTTAGGGTGCATACATTTGCCCCTCTTTGACTAATGTGTGATAAATTTGGGAATACATGTAGTCAAAGAAATAAATTGAAGTGTGAGGTCAATTTGGGATCACAAAACAACCCAGATGTGTGGTTAATTCGGGAACACATTAGGACAAACAATGCAAATAAATTTTGACTTGAAAAAATCGAGGATAAAATTGATAAATCTAAATCAAGGATTGAAGTTGATAATTAGTACCCCCTTGTGATCAAAATCAAAATGAGATAGAGGATAAACAACAAATTGGTAAATTTGATCAAATCAAACAAAAGATAAAGTTCTTGATGTAAGATGAAAGATATAAGAATCACAGAACTAAGGTAGATCAAGCAAGATATATTATGCCCCAAAGGTGATTTAGAAGAAAAGAAGTGGGGGAAAAAGAAAATGGAAGATAGGAGTTTGGAAGATATGGAAAGAAACAGAAGGAAGAAAATAAAATGCCCCAAAATCAATCAATTGTTTAAGATAGAAATTTTGATTGAGATCACGAAAGAAGATAAGGAAATGAAGATCAAAACATGACCATAGTTGATTAAAAGTCCACAATAAATATGAAGGGAGAACCCTATCAAACTCATAATGCAGCCTAAAAATGCAAACTAATATGAAGTCTAATAATGCAAGCTACATGAAAATGCAATTGTGTACTTGCAAAAGAGCAACTGTAACATAGGATTTTTGTGTTCATCATTCATTAGAGAATGTAAAAGAATTTATTTTCATCATTGGGCCATTGTTAATGGACATCAAAAAATCACACAATCATCACTAGTCACAAGTGCAATTATGAAGATATGAATGTAATTGATATCGGATTGGAATGTGGAAAGATTCTAACATAAGCATCAAAGACATAAAGGTCAAGATGACTTTGTTGTTAGCTTACCCAATTTAATGTAGCAAAACCATGCTCGCATCAAGACATAGATGCCAAGATGACCATAAGAATAGTTGTACAAAAACAATCAAGGATGATGCCTCAAATCTCCTAAGTGTTTCAAGGGGACAACAAGAGACACTCTAGAGTTTCAAGACCACACCCGCAAGAAAAAAAAAAAAAAAAAAAAAAAATAAAAACATGTCCCATGCCCCAAGTCCTCTAGCGATGCATTATGGAGAGACTTATTAGACAAGGACTCTCAACAAAAATCAATAATAGTTAGCACACAAAGAAAAAATCATGACATAAGTCAAGCATTAAGTGTTGCATTTAAAATTTAAGTGTGTTAACTGATACTGAGTTCTGAGGATAAGTATCAAATGCTTGCAGGAAGGGAAGATCACATGAAAAAATTGGGTATAACCAAACCAATAAGTGTTGAAAAACACCATTTGCGAGGTGTCCTAAAGACTAACACATCCAAGAGACCAAAGCTAACATAGTTATGCCCCCTAGACAAAGACCAATTCCAAACCAAGGTAACAAGGACAAGGTATGATGGAGAAAGGCTAAGTGTCAAGGACATGCACTAAGAAATAGGGGTGCAAAGGCCTCAAGTAGCGTCCGTTTCCAGGTTTTCACCACTTGGGTTCTTTTTATTTTTTTATTTTTTTAGGACTTTTTATAATTTTTTTTGTATTTTTGCTACCAAGGAGCCTATTTCCAAGTTTTCACCAAGGCACTTTTTCTATTTTTTTTTTGTTTTTGAATTTTTTGAATTTTTGGAATATATAATTTTTTTGGAGATCCATCAAAGTGCCTATTGCTAGGTTGTCACTAAGAAGATCATTTTTTCAGGACATTTTTCAATTTTTAGACTTTTTTTACAATATATCATTTTTTTGGATTTTTTAAAGATATCAATTTATTTTTTATTTTTTTAGGATCAATAAATATATACAAAGATGCCCCTAGACAAAATGGGCATTATGGATAGAACTTCTTCAAGTGCAAGAAATTTATAGGATCAGGGAGCTGCTCTCCCTCTGCTCTAGATAGTAAATAAGCACCAGAACCAAAAGCTGCTATGATAATGTAAGGTCCAAGCCAATTAGGTTCAAACTTACCCTTTTGATCTCTATTCTGTTGATTCTTATGATTCACACATAGGACAAGATCTCCCACTTGGAACTCTCTAGGGTGAACCTTTTTGTTAAATGTTTTTGACATACGCTTTTGATAGACCCTCATATGGTCAAATGATGCTTGTCATTTCTCATCTAGAAGTTCTAACTCTTGAAGTCTCATGGCACGATAATCTTATTTGTAAATACTCGTTCTATAGGCCCACAAAGCTAGATTTATTTGTAAATGCCAATCTCTACCATTCTTATGAACTGTTCTATGCAAGATTTTAATAATGGTTTTGTTTGATGCTTCTGCTTGACCATTTCCTTGAAGGAAATAAATATAGGACCAATGTTTTTTTATCTTGAACTTCTTACAGAGTTTCTTAAGGTCCTTATTTTTAAACTGACCTCCATTATCAGTGATAATCTTAAAAGGCACTCCATATCTACAGATAATATGATTCAAAATAAATAGAGAAACTACCTTACTCGAGGCAATAGAAAGTGGGACAGCTTCTACCCATTTAGTGAAATAATCAGTGGCAGTGATAATAAACTTGTGTCCAGATGATGAGTTGGGATGAATTTGCCCAACAAGATCAAAGGCCCAACGCTGAAACGACCAATGAGAAATAGAAGGAATGAGCTCCCTACTTGGAGTATGTATCAAGTTACCATGTTTTTGACATTTTTCATATGACTTTGCAAAAGCTACTGCATCAATTTGCATTGTGGGCCAATAGTATCCTGCCCTAAGCAATCTTCGAGCCATGGAAAGACCATTAGAATGTCTACCACAGATACCCTCATGGATGTCAACTAACGCTTGATTAGATTCATCCTTTTCTCAGCATCTAAGAAGTGTTCCATATAGACCCTTGCTATACAAATCACGAGAGATAAGGGAATGATGAGAGGCATTTTGAATAAGGTTTCTACTTTCAAATTGATTAAATGTTTCCGGTCTAATTCCATCATAGATGTATGAGTAAATGACACCATAACGAGATGACTCATGGCCAACAAGGGTACAAATAACATGACTTTCTTGGGAATCATAGATAGGGTGATGTAGCTCTTCCACCAAGAATTCAAATCTTGATTCATGTTGCTCTAATTGAAGAAGTGAAGCAAGTGTAGCCATAGCATCAGCTACCTTATTTTTTGTTTGAGGGATTTGTTGAAATGAGATGAATGTGAAGTAGTCTCAAGGAATCAACCATTTTCTTGTAAGGTACCAATTTATCATTTTTTCTTAGACAATTATCATTGACTTGGTTGATTATTAGTTGTGAATCTCCATAGATGTGTAACTCTGTAATTCTCCATTCTATGGTCATTTTAAGTCCATTTGTTAAAGCTTCATATTTAGCAATATTGTATGTACATGGAAATAATAGCTTGTAAGATTTAGGAATTGTGTACCCATGAGGAGAAACAAACAACACACTAGCTCTTGAACCACTTTGCATAAAGGACCCATCAAAAAACATCTTCCATGTTCTTTCAGTCATCTACATGAGGTGCTCATCTGAGAAATCAACTTGAATAGGTGCATCATCTTGTAGTGGGAAATCAGCCAATTGATCTGCTATGGCTTGTCCTTTGATTTCTTTGTGCTCAATGTACTCTATGTCAAACTCTGAAAGGATCATCATCCATTTAGCAAGTCTACCTATGAGGGCAGCCTTACATAGTAAGTACTTGAGTGGATCTATTTTTTCTATGAGGTGTATAGTGTGTGCAAGCATATCATGTTGCAATTTTTGGGAAGCAAACAAAACTGCGAGGCAAGCTTTCTCAATACTGGTGTAATTAACCTCATATGAAACAAGAAAATGACTAATGTAATATATTTCTCTTTCTTTCCCATGTTCATCAAGTTGAGCTAATAATGTCCCCAAGGCAGATTTTGTTGTTGAAATGTATAGGATAAGTGGTTTCCCTGGGATAGGAGGCATTAAAATAGGAGGATTTACCAAGTATTTCTTGATCTGGTCCATGCTCTGTTGACATTTATCATTCCATATACATTTGACTCCTTTATGTAAGTTTTTGTTGAAAGGTTGAGCTCTATCTGCCAACTGTGAAATAAACCTCCTTATAGATTGAAGATGTCCTTGAAGACTCCTCATTTGACTAATGTTTTAGGAGGTGGCATATCCACAATTTCTTGAACCTTTTCAGGATCCACCTCTATCCCTTTTGCTGAAATAATGAATCCTAGTAATTTTCTAGAGGTGACTCCAAATGCACAATTTTTAGGATTTAACTTTAGTTGAAATTGTTCCATATAATCTAGAATGACTTCTAAATCATCTAAGTGTGTATCTCTTTTCTTAGACTTGGCCAAGGTGTCATCCACATAATCTTCAATGTTTTTATGCATCATATCATGAAAAATAGTTGTCATAGCTCGTTGTTAGGTAGCTCCTGCATTTTTTAATCCAAAAGGCATAACATTCAAACAATAGGTACCCCATGCACAAGTAAATGCAGTCTTTTCTTGGTCTTCAAGAGCTATCTTAATTTTATTATATCCAAAAAAACCATCCATTAAGGAATAAATCTCATAACCCGCAGTCATATCCACTATCATGTCTATATTAGGAAGTGGAAAATCATCCTTTGGGAATGCTTTATTAATGTCTCTAAAATCTATGCAAACTCGAATGATTTTGTCATTTTTTTAAACTGGTACAATGTTTGATATCCATTCGGCATAGGCAATAGCTCTTATGAATTTTGTACCAAGAAGTTTCTCTAATTCTACCTTGACTAAGAGAGCTATGTGAGGATGCATTTTTCTCAATTTTTTCTTAACTGGTTTAACACTTGGAACTATGGATTAGTGATACATAATAAGATTAGTGTCCAACCCTGGCATATCTGAATAAGTCCATGCAAAATCAATCTTCCTTTCTTGTAAGAATTTAGTATAGGCTTCTTTTTCTTGTGATGACAAAGACTGAACCAAATGTACCATTTGTGGAGCTTCATCCATACCCAAATTGACTGCTTGTGTTGGTTCAATAAGTACTGAAGATCTATCTTGAAAATAACTAGGAAGAGAATCAAGTACCTCATCCTTAGTTTCCTCAAAGAGGTTTTCACCCTTGGATACATCCTTTCTTTTTACTTTTTTTGGTTTTGACACCGCTACATAGTGGTTTTCACCATCATAACTCCTTTTATTTTTCTTTTCTTTTCTCTTTATTTTGTGACTAAGGTACTTGATATCTGGCTTTGTCATACTAGTAGCTGGTTCACTGGTGGAAGACACTACAGGTTCAATGGCATTCAAATAACAGGCTATTTCATAGTCATTTTGAAATGTTAAGATCTTAGGTTCTTGGTTGCATTGGGACCAATCAATTAGGTCAGGATGAACAAGGGATAAATCAATGATAGGTTCAAGATTGTGAATATGGATGATATCTCTAGTGATTGAAGATTCAAAGTCTATCAAGTAACTTCCTAAACTACCCAAATCAGGATTCATACTCAAAAGTGAAGAATCATCCACTAAGGCAACATGTGAGTTCAAATCCTCTAGTCCTACACATGACTCATTAAATAACTCAGGTTGAGAACTATATGTATGAACAACATCAACATCCATATCAACTGTGGAAGATTCTAAGAAAGAATCCCATTCATACTCATTGGAATCTATTTCAAAATCTCAACTAGGATGCTTACACCATGAATGCTTGGGATGTTTGGATGTGGAAGCTTCAATACTATCAAGAGTCACACTTTCTTGTTCTAAATTGGCAACTGTCTCATGAGATACTAGATTATCTAAATCTCCCCAAAGGAGATTAGTATAAGGGACCCAATCTTCACACATATCTTGTTGGTTTTCTAAATTAGGTATATATTCTTGTTCTTCTTCACTACCTAACTTATCAAGGATAGAAGCAACATTCTTACTGTGATCCACATACCCTAGGTCGACTAAATTCTTAGACTTGCATCCAAAAAGTTGATGATCAAGGGGTTCAACTCTAGCATCCAATCTATTACTAAGAGGACCATGTCCAGGATAACCCATTTTCTGAACAAAAAAATACCCTCTTCCATAAGCATTAGGTGAAGGAGTGAAATATTCATTGTGCATATACTTCTCTTCTCTATAAATCCAATCTTTAACAACCACATCTTCTTTCTCATCTTGAATAGGCACTGATGACTGTACAAATGTGTCAAATAATGTCATAGTTGAAGAGGAAGGTTTCCTCTCTTGTGAAGGTTTACCATAAGACCTAGGTGAAATTGGTAATACAACAAGGGAGTTAAGTTGATATCCCCCCATGCCAAGGTCTATGGACTTAAACTTGTTTTTGCGATCAGCTAAAACTACATTAAAATCATCTGCTTGTCTATTAAGGGGAACATGAGTACTTGCTAAAATTGATTGATAGACAAAGTGTTATCCCTAGGAATACATATCTCTATTCCATTGTAAGGAAACTTAACACACTGATGATAAGTAGATGGTACTGCTTGCATATCATGAATCCATGGTCTACCAAGCAAAATGTTGTATGCAAGGGGTCCAGCATCAACTATTTGGAATAAAACATCATTTTCCATAGGGCCAATCCTAATAGGAAGGACAACCAACCCCTTTGAAGTTCTTTCTGCCTCATCATAAGCTTTGATAGTAATCTTTCTTTTGCTATCAATAACATGTTCAGAATAACCCAATGTCTTTAAAAGACTCAAAGAACAAATATTAAGCCCAACACCCCCATCTATCAACACATGCCTAACACAGGTCCTATGTATCATAACCTCAATATGAAGGGCAAGATTGTGTGGATGGCTCAAATATTTATCATCTTCCTCCAAAAAGGAAAGATAATGAGTGCTTGCAATATGATAAACAATGTTTTAGAATTTATCAATGTCTAAATTATTGGGGATGTTCGCCATGTGCAAAGCATCCTCAAGGACTTGCTTGTGTCTCGAAGACAACTCTAAAAGCTCAAAGATTGAAATCTAAGTAGGAGTTCTTTACAATTGATCAACAAGATTATAATTTGACTTGGGATTAACCACTGGTTTTGAAGGAACATTCTTGTATTGCACTTGTTTTGGCTTACTTGGTTGGTTTGAAGTAGGTCCTTTGATAACAAGGGGACCTTGACTTCATGTAACAACATTGAGACTTTGGGAAGACACTTGCTTAGGTTTACTTCACTGGTTTGAATTGGGTCCTCTAATGACAAGGGGACCTTGAGATGACTCTCTAGAGTGAGTACCCCTTAGCACCAAAATAGGTCTTTTGCCAAAGGTAGGAGAGTTCAAATTTAAATTATAACCATTGGGATCTTCATCTTCCATCATGTTGACACTTTCTTCTACAACCTCAAGCATATTGAAAACATTTTCTGCATTTGTATAAGTATAATTGATTGTAGCCCTGCCTTTATTAGGTTGGGAAGCTTCCCCTTTCTCATACTTGGGCAAAGGCTCTTTGAATGCTATGTGATCAACATTGGTATTTAGTCCATCTATTTTAAGTTTTCCATTCTCAATAAGATCTTGAACAATATGCTTGAATCTCCCAAATTTTTCAATATTGTGTCCAATGCCATTGTGAAGCTTGCAATAAGCCTTCTCATCCCACCACCATGGCTTGACTTCAGGTATGTAGAACTTTGCGTCATCATAAGGGTGCAAAAGATCATGTGCAAGGAGCTTTGTGAATATCTCTTCATATGTCTCACCTAATTGTGTAAAGTTACGTTTCTCTCCTTTAGACCTTTCTTGATATCTTGGTTTCTTACTCTATTGATTAGCACTAGCCAAATGGAGAATAGCTTGGTCTTTAGGATTTGAGGAATCCACGACTCCATCATTGACCACTTGTTTGTTCTTATTCCAATTTACTTTCTTTCCTTTATCCTTGTTGTTGTTGTTGTTATTATGACCATTATTGTTGTTGTTTCTATTTTTTGTCAAAATACCTTGCTCTCTCAAAACATCCTCAATTCTAAATGCAACTTCAATCATGTTATCAAAGGATTCAAAAACCATCTTCTTAACTTCATACTTCATCTCAGGAACCATATTACTAATGAGGATTTCAATATTTTCTTTCTCAGGAATAGTCCTAGAATAACGAGAGCATTGTCGTCTCCATATTTGCAAGAAAGTAACAAAGGGTTCTCCTTGATTTTCCTTTGTGTGACATAAGTCCAATAGTGAGACAGATCATGAAAGATTTTAAGAAAAGTGTTGAAAAAATCTTTGAATTAACTCAGGGAATGTCTTAACAGGAGGGGTTATATTGGTAAACCATTCCATGGCTTGAGCCTTAAGACTCCTTGGAAATAATCTCATAAGATATGAGTCCCCATGATGAAACTCAAAACTCATAGTATAGAACTGACGCACATGATCATTTGGATCCCCATTTCCATCATATTTATCATATTGGGGGATCTCAACTTTTCAGGAAAATCTTTCATGTCAACACTCTTATCAAAAGGATTTGGACAAATTGAATCAAATGAAAAAGAACTCTTGGGTGCCGATATTTGCTTCATTTGTTTCTTCAATTCATAAATTTCTTCTTTCATGGAAGGATCATGCTTTTGAATCTTTTTATCCACATCAAAGTTGTAAGGGACCTTAGCACCCTTGTTGATTAAATGTTGAAAGCATGCATCTCTATTTTGGTCCATATATGCTTCCATACATTGCTGAAAATGTGGATCTTGTGGTATAGCCATGAAATCATAAGAATTATATTCAAATTTGGAGCTACCACCTCCATATTGTGAACCATGATGAGCTTGTTGTGAAGGTTTACTTGAAACTCTAGGAGATGTTGGTCTCCTATAATAATCATGTCTTGAAGTTTGCCTTCCTCTAGGAGCAGGAGATTGTGAAGATTTTCTTTAATATCTCCGAATTTGTGGAGTCTTGGGAGGGGTAGATGGGGGAGATTTGTTTCCACCACCAATGTGCACATTGTTGAATTGATTTTCAAGTTGTGAAGTCTTGAAAAAATCTTTTTCTTCTTGACGGGATTTTCTTTCCATCTCAATAATAACTTGCCTTTCTTCCTCTAGGCATTGAAATTGTTCTTCCTTCTTAGCTTCTTCTTCTAGAAAGGCTTTTATTTCATGATCAATTTCTTTGAGTCTTCCACTTGCATAACCTAAAGGTGTCATGAGTGGTGTACATGGTCTTGATTGTCTAAACTAGTTACCAATAAATGTTGCATTCACATGAGCACTAGAAGGCTCACCAATTTGATCATCATGTTGGGCCTCCTCTTCTTGATATGCATAATGTTTACTTTTCTCTTCCCTTTGATGTGCATCTAAATACCTATCCTCAATAAGGAGTGAAGTTGGTCTACTTCCACGAGTGGGATCACCACTCAAAAGGTCAACATTATACTCACTACTTTGATTCTTCTTGTATGGAGCTCTTGTAAAACTCATATCCATAGCTGAATGAGGTGATGCTAAGGGTGTACTCAACTCAATGAGATCACTACTAGGGTCACACAAAACTTCTGAAATACTCTTAGGTGACTGAATAGACACATGTTCCTTTCCCTTATGTCTTCTACGAGTTTGAACTAAAGGTAATTGTTTAAAGACAACTTGAGGTTGCTTTCCTTGATCTACTTGATATCTTGTTGTAACTGGCATGAAATAAAAGGTACTAATTGATAGGATAACCCTAAGAAATGTTGGTGCCAAACTAGGATAGTAAAAGCACTAACTTGTCCAAAAGAGATGTGATAAGATAGAATTTTGCAATAGGCATAAACCAACACTGCCACAGAGGTGCTCAAAAATTTGGGTGAATACCCTAGCACATATGGACCGGGAGAATGATTTACCCAAATTATAAATAATTAAAATTGATTTTTTTATGAAAGTGAATGGACAAGAGATTACTAAGACTCTCGAAGTGTAATATCAAAGGATCTAAGTGTATCTCTTTCTCAACAAGGATGGTTTCTAACTCACTAACTCCAAACAAGATCTCTTGTGAAATCAATGACTACTAATTCAAGAGGTCAAAGCACAATAACCTAAGGTGAAAAAAGGCTTCTAACAATGGGGTAAGTAGCCTAATCCAAATAGGACCAATCTAGAGAGACTAGAAATAATGGGATAACAAAGTTATTCGATCGTAAAGTCTCAACTCAAGAACTCAAATTTTGTTCATTTTAAATATCCAATTAGATGTATCAATAGATTCTTTATCATGAACCAAGAACACAAGATAGAAAATAGGGATTTCAAGCAAACAATCTTCAAACAATGGGAAAGGGGCAAAGCAACCTTGCGCATGAACAAGTATAGTGACTTAGTATTTTTTCTCCTTAAAGGTTCTACTTGTGTATGGTCTTGACAATGTTTTAGCAGACACTTAGAACACAACAACACCTTATCAAGTTGTCTACAAGGATATACATGGCTTTCTAAAAGGAGTCCTTGATATACACAAGGTACATGAGGCCCAAATCTATAGATGAGAAGAATCCAAAATCACACAGTCGGGGGGTGACAGTAACCCAAATCTCCTCCTTCACTTCTCAAAGGTATAAAGTTATTTGAGGCTTAGCCAAGAGTTATTTCAAACTCAATTCCCAAGAGAGGTGTCTTTGGATTCACCTCTCGATATTTATACTCTGTCGGAACACATGAGTTGAGGTCATCCCAAGGGGTGATGAAATCCCCAAGCAGGCCTCCTAGAAATAAAAACTAAGTAATTCACTATCAAAAGTATTTAGAGCACAAAAGGTGGAACACTTAACTCTTCAAGTAAATGCGAAGTGAGTCCAAAAGTGGAACATTTAACCCTTTAAGAGAATGTGAAGTGAGTCCAAAAGTGGAACATTTAACCCTTCACACAAACTCAAAGTGAGTCCAAAAGTGGAAAATTTAACTCTTCACACCAACTCAAAGTGAGTCCACACCTTAGAAAATGAGTGAGTTCCAAAAAGCACAAAAGGCTTGCCTAGTGGAGCAATTAACGCTTCTTTCCTGAAGACCCCTCCCCCTTAATGTGGTGTTGATCTTGCAACCACGGGGTGGAAATGAGGGGCTGACGGATTAGCGAGTCTAATAACCCAAGATAGCAATATAGATCAATCACAAGTAGTCTAAGACTGCTAATCAATACTACTCACAAATGAAAAAGGGTTGAACAATGGAATATTTAACTTTCCAAGTAAACATAGAGTGAGTCCACAAAGTGGTGCATTCAACTCCCTATGTAAACAAGGAAAGAATCCATGCCCTCAATCACTTAATGAGATATTTGATATTGGAACCAAGAATTACTTAAGGTTTAAACACAAGAATTCACTTACACAAACTTGTATGAAAGCAAATTTATGTTCATTCATTTCCCATTAAGAGCATCAATTGAAATGTGTTTTATGAAAGCATGTAAAACACTCAAGCCAAACACATGAGAGGTTTAATTTTAATCTCAAATCTAAATGTTTTAGAGATCAAAAAAAATACTTGGTAATCCTTCCAATGCATCTTTTCTTTGTTTTACATTTTGTTTATGCTTGAACGCTCGCTTGGAATGAACAAAGCAACAAACAAAACAAGCAAACATAAGATATGCAATATATGTCAACTCATGCAAAACTAGAGTTAGATCTAAAAATTTGATTTTTAAGAGTGATAATAATCAGCAAGTAACCCAAATGAAAGCTCACATCATGCATTGATTCATTGTAAAAATTAAATGCAAGCTATTCATTAAATGCCATTTTTTTCAATTGATTTTTGACCTAGTCATAAAGATCGGAACTATGTGATATGAAATCAGATCCAAAACTCAAAATATAGAAAAGTGACCCCTATCAAAAATTAGAGAGCTTTCCAAAAATGTTATAATTTTAAAAAGATATTTTAATTTGTGCCATAGGGAGTCATTTTGTTAAAACAGACCAATTTTTGCAAATTGAATAATTGACCCCTAATATGACCTCTAAAATCGAAACACAAAGAACCAACTTTATTTAAAATTCTGAGATCTTTCTGAAACTATACATTTTTTCAAAAAATATGTTAATTTACTCCCTAAAATAAATTTTCATGAAAAATCAATGAAAACTCATAAAATATTGAAAATATTTCAGAAAAATTTGAAAATTGGATCGAAGCTTCTCTAATGTATCAAAACCTTACAAAATTTTTTTTAGATCAAAATACCTAGCTGGTTGAAAGATATGATCAAATATTTCAAATCTAGGGTTTCTTTGAGTCTCAAATTATTGACCCCTGATATGACCTCTAAAATTGGAACACAAAGAACCAACTTTGTTTAAAATTTAGAGAGCTTTCTGAAACTATAAATGTTTTCAAAAAATATGTTAATTTACTCTAGAAAATGATTTTTTAATGAAAAATTTAAAAATTGGACCAAATCTTCCCTGATATATCAGAATCCTACAAAACAAATTATAGATCAAAATACCCAGCCATTTGAAAGATATGATCAAATATTTCAATTCTAGAGTTTTTTTATTTTTTTGAGTCTGCAAACAAATCTGCATAAAATCCAGCAAGCAAAGGTGGGTTGCCCATGGTGGGCACCAAAAATGTATGCCTAAAATGTGGGCACACTTCTATGAGTCATTATATTCAAGATTTTTCAAAAATAAGGTCTCGAATGGTGATTCATAGCTCCCTCTTCATGGAGTGTAGGGGTTTGTAATGGAGGCCCTCAGTCTGACCTAGTTTGTGCCCATGCAAGTACACCATGAAACAAGAGATTCAATTATCTAATATGCATGCAAATGGAAATGAAAAACTAATCTAAATGATAACAATGCAAAACAATGCAAGAAATGAAATCTAATTTATGAAAAGAAATAACAATGCAGATCTAATCTATGAAAGCAAGATCTAATCTATCAATGCAAGATCTAAGCTAACATGAAAATCAAAGTATGGATCATGATGATGGAAGCCATGCATGCAAGAGAGAATGAAACAAGAAGATAGAAGTTCTCCACAAAAGCTTTAATATTCAAAACTCCTTCAAAAATCACTCTCCAAACCTGCAACATAACAATAGCATAATAATGGGTGTCTCAAAAATGAGGAGAGGGCTCTCCCTTATAAAGAAGATTGGATGATCTAGATTGAGAGGAAAAAGATTTAATCAAGGGTGGAGTAATAATGATCCATGTGAAATAAAGATCCACCAATGAGAAAAGTGGAGTGGTTGAGAAGAAAGTGGAGAGAGGATGAAGATAAGTCCCATATTAAGTGTAGATAAAAGATTTATTTAATTTTTTATTTGTTTTAACTCCTTTTTCATCAAAAAGAGATTTAAGTGGGATATTTTATTTAATTAAAAGGGAGAAAGTGCTTATAATTAAATAGGAAATATTTAATTAAATTAAAAGAGGGTTTTTTCTCTTAATTAATTAAATGTAGATGAAATATTTAATTAAACAAGAGGTTTTCTTTTAATTAAATGGAGACTTATTTTATTTAATTAAAAGAGAGCAAGTTCTTTTAATTAAATAAGACTTAGGATAAAATGATCAACCTTAGAAATAAAACAAATTGAATTTGATCAAGGAAATTGATTTGAATTGATTTAATAAAATATTGCAAACCATTGATTCAAGAAATTTGATAATTGATAAATTAAATAATGGAGCCCATAGTCTAGGTGACCATTTTAGGGTGCATACACTCGGCAGATACTAGTGCTTGACATGGTCTATGGTTTCTCGGCATGGTCTTGGTTGCTCGACATGGTTTTTGGTTGCTCGACTTGGTCTATGGTTGCTCGGCATAGTCTTGGAGCTTGGCAGGGTCTTTGGTTGCTCGGCATGGTCTGGGAGGAGCTTGAACTTGCTTAGGAATTTGATACCTATTGTAGGCCATATAACTAATTTTCCACAATGAGTTAGAGGACGAAAATTTAGGGATTGAAGAGGGCCTAGAGTAATAACTATGGTTCAAAACATGAGTTCCAATTTCTTTGGAGCTAGGAGTTATTGTGATTTTACTAAGACATCAATTTTGGGAATTTAATTGTTATTTTTTGCTAACTTGTGGCATTTAATTTATGTATTTAATTTGTGTTTTGGGATGACTTGTGGCTTAGTTTGGTATAAGTAGGGGTTGTGGGAAAGTATTTAGTTATTATTCATCCATGGTGGAAAAATGGAGGAGCTTGGAAGAGAAAATTTGGAGAAGAGCTAGTAGCTGCAGCTTGGAAAATAAGGAGATTGCTTGGTGGGCTTGCGAGCACAAGTTGAGATCTTCCTTGGAGGTTTCTACTAGAGTGTGGATCTAGAATAGCTAGGGTTTGGGATTGGATCTTGAGGGATCTTGCAAAATTATTACTTGCTTTGTATTTGGCCATAACTGGGAAGGCCTTACAGCTTGGCACATTGCATGTAATCAGTTATATTTTATGAATATATTATTGTGATTTGGTATTAGATCTTGCATTGTTGCTTCTTTTTGTTGTGTTTCTACTGCATGGTTATTTTCTAGGGGCTAGGACATCTCCTTTGGGGATACTTGTGCCTTGCACTACGTTAGTTTGGTATTAGAGCCAAGATTGTTCTTGAGTGTGTAGGTAGATTGTCAAAGCTAAGACAATTTGCACCAGGACTTGGGTTGACGAAGATTGATCTTGTGGTTGATTGATCTCTTTGTCAGTGGATTTTAGGGTTTGCTAAAATTTTGGAAGATGCCTCCAAAAAGATTGGACCCTAAAGCAATTGCTGATATTACTGATGCTGTAGAAGAATATATTTCAAAAAAGGTTAAAGTAGATTTTAGATCTGAGTTTGAGGATGTTAGACTAGAGTTCAGATCTTAGATAACATCAATGAAGAGTGACATGATCACTGAAATTGTGAGTGCTCTAGGTGATGTACCTAGGCATGTTGGTACTAAAGGTAGTTATGAGAAAGTTTTTGAAGACTTTGAAGTTGCTAGATATGGTGGTGAGGATAGATCTGATCATGTGTAGAGACCTATTAGAATTAGGGCTAGTTAGTTTGCTCAACCTGGATCTCAGTTTAAGTTGAGGCATAAGATGGAGGTTTCTAAATTTTTAGGCACTTTGAATCCTAAAGACCTAATTGATTAGATTGGTGATTTGGAAGACTACTTTGAGCTTGAGAATATTGAGGATCCACTCTGAGTAATATTGGCACAAACTAAGCTGAAGGGACATGCTGCTCTTTGGTGGAAAGAACTACAAAGAGATAGAGAAGAGGAAGGTGAAATGAAGATCACTAGATGGAAATTTATGGTGACTAAGTTGAAGGCTAAGTTCATTCCTGCTAATTATGAACTTGAGTTGTTTAAAAGGTTGCAAAATCTGAAGCATAAGGATATGACTGTGAAAGATTAAACAAAGGAGTTCTACAAGTTGACTATTCAGTTTGTGCATAGAGAATTGTCAAAGGAGAAGGTAGCATGGTATATTAATGGTTTGAGATTCAATACTCAAGATGAGGTTGGTATGCTAAATATTTCTTCAGTTGAGGATGCTTATCAATATGCTTTGAGGGTAGAGGAGAAGCTAAAGAGGAAGAATCAAGGTAGTTCCCGAGGGAAGGGGAAGCAAGATAATTTAGTACAAGCTAAATTAAAAGTAGAAGGTGAACCAAAACCTGTTGAACACAAAAGGATAGGTGGAGGTGGGTTTAGAGGTAATTGTTTCAAGTGTGGTCAAGAAGGACATAGATCTTTTGAATGTCCGATTGGGAGAACAATTGCTATTTTCAATCAGGTTGAAGTCCAGGATAGTCAGCTTAAGCAAGAAGAAAGTTTGTTGGCTCGTCAAGTACTGGTTGGTGAGAGGACATTGGATTCTTGTCAAAGGACTAGTTTGTTCAAAACTCATTGTAAGTTTGATGGTAAAGTTTGCAAAGTGATTGTGGATGGTGGTAGTACTGATAGCCTTGTTGCTAAAGAGATGGTTCAAAAACTTGGTTTGAAGAGAATGAGACATCCTTATCCTTATAGGATTGGCTGGCTACAAGGTGAGCATGCTTTGGAAGTGAGGGAGCAATGCCTTGTTGATTTCCAGATTGGGTGGTATAAGGATCAAGTGTTGTGTGATATTGTGGATATGAACAGTTGTCATGTATTACTTGGTAGATGTTGGTAGTATGATTGCAGGGTTGTGCATGATTGTGTTAGTAATGTGTTTACTGTTGAGAAAGGTGGTAGGAAGTTTTCCTTGATTCCTGTGCAGAATGAAGAGCTTGATAAGATGAACCTAAGTATTGGTAGTCGAGTTGAGTTGGCATATTCTGAGAAGGATAGAGATCAACATGGAAAGAAAACCTTTGGAACACCTATGGTGGATGTGAAGAAGAAGAAGAAAAGGGGAAAGAGTGTACAAGTTGAAGACTCAAAGGATATGTATGTGAAGAACCAATTTCAGATTTATGTGCTAAATCCTAGAAGGTGTTCTTCTAGTTACTAGAACATCTTTTTGAACTTGGGGTGTCTGATACAGGAGCATCTTGGGTTTTCTTGCAATCCTGCATGTTTGTAGAGATTTTGGTTAAAGTGTTGTGGAGCTTGGTAGATATTGGTTCTCATCATGGTTTGGGAACTCGACATGGTCTATGGTAGCTCGGCATGGTCTTGGAGCTCAACATGGTTTTGGTTACTTGGCATGGTCTTTAGTTGCTCGACATGGTCTGAGAACTTGGCATGGTCTATGGTTTCTCGGCATGGTCTTGGAGCTTAGCATGGTCTTGGTTGTTTGGCATGGTCTTTGGTTTCTCAGCATGGTCTTGGTTGCTCGACAGGGTCTTTAGTTGCTTGGCATGGTCGGGGAGGAGCTTGACCTTGCTTAGGAATTTTGTGCCTATTGTAGTCCATGTACCTAATTTTTCATAATGAGTTAAAGGATGAAAATTTTTAGGATTGAAGAGGGCCTAGAGTACTAACTATGGTTCGAAGCATGAGCTCTAATTCAATTGGAGCTAGGAGTTATCACAATTTTACTAAGACATTAATTTTGGGCATTTAATTATTATTGTTGGCTGACTTTTGGCATTTAATTTATGTATTTAATTTTTTTTCCAAGACAACTTGTGGCTTAGATTGGTATAAGTAGGGGTTTTGGGGAAGTCTTTAGTCATTATTCATCCATGGTGGAGAAAGGGAGGAGCTTGGAAGAGAAAATTTGGAGAAGAGCTAGTAGCTGTAGCTTGGAAAATAAGGAGATTTCTTGGTGGCCTTGCGAGCACAAGTTGAGATCTTCCTTGGAGGTTTCTACTAGAGTGTAGACCTAGACTAGCTAGGGTTTGGGATTGAATCTCAAGGAATCTTGTAGAACTATTACTTGCTTTGTATTTGGCCATAACTAAGAAGGCCTTACAACCTGGCACATTGCATGTAATCAGTTATATTTTATGAATATATTATTTTGATTTGGTATCAGATCTTGCATTTTTGCTTCTTGTTGTTTTATTTCCGCTGCATGGTTATTTGTTATGGGCTAGGACATATCCTTTGTGGACACTCCTACTTTGCACTGCATAAAGTTATAGCACATATACAAATAAGGTAATATGGTGGAGGATGCTGCTACTACCATGGGGGTTGAGTTAAAAGAAATGATGTGTTGGAGAAGCATGGATATCCTAAAGGAGGAAATTAAGGCCCTGATTTGCAAGGAAAATGGGGTTGACAAAAAATTGAGCCTGGCTAAACAAATAAAGATCAGTGCCAAATTTGGTAGTATCATCTCTAGGAAGGTGAAGCTTGCTAAAATTAAGAAGAAGTACAAAGGAAAGATGACGAGACACCTTCGTACGAGTTTGATGATAAATAGACACAATTTGAAGCAAGAGTTGTTTTGCAATTATGGTAATATAATGGGAAATTTTAGATATTTTCTTTTTGAGAGTACAAAAAAAATCATTAAGGATATTGTCAGAGATTTTAGGGATGTTAGAGTTATGATGCAAAGTACACATGAATCCCATAATGAAAAGGTATGGGATTTTGAAGTGCCTCAAAACCATGTTTTTAGGATGATAAAAGATCCTAGAGATGTTATTTTCAAATTCGTAGTGCTATTATTGATTAAAAATATCTTTTTTGTCAACAAGCTTGAGGGTGAAAAGGCTTAAATGCAAATTAATAAGGTTGGGGGGTCAGGGATCAGTAGAGAAGAAATGGGTGGTGATCTGAATCAATTAGAGCCAATAAAGATAGAAAATTTTAAGGAGAGGATGGTGACCTAGTTCCTGCTAAAAGAAGGGGGCTTTATTCCATATATGTAGGCAATGGCGGGTCACAATGAAAACTGTGCTCTTCAGTTTATGAATGGGTGGAATGACCAAAGAGTTATCATAAATGGTATCACATTCCAAGTAAATGAGGAGGTTATTGCTATGGCCACTAGTTTGTCCTTGAAGGGGAATAATGGAAGAAGGTTATGAAAATGGTAGATGAGACCAACATGAATAGATTTTTCATTGTGGATGAAGAACCTATTTTCTATAGGGGAGGATTTTTGAGGAAAAAGCTATTCGCTCCTTAGGATGATGTCTATCTTGTGATCATGAAGTACCTCACACTTGAAGGCAGGTTCAAAGTATATTATTATCACTTTCCTCTCCTAAACCATTTTAGAAATAGAGACTTTATTTCTATTCCATTCTTTCTATTACATTCCCTTTAAGACATGATTAGCGATGTTAGGGAGAAGAGAAGCAAGGGTTAAAATTTAACTATCATTCACTAGGGTTTGATTTTTAGACTTTACCAGTTTCATCTTGCCTCTATCCCCCAAGGGTCATAGTTGTTGATAATCAATGCCACCAACAAATTTCCCCTATGAGTACTAGCACTAGAAATAGAATCCACACACCGCATCCTTCCCTAATAAGGATAATAAGAAAAAGAAAAACCCAAACCTACTAATTGAATAGAAGGGTAGTTAAAAAATCAAAATTGAAAAGCCAGTGGAGGTGGACCTTGGGGATTTAGAGGAGGAGGAGGGAGGAAATGGTAGGAGAAGATCGGGGAGGCTACCCAAGTCACAAGCAAGGTATAAACAAAAGGCCAATAGATTTAGGGTCAAGGAGGTGGAGGAGGAGAATTCTGAGAATAATGGGAGAGAGCTAGAGGAGGAGAAACATTATAACTAAAAGAGAGAAAAGGTGAATGAGGAGAAAGAAAAAAGTAAAAATTCTATTGATAACATCTGGGTGTCTTTTGGCAATGTCAAAACCACTAAGACTACTCATGTGTTAGCTAGTTTTACCTTGCAGCCTATCACCTTCTATGAGGATAGCAATAAATTGGATACCCCCCCTATCACCATCTCCTCTCCAACAAAGTAAAAAACCAATGCTTTTGCTAACCCCCAGGTTTTGTAGGATGAGAACCAACCATTGACAAATATTAAGGAGGCATCTAAGAATGTAGAAAAAGGAAACAAGGAGAAGGAGGAGCAGAATGAGAAGAATGCTCAAATGGAGAAAAGGGTCAAATTTTTAGAGGATAGATTTTACTCCTCTAAATTTACCTTGAAGGTTACTCATGCTACTACAACTACTCTCCAATTACTAGTGTAGGAGAAGGATGAGGTGGGGCTAGACATGGAGGACACCGAACTCATGTATAAGTTTCTTGCTGAGGATTGAGCTAGGGTGCTTCTTGCTGGGAAAGGAAAAAGATAAGGATGAGAAATAATGTGGAGGTCTCTAGGGGTTTTTAGCCCTAGCTTGTTTTTTTTTTTTTTTTTGTAGTTCTCCTATTTTCTAGTATATAACTTATTCTTAGACTTGGGTTGGCTTGTTTTTTCAAACAATTATTATGTTCTGAACAATCATAGTATGTTTAGTAATATAGTTTTTAGAATTAGTGTAGATGATACTCTAGTAGTTGTGAATGATTGTGTGTTGTTTTTTGGTTGGGTTGGTTTGTTTATGCCAATAGTTATTATGTTCTAAAGTTTCATAGTATGTTTAGTACTATAGTTTTTAGACTTAGTATAGATGATACCCTGATAGTTGTGAATGATTGTGTGTTGTTTTTTGGTTACTAGTTGTTGTTTTCTATAGTAGTAGTTGCTCTTTGCTTGTTTTTTTGGCAATGTGCTGGTTGTCAGCTTTTTGGTTGTAAGGGTTGACCCCATTGTTTTGGTCACTTTTTATTTCAAAAACATTTGTCAAATTATGGGTTACAAAAAAGGATCCCTTCCCTTATAAATATCTGGGCATCTAACTAGAGAAAGGATCAGGGAATGGTAACACTTGGGAATCCATCATCGAAAAAATAGAAAAGAAAACCAATTCATGGAAAAGTAGATGGCTCACCAAGGTAGGACAAGTAACTAAGATCAAATCCATCCTATCAATAATGCCATCTTATAACATTTCATGTCTTCCCTTTCCCAAAGGAGTCAAACACAAAATTGATCAAAAATTTAGGAATTTATTTTGGAAAGGGATAGAAGAAAAGAAAATAGTAGCATTAATTAAATGGTATATATAACATATGTAAACCCAAGATCCAAGGAGGGTTAGGGATCAAAAACCTCACGTGGCAGAATGTAGCTTTTGGAGCTAAATTAGTATGGAGAATGTACACAAACAAGGATAGTAAATGGGCTCAAATATTATAGAAAAAATATTTAACCAATGACCCCCTCTCTTTATTTCACACTATCAACCCTCCACAAGGATCTAACACTTGGAATTTCATGCTACACTATAGACCTTTAGTCGCTAATTATCTTACTTGGGATATAGGCACACTAATAAATTTGGACCTATTTTTTGATGCTTGGAGGTCAAAAGTTCAATACTTCCACATCGAAAAATAATGTTGCTAGAATTTCATCAAAAGTTTGACACACTCTATAACTATCAATTTATCAATGAGATACTCCATTGAAAATCATCCCCATCAATACAACATGGTAGTGTCAGACTACTAGTTTGAAACATCAAAGTATTTATGACATCCATACATGATTTGATGGGTTTGTCATATCATCGATGGTGGGCCATGTTGAAACATCAACTCATAGTAGAGAATATTTAATGAGTTTGTCATATCATCAACAAAAAGATGCATCAAAATATCGAAAACTCTCAGAGATGATTCAATGATCTTCTCAAGCCCTCAATGACAAGATGCATCAAAATATTGACAACTATCATAGTTTTTAAAAAGAATTTAAAACCTAATCTATCAGTTTCCACCTTTCAATCCACTGCTCCTTGCAAATAATAGTCTTAGATACAATTCTACAAGAGCTTCAAATGATAATATATTTTGCAAGTAGTGATATTCGATATCTAATGAAAGATGTCATGCACGCTCATCATAGTCAAGAGACCCATAAATATTTGCATACCTATCTCAAAATGAAGTAACAAAAAATATAGATCTTATTGTTGAAGATTATAGATGGGATATAGATCTTCTATTTTGTAATTTTGTTTGGCTTTTGGATAAAAATTAGTCCATACAATCATTATGATGGATCGTGGAGTTCGATCCAAAAATATATACACAATTTTAATCTAGAAGACTCATGTAGAACTTTATAAGATATTCATTTTTCAAGTTTGTAGACTATATTATGTATTCTACATATTTTAGAATTAGAGCAGTTGATTTGAAAAATAAAATATTTCATTTTCTTGGAGTAAATAATCTTTCAAGTGCATATCCATTTTCTTATTTTCCACACAAATAAGTTGTGTTTCAATCATCAAATATCACTAAATATTTATTAGATTGAATGTATCATGACTTCCCCTAATCAACTTGAGTTTTCTCCTCTCATATATTAATTATTCAATTCTCTTTTAATTTTATTCTGCTAATTTCCAAAAATTTCAGCAATATTTTCACCCCATATCTTCAAAAAGTTCAATTTTTGTTGTTTTTAAGTTCAACTTCTATCTAATAGTGGAAGAATTTACATCTTTATAAAATTTTCTCATTTTTTCAATTGGGCATGATGGTTGAGAGAAAAAGTCTAGAATAGGTGAAGGGACTCATTGAAGGTCTAATGGAGTTAATAATCTTCTTCAACATGGATTGTTAGATCATAATAAATACAAGAGTATAGGTCTAGATGATGTTTGAATTATTTTAGAATAACTGGGGAGGCGGGGCGGGGGGGGGGGGGGGGAGGGGGGATGGTTGAATCAATTATTCAAGGTCCAGATGTACATATTAAAACTTTTCACAATTCAATGAACCCTTAAAACTTTCTCAACCATGGATGCATTTATTGTGTGTTAACCCAAACTGATATGTTACTGTAAGATTAACATGCAGAAATGTAAAGCATAAAACACAAAATATCCATCAATACACTTGACACAATGATTTAACGTGGAAACCCAATTTTATAAAAACCACCAATAACATGCTACTCCTTTTTCACTCTTTTGAAGTAATGCCCTGTTAAAGGCCAACCCTGTTAAAGATTACAATACACACTGTTAAATGTGACCCGGTTAAGGGATTTCAATCACCCTTTTAAAAGTGAGCCTTGTTAGAGGACTTTAGGTCATTCGTCTATAATGCCACCCTATTAAAGGATTTTTCAATGACTATTAAGTCAACCTTTCTCCAAAGGATTTACCCTAATCTGATACAATTGTCAGAAAGTAATAGTAGAGTTTTGATCTGATACAACTAACAACCTTACTTGTAGATTACATATCACTATTTAGTCCTCAACTCTACTTGGCTTCCAATCTTTGTAGCTCTAACAACTTGTTCACCCTTCAAGCATTCATCCTCCTTAATCCTTCTTGCTTAGCTCACCATTGCAGACTTCTTCTCTTGGGTCACTTGATGAAGCAAACCCTCTTCCTTTTCCTTGTCAGTTTTTTGCTTCCAAAACTCTCTAACCTCTATCCAACATTGTTTCATGACTATACATCCCTAAATATAGGAAATTATAACTCTTTTCCCACTCATTGTCCATCTTAGAAATTAGGGTTTTTGATATATTAGGTAAGATTCAATGTATCTAACCCATATCTTGTCTTCTCTAGAAACTTCTCCTAAAATCCACTTGAATTTTCCTTCAAAATTATTTACATAAGATTCTATGCCTTCATCTAATCAATCTTATCTTCCTTCTAATTCACAAGTTCCAAGAAAACAAACTTATCAGCTTTTATTTGGTGAATCCTTGATCTTTTTCATAATGCAAGAGCTCATCATTATCAATTTATTGATGCTTGACACATACTGTGTTACTTGACATCTACTGTAAAATCACTTGGCATCAATTAGATTTTACTGGTGCTTGGCATCAACTAAAAATCACTCAACATCTACTAACTTTCTTGCACCTATTAGTTTTCTTGGCATCCACTAGAAATTACTTTCACTCGCCTCTAACTGAATTTTTGCTCGGCTTGCACTAACTTTTCTTGGCACCTTCTATTAACTTGGTCAAGCTTAGCAAATGAACTTTGTCCAATCTTTTTCTTCTAAGCTTTCTAAGTGTAGCCAATCATTTTGTAACCTCAAGTAGATCATTAATATATTATGTTATCATTATCTTAACTAATTCTTGCACTTCAATACATAATCATAACTCAACCTTTCCTCTAGGTACTTTTGTTACATCTTGTTAATCAAATCCTCCTCGTCAATCAACTAAGTGATAGTGCTTGAAGCATATAAGAAATTATCTTACCAACATGTAGCAAGTTTGACATCAATGACAAAACAATGATTGAGAACACTTCTTCAATGGTTCTCTTACTCAAATGATCCTTTCAATCATATATCAACAATCTCCCTCTTTGACATTGATGGCAAACCAAACTGATCAACCAGTCAAACAAATAATGAAAATCTTGTTCTATCAAACTAACTAGGTCAAAAGAGTAAGGCAATGCCAAAAAGAAAGCTTGTGAATGAAACTTCTCCTTCTATCAGCAACTCCTTCTTAGGTTACAAAGTATAACTGAAGTTGTCTCCCTCTGAGAACCTTCTTATCTAATTCTCTTTTGTCATGGATCAACAAAATATCTGAATTAGCTCCCTTTTTCTTTCTACTTTCTCCCTCTTTATTGATTTTAGTCTTCTAATCTTTTGATGATGTACTAAGATGTACTCTTCTTTCATTACTCCTCTTGTGCACTGTACTTTATCTTCTTCTTTCTCCCTTGATTGTCTGCTTTGATCATTTGATCATCTCCCTCTTGATCAGTAAGCACTTGATCAGTTTACTATACATTCTCCCTATTTGACAACAATGCCAAAGATAAATACTCAAAATTTGGCATCTTTATATATGCAAATATAAGCTTTTTGTAGGCTCTTCAATTTTACTCTCTCTGTCACCTTTCTTGTGACTGATTTGAGATTCCTGCTCTTGTGATTAATTTAGTAAATTTCCTAAGGTAAGATCTACTGCATCAATTTATATGAAATGAATATCAACTTGTTTGATGCAAGATACTCCCTCTATCTTTTACATAGCCTTTGATAGGGGTATCACCCCTAATTTACCTCTAAGATACTCATAAGCATCTTTAGGTAATGCTTTGGTGAAGATATCAACAATTTGCTCCTTTGTGTTAATATATTCCATCTTCAACTCTTTCTCTTGAACCAACTCCCTTACATAATGATAATTTACTACAATGTGCTTTTCCTTTGTATGCATTATAGGATTCTTTGATATATTTATAGCACTCATATTATCACAATAAAGTGTTACTAGTTCAATGATTTCTTCCTTCATTCCCTTTAGTAGCTGTTTGATCCATACAATGTTTGTGCAATTGATAGCAACAGAAACATACTCTGCTTCAGCATTAGATTGCGAAGTACAACTTTGCTTCTTTCTTGCCCATGTAACAAGTCTTCTTCCTAAGAAAAATGCTCCTTCATTGGTGCTCTTTCTTCCAACCCAATCAACATCAGTGTAGGCTTTCAGTTCAAACTTTTCATTCTTCTTATAGTATAAACCATACTCTTTTGTTCCATTCAAGTATCTCATTATTCTTTTCACTACCATCAAGTGATTCTCTCTAGGATTAGTAGAGAATCTAGCAACTATCCCCATAGCTAATGCAATATCAGGTTTGATGTGTACCACATATTGCAATTTTCCAATCATGGATCTGTATAATGTTTGATTGACCTCAGCCGAATCATCATTCTTTGATAGCTTGATTGTTGTTACCATAGGTGTACTTACTATTTTTCAATCCTCAAGTCCAAATGTCTTCAATATCTCCTTTACATATTTTGATTGAGTGATATATACACCATATTTTATTTAATAGACTTGTAATTCCACAAAGAATTTGATCTCACCAAGCATTGACATTTCAAACTCATGTTTCATTTGATTTGCAAAATATTTACACAAAGCATCTTGTCCTCCAAATATGATGTCATCAACAAATATTTTAGATAACAATATACCTTTTTCTTCATCTGTCTTCATGTACAAATTGTTTTTATCATCTATTCTTTCAAATCCAATCTTAACAGGATAAGTATGAAGTCTCTCATACCATGCTCTTGGTGCTTGTTTCAATCTATATAGGGCTTTGTGCAATTTACATACCATGTTCTTATTGTTTTTATCCACAAATCCTTATGGTTGTTCTATGTAGACCTCTTCTTCTAATATGTCATTCAGAAATGCATACTTAACATCTATATGATAAACTTTAAAACCTTTGTATGCAGCATAAGCAAGCATAATTCTTACTCCTTCCATTCTTGCAATAGTGGAAAATGTTTCACCATAGTTAATTCCTTCTTCTTGTGCATACCCTTTATAGACTAGTCTTTCTTTTTGTTCTTGTCACTTCACCATTCTCATCTAACTTGTTCCTGAATACCCATTTTGTGCCAATCACATTCTTGTCTTCTAGTCTAGGAACTAGGCTCCAAGTTTTGTTCTTTTCTATTTTTTGAATTTCCTCTTCCATAGCCTTGTACCAATCATCATCTTCCAATGCATCTCTCACTATCTTAGGTTCCTTCATGCTTAACAAACATGCTTCACCTCTCAACCTATTTCTTGTCACTGGCCTTACATCTTTGTCTCTAATGATTTGATCTACATGATGGTGTCTTTTGACATATTTGGATAATCTTGGCTCATTTCTTGTGGCCACATTCTGTCTCTCAGCTTCAGTTTCACTATGTGCATCTCTATTAGGTGTTTTAGCATGTCTTTCATGTGTGCTAATCTTAGAGTCAAATTGTGCATTCTCCTCATTCTACAACTCAGCATTCACAAGATGTGGCTAGGCAGTTGTTGAAAGTTGTTGTTGACTTATTGCATGATTTATAGCATCTTCTTTAGTAGGAATTCCTTCATAATGGTATGCAAATGTCTTGTAATCTTTTGATTCTCTTTTATTTTTAGCCTCATGTGCTTCTATAAACTCATCAAAATTCACATTTGCACTTTCCACAATTTTTTTTAGTTTTGGTAATTAGAAAATAATAAGCTTTCCTTCTTGTGGAGTAACCAAGGAATATACCTTCTTTGCTCTTTGCATCAAACTTTCCACTCCTAACATCTTCAAGAATATAGCATTTTCTTCCAAATTCCTTCAACTATTTCACATTAGGTGGATAACCATGCCATAGTTCAAAAGGTGTTGAGTGAGTACCTTTCTTTACTTGCACACGGTTCAAAGTGTATACTGCAGTATTTATAGTTTCTCTCCAATATTTTAGAGCAACATTTTTCTCAATCACGAGTGTTCTAGCATAGTCCATTATTGACTTGTTTCTTCTTTCAACAATTCCATTTTGTGGAGGGGTCTATTGGTAAACATATTTGTTCTTTTGATTATGACCCTTTAATACCCAAGTTTGGAACAATATTTGGTTACAAATAGCTGAAAAGCCACTTATGAATAAATAAGCTTTTCTCTGAATTGATAGGTACAACTCCCTATGATAGATCTTCATTGAATTATGTTTTGTTCCTAAATCTAATTACGGGTATGTTCTTGACCCAAGAACAGGAGAGGTAAAACCAAGTCAGACCTAAATAGAATCTAAATCAGGCACAATGAAGATTTCTGAAGATTTGATTAAGTTCATGAACCCACACATATTGTGCATTCACGAGGCTTAACAACACTCTAGCCAACATCCAACTTAGCTACTTCAAATTTAAGCTACCATTAGTTAAGGGGAAAAACACTTAAAGAGATTTCTCTCTAAACAAACAATAACAATTCTTATCACATTTTTTTGCTATCTCGAAACAAGGGAGTGAAACTACGTTCTTTCCTTGCTTCAATTCAGACAAAAGAGAAAACACAAACTAGAAATGATAGAAAATGGAACAGGAAATAATTGTCACAAAATACCATTAATTTTCTCTATAATATCAAGTATCTCACACCAAAAATTTGCCGACCTTTCATTAATCTTTAAATTTCATACATATAGAGTTTCAAGATGACCGTTACAATAGAAGCTTAATCAGTTCATCTTTTGAAAATGACAAATGGCAAGATGCCAGTTTGTCATATTACAAAAATTACAAAAGAAAATGAAAAGAGGGCATAATGTAAATCATTTAGACTTCTTCCCCTTTTTTTGTTTTTTCTCTATATGCCTTAGCAGTAACTATAATTGAAATTAGCTCTTCATGGTTGGGCACGTGTATGTTGGTGAATCTCAAGAGCCATTTTGAATGTTCCCTAGCTAGCTCTTTCACTATATTCAACTGATTTGGCAACTCCTTAGTGGCCATGTGTATACATCCACTGAGTGTCTATTTTTCTACAACTCTATTTTGACTACTGGAAGCCACTCCAAACAAATTATCCAAAAATGCAAAAAAGTTGCTTTTCATTACATCTATTCTAATGAGAGCCTTTCCTTGGCCACTAGTTTGTGAATCAGTGTATAACCCTTTCATGAGTTTGAATCCTTTATCTTGAGTCTTCTTTGCTTTATCCTTTGTTTCTTTGAATCCCTTTTCAGCTAGCTGGATCATTTCTAGCTTGAACTACATGCTTTGAAGCCACTCGAATAGAGGTTCATTTCCCTTCTTCAAGATCTTCACTTCAACTACTTCCTTTGCTTTCATTTGGATGACCATCTTTAGAAGGGAGATGCAATCGTCACACTTTTCTCTTTCTCCATCTAGAGTATTTCTATTTGGTATGAGGTTATCCTTTCTATTTCCAATCTAAGGATAATATTGCCAATTTGTTCTATGATAGAAACTCCTTTTGATTTGAGCCTCTCAATTCATTCTTTTCTGATATGACCAAAGTGTCTATCTTCTTGGAGTTGGGAATTAAGGGCTTGCACTTTAGCTATAGTAGGATTCTTGGTCACTAATATACCATAAATAGTTGCTGATGGGGTGACCAGTTTCCTAATGAACTTGTTCAACTCTTTTATCTTGGCCTTCATCCTGATCTTTGATAGCTTTAGACTTTCTAACTTTCCTTCTATTACTTCACTACTTGACCTCCACAAGCCAACCTTTGTATCATGTCAGGTCTCTCCAGCTAAGATCAATTGAGTGCAAAGTGAAATCATCAATCGTCATGTCCTCCATTCTTCCTTCTTTGTTTGGCTTGGCTATTTCCATTATTGAGTGTCCTATTTCTAGATCTTGCCCAAGTATGGACAAAGTCTTCTACTTCTTAACTTTAGTCAGCATAGATCTAGAATGAACTACAATAGAAATAGTATGCCTTCATCTTTCCTTTTTCTCTTCCTTTCCAAAGTATCCTCCAACCAAGAATCAATACCTATTACCTTGGAGGCTTTCCCAAGTGATTCTATGCTAAACATCTTCTTTTTAGCTAGGATCACCACTATTGTAGTTGAGGAGAAATGATTCTTTGGATCTTGGGAAATAAACCTAGAAGAGCTCTAACTTTTCTCCACATTCTAGGTTTTCTTTATTGCCTCATCAGATTCAGTAGACTCTCTGCTACTGCTCTTTCCATCCCCCAAATCTAATATTTGTATAGGGGAACCACTTGGCCTCAAAAGTGAAGCACTTACTAATGGAATAGGGCTATGATGAGGAGATGGAACTAGAGTGGTATGAGGAGATGGAACTAGAGTAGTGTGAGGAGATGGAACTGGAGTGGCATGAGGGGATGGGACTAGAGTGGAAGCACTGTCCTTTGGCTCCTCCATCTTCTTTTCTTTAGCAATAGTCTAGGTTCCAATAACTAGTAGAGAACCATCCTGACAAGTCTAAGTTATTGAATCATTCTTGTCTAGAGGTTGATCACCTCATCTTTCAGGTTGAGTTGGTCCTTGAGTGGTTTTTGTTATCACACTGGATGTGACACTCTGAGAAGAAGTGGGAGTAGTGGCTGCCAAAGAAGCTTGAGTAGTCATGCTCTTACTCTGACTCTTTTTGGCCATCCATTCAACCTATTTCCCAATTCTCTTAATGATTCAGGCCATCATGACATCAAAGTCTTCTTCTATATCCACATAAGGCTCTGAACTGATAGGAGTGTTCCTTATCTTAGCTAAATATGTGTTACTATACATATTTTTCCCATCATCCTCCAATCCTTCAACATTGAGATCAATACCATATGTCTTTACTTGTTCCATCATGAGCCTGGTGAAAGCACGATCTCATCTCTCCAACTCATTCTTGCAATCTTCCCAATAATCTTCTATAGTGGTAACATGTTTGATCACACTCCCAATTTGTAACACATCCCTTGTGTATCCATTAAGATCGAACATAGGTCTTATGACCTCATATGCTTCCAATTTGTATTTCATCTCAAAGACCTTGAGCATATTCTTTGCATCAGATTGAGACTCACAACTATAAGCCCCAACCTTCATAGGGAATTCATACCCTTTCTTCTTTAGGCTCCCATTTAGCACATTCACTTGGACTACCCACCTCATGATCATGTCACTTGGGTATTTGGGAAACTTCAAAGGGAATCCATCAAAAGCTACAAGACCCAAATAGGAAAAGGTTGAGAACTGGATGAAATAATTCCCAAATTGACTAATGGCCCCCATCTCTTTTGGGCTGAATCTCCTTTCTGAGCATCCTTAGAGTTCCCTGCAAATTCTCACTGTAAATGTGTCATTAACTCTGACATATTCTGCATAACTATTTTGTAATTGCAGACATGGGTAGAACTCATAGCATTTTACATCATCAAGAAAATTTTCTAATCTTGGAAAACTCAACCAAAATTGAAGAGATGCTAACATGTAAATTAGAAATGAAGACATGTAAAAGGTGTTGTAGAACTTCACAATACTGAGAGCTCTAGACAGATTTTCACTTACCTCATAAGCCCAATCAACGTAATGTGTATCTGAATAGATAATTTGCACCAAAAAGAAATATTGTTTAACAAAATTAAGTGCTTCTACCTCACCTTTTAATTTGTGTAAGAGAACCAAAATTTCTATGATCTCAGGCTTGAGATCAATGCCAAAAAGAGTCTTAGGGACCTTACTCTTAGCACCCTATGGATTTTGGAACTAGGACTTCATTATTTCTTTTCTCCACACCATCTTCTTCAAGGAGAACTTAGACATTGCCCCTTCTATGGTCAATTCTGATAGCATTTGGAGGCAATTCACAATTGTTTGCCTATCAATCGAGATTAGCACAGAATGTTTAGGTAACAAAATTTTCCTGGTGTCCAGATTGTAATGATTTATGCATTCACAAATCAATTATGGAGCTTGCACAACCATTAAGAAACCAGTTGCCTCCACTAATATGCTCACTCAGAGTTTCTTAATTATGGGGCGGATCAGCTCTGACCTCAACCTCCTTTGAAAGTCTTGCATGTCATAGAAATGGAGTGAAGTATCTCTAAAACTTTGCAATGCGGACTTCATCCCACCTAGTCCATCGAACCCAGTGAATCTGGTTGCCATTCTTCTAAAATATAGGATAATTTACAAATTTGAATCTGGATTAGGCACAGAGAACTGAATTTGTAACACAGGAAATTTGAAAATGTTGCACAATTTTGGCAATATAATAGCTCAAGAAAAGTGGTGATTTGTAAAACTGTTATATTTTCCTCTATATAGGTATTCTAATCCATCCATTAATTTTTAGGATCCATGCCACATGAATGAATTAAAGGATGAATCCACTATATCAGTAAATGCAGGAGTTTCTAACAAATATTTCCATGTCTTTTCACTATTTTTGTTAGCCTAATGGTAACTTTCCTTTATTTCAACTTTACCTTTCCATTTTTTTTACCCAATTTCAGAGAATTGAAAATAGAGTACTCCATAAGGAAATATCCGCCGAGTTAGATTTTGCTCAAAATACCTCCCCAACTATAATTAACTTATTTCTATTACCATCTTTAAGTATCTTGTGACCAATTTGTGTGCCCAACAGGCTTTTGAAGTCGATTTCTTACTAGATGCAGAAAATCACCTTCAAGGATTGGAAACTCGTCGAGGCGAAGGTGATTTCTGTTTTTCCACCCATGCTTTTATTTTCACTTTAACCTTTAAGCCAATATGCCTCTTAGTTTCAAAAAATCACAAAAGGCTACAAAAGTCAAAGTGGGGCCCACTTACTTGTTTATCTCTTTCACCAATACCTTCAATAGAAAATTGACTTCATGGGTCGAAAGCCTGCTGTGGAGAAGTCGCTTTAGAGTTTTTTGCTAGAGCTAATTCTAAGCACTATGATGGATTTGGAATGCTTCCCAAGGCGAAAGACTGTAATGGAGATATGACTTATCCATAGAGCAACTTACTTCCTTCTTGCTTCAACCTACAAGCCTCATTTGTTGGTCTCTATAGGAAATCACCTTGAAGGGTAGAAAACCCGTTGAAGAGAAGGTGATACTCCATTCTCTGCAAGCTCCCTTTTTTCTCATGAAAAACATGATAAGCCAAAAACAAGTTCATTACTGAAGATCACTTTGTGAATTTTAAGAATCTCCATTAGATTAGGTCCTAGACTACCCACAGAATCACAACATAGAGGGAACCAGCTTGGTGATGTGATGCAAAGGAAGGGAAGAATGGATAATCTGATGGAGAAACTTTGTACCTAAGAAAGATTAAAACTAGACCTAGACACACTTAGTCTTAACCAAGACATAACATTTTTTTACTTTGCATCATGGATTCGGGATGAAAAGTGGGGCAATAGGGTCCTAGATGTTGATGTCTATCTCTTGATTCCTTTGTCATTATAGAAAATCTCAAACTTGTGTGAAGTGAATTCACCTCCTCTGTCTAATCTCAAACATTTCAAGCTCTTTCCTTTTTCTTTCTCAACTTTTGCCAAGTACCATTTAAACATTTGAAAAGCATCTGATTTATGTTTTAGAAACATCACTGATATCATTTTAGAGTAATCATTGATAAGCAACATTATATACCTATCTCCTTTGTAGCCTTGCACTTCAATAGGTCCACACAAGTTAGTACAAACAATTTCAAATAATTCCTTAGAGATATAAGCTTCAATTTTAAAGCTTGACTTTGTCATCTTGCCTAATTGACATTGTTTGCACATTACATTTTTTGGTTTCTTCAACTTAGGAAAACCTCTAACTATTTTCATGTTACTGATACTAATCAGATTATCAAAGTTAACATGACATAATCTCTTGTGCCAAAGCCATACATCATCAAATGTTGTAATAATACAAGTAGCATCTTCTATATCTAGGAACATATTAATCCTAGTTTGATGACCTTTTCAATTCAAATTTACATTTGTATCATATATCTTGGTTGATTTGTTTTCAAACTCAACTTTGCACCCCAAATTATTCAATTGTGAAACACTTAACAAGTTATAATTCAATCCCTCAACATAGTAAGCATTTCCACATGAAATTTTGTCTATGAGTTTGATGGACCCTTTTCCTTTTATTGAACATGGTGCATCATTACCAAATCTTAAACTATTTCCATCATTGCAAGTTAAGGTAGTGAAATTACTTTTGTCTCTAGTCATGTGATGTGAGCATCCACTATCAATGATCCATTCATCATTCTTGTTCACGCAAGTCACAAGTGCAGTAGCTTCATCCTCATCTGATTCATCCTTCATTACAACATATACCACTTCATCATATTTTTATTAGAGTTCTATTCATTAGCAATGAAGCATGACTTCTTGCCTTTGTCTCTATAGTCTCTTCCATCATCTTCTCTTCTATTTTTGTGCTTATTCCATTCTCTAAAGTTCTTCTTTTGTGTACATCTTGCTGTAATATGGTCAACTTAATTGTAAATAAAACAAATGATAGGCAACTTACTTTTGAATTTACCTTTTCCTTTGTGAAATCTTCTAGCCAACAATGCTTTCAACTGTTCAATGTCTTCCTTATCTATACTACTATCACTGGATGCCTACTTTATCTTTCTTTTCTTCTTCTTTGGATTTACCTCCTCAAAATCCTTTAATAGAAATTTTGCTTTGAGAGCTGATTCAATACTCTCTAGTCTATAGTTGTCAAAATTAGATAACTCAAAAGCAGTGAGTCTTCCTACCAAACCTTCAAGGATTAGATAATTTCTTAGCATACATCTTAACTCTTGGATTGTAGACATTCTAATGGCATACATAGGAAACAATGTTCTTAGGACTTTATTTAGCATAATATCATCATCTATTTTACCAGTAGCACCTTTTATTGCATTAACAACTTCTTTTATTCTAGCAACATATTGAGCAATGTTTTCACCTTCTTCCATTCTCATGTCATCAAAATTACCTCTTAGGCTCTCTAACTTGGCTCTTTGAACATTTTTATCTCCTCCATAGATGGTGACTAGGGCATCCCACAACTACTTTGCACTTTTAAGGTCTTTGATATTGTCAAACTCAACATAGCTTAGGGCAGAGGCAATCTCGAACATTGCCTAATTGTGCTCTTTCTTTTTCTTCAAATCTTCAGTAGTTAGGGCTCCTTCTGGATCAATATGTTCTGCTGAAATGCAAGTTTGTGCATAATCTCCAAGTCCTCCATGGTGTAGCTTCATCAAACTTTTCCATGTAAAAAAGGTATCTCTATTTAGCTTGGGTACATCTCTTTTTAACATCTAGATCTTTATACTTTGAGTACCTTGAAACTAATCCTCTTAAGCAACTGTGCTTTGAATACCAATTTTTGGAATTCTTTTAGAATAATTGGGTTGGGGGGGGGGGCACGGGTGAATCAGTTATTCAAGGTCTAGATGTACAAATTAAAACTTTTCACAATTTAGTGAAGTTTCTACACCATGCATGCATTCATTGTGTGTTAACCTAAACTAATATGTTACTGTAACATTACCATACAAAAATGTAAAGCATAAAACACAACATATCCATTAGTACACTTGACACAATGATTTAACATGGAAACCCAATTTGAGAAAAACCACCAGTAACATGTTACGCCTTTTTCACTCTTCTGAAGTGATGCTCTATTAAAGGCTAACCTTGTTAAAGGTTACAACACACACTATTAAATGTGATCTGGTTAAGGGATTTCAATCACCCTGTTAAAAGTGATCCTTGTAAGAGGACTATAGGCCATTCACTTGGAATGCAACCTTGTTAAAGGATTTTCCAATGATTGTTATGTCAACCTTTCTCCAAACGATTTACCCTAATCTAATACAATTGTTAGAAAGTAACAATAGAGTTTTCCTCTAATACAACTTACAACCTTACTTGTAGATTACAGATCACTATTCAATCCTCAACTCTGCTTGGCTTCCAATATTTGTAGCTCTGATAGCTTGTTCATCATTCAAGCATTCATCCTCCCAAAGCTTTCTTGCTTAGCTCGCCATTGCAAACTTCTTCTCTTGGGTCACTTGATGAAGCAAACCCTCTTCCTTTTCTTTGTCAGATTTTCACTTCCAAACTCTTTAACCTCTATCCAACATTGCTTCATGAATAGACATCCCTACATATAAGAAATTATAACTCTTTTCCTACTCATTGTCCATCTCAAAAATTAGGGTTTTTGATGGATTGGGTAAGATACAATGTATCTACCCCATATCTTGTCTTTTCTATGCCTCCAACTCATCAATATTATCTTCCTCTTGATTCACAAGTTTCGAGAAAATAAACTTTTCAGCTTTTATTTGGAAAATCCTTGATCTTTTTCATAATGCAGTAGCTTGACATTATCAATTTACTAAAGCTTGGCACATATTGTGTTACTTGGCATCTACTGTAAAATCACTTAGCATCAACTAGATTTTAATGGTGCTTGGCATCAACTAAAAATCACTCGGCATCTACTAACTTTCTCAACAACTGTTATTTTGCTTAGCATCCACTAGAAATTGCTTTCACTCAGCTCCAATTGACTTTTTACTCAACTTGCACTAACTTTTCTCGACACCTTCTATCAACTTGGTCAAGCTTAGCAAATGAAATTTGTCCAATCCTTTTCTTGTAAACTTTCTAAGTGTAGCCAATCATTTTATAACCTCAAGTAGATCATCAATACATTATGTTATCACTTTCTTAACTGATTCTTACACTTCAATACATAATCATAACTCAACCTTTCTTCTAGGTACTTTTGTTACATCTTGCTGATCAAATCTTCCTCATCAATCAACTAAGTGATAGTGCTTGAAACATATAAGCAATTATCTTACCAACATGTAGCAGGTTTGACATTAGTGATAAAATAATGATTAAAAATAGTTCTTCAACAATTTTCTTACTCAAATGGTCCTTTCAATCATATATCAACAGATGATCCTTCAACATCAAAAGAGTGGCAAGATAGTGAACAAAAATGAAAATAATTTGCCTCTAGTGTCAGCTTTCCCTAAAAAAAAAAAACTTGCAAAGGTGTAAGTTGCATATAAATAAAATTCCCCATCTCTTTTCAATGTCTTATTACTATTAGCTCCTACAAGAAAATCCAATTAAGCATATTCAAATCAATTGAGCACATATCTACAATCAAGTAGTAATCAATTCAAGCATAAAATTTTGTTGCAGCACTCATGACCAACCATAATGTGTTTCTCTTTCATCAAAGCATACAACATCAAGACTTGTTTGATTCTTCATGCCTAGGGTTTCATACTTGAGGTAATATTAAATGAAGCTAATGAGAATTCTAATGGACTTTATAATCTATATTTTGATATCAGGTCAATACTACACACATACTAGCTTTAAAATAGAAACAAAACTATCATGTACAAAAAAAGTGATATTCAATGGAAGGGTGCACATGAAAAAAATTATTTGAATAATTTTTTTAAAATAAGCTATATCTTGAACTTAGGATCTTTATCAAGACCATCAATAGTTTTCCCATCAAGTTCTTTGATTGCTTTATCAAGGTCCTATTTCAAAATAGATGATACCCATTGATCAATGAACTATTCAGAAGAAAAGGCTTGGCAAAATATGGGAGATTTGTTGAGCTTCATTACCTTTTCTGGAAGGACTCAAGTTCTTGCACATTTATCATCCCAGTTGAATATATTCATGTTTTCCTTAGCACCCAACATATGGCCATTTCCTTGAATGTAGTTTAGGTAAGATTCATTTGTAGTGGCTCTCTGCAACCATGCTACTCCCTAAAGTAATTTGTCCTACATACATTTAATGAATATATTAGGCATATTCCATTTTTTTTGCTATTGGTTAATTTAGAATGTTAATGGAAGGATATATTTACATGATATCTAGAAAAAGAGCAATAACATGGGAAAATGTCAGACTATAATGAATCAATATATAGACCTCTATATTTATTACCAAACTTGAAAACCTAGCCACCCACACAGACCATCCCAGTGTCATAGTAAGAACTAAGAGAATTAATTAATATTCTCTAGATTGTAATGAAGAATTAACATGAGAAGTTAGTAAACAAGGTAATACATGTAAACAAAAACCAAAAGTTGAAAATTTTAAAATTTACAAAGGGGAAACATTTTATTTTGGACAAAAGTTTTTAATGAAATTTTATAGTATTTTAGCCTTGAGTGTATGAATGAAATTGGGGTGCTGGTAGAAAGCAACTGTTCAACTCGATGAATGAACTTCCAACAATATTTGAGGTTGTTACTAGAACTACAAAGAAGTAAGTGGAGGAAAGGTCTATAGTAACCAACAATGCCAGTAGCAAAAGAAAGTCAATAGGGAAGTTGGTGAGTCCTTATACACTCCTTTTTCACAGCGAATACACAATTCTCAACCATAAGAAATATCCTCACATGAATTGTTTCTATTTTTTTCTTCTAAGGTGATATACTTATGATTCTTTTCTTCTTATTTAGGGATTGTGGCTTCCTCAAATAATACCCTCACACACCTTGCTTCTATGATTTTGTTTTCTCAATGAACATCCCATTCTCCACCAAAAATGGAAAAGTTATTACAACTAAAAGATATTGAAGAGGAAGGCTGGGATGAAGAAGATGAGGAGGAGGATGGGGAGATACATTGTGGATCCTATTGTGGAGTTTATACAATAGAATCATATGATTTATGGATTGGTTGTGATGTTTGTGAGGATTGGTTCCATGAAAAATGTGTAAAGATTACTCCTACAAGAGTTTTGCACATAAAGCACTACAAATGTCAATCCTATAGTAATAGAGGAGCTAGAATTTAGATATTTTCATACTATTTTGGTGTTAGTTGTAAGGGTGTAATGATTTTGGAGTTTATGGGTGGAGCTCAGAATTTGAGAATGTGAAGGAAGTAATAGTTGGCTTTTGCTATGATAGAAAAAACCAAGAACATTATGACCATAATGCAACTCTAACTTTCCATTGTAATCCCCATTTTTTTTTGACATAATGGATTGGTGGTGAAATCCCTAAGTCACAATGTGGTGATATATAGAAAAATTAGTAAAGATAAAAGTTAATGTAAAGCAAAAAGTTCTAGTTCACTTTTAGCCTAGTCCACTATAGGATGCCACTTGACTCCAAGCTGAAAGTCTCGTTTCCTCCCAACTCAATAGGTTTAGTTTGAGCTTCACTTGGTTTTAAGAATCCTTTCATATTCTCTACTTAACAAGGCCAACCACATGAAGATGGAAGCTCATTTGGCCTCTCCTCCCACCTTATAATCACTCTAAATTCCCCATTAACAAATAAGTAAATATTTCACTCATTCATTTTAGAAGTATATCATTGAATCATTATAATCACATAACATTCATTAACAAGAAATACAATTAAGTAAAACATATAAACATTTATCAATAATTTTTGAACACATCAATTATTATATTCACATAACATTCATTAACACAACTTATAATTCATTAGTACCTATAAACATTCATCAATAATTTGTGAACATGTCTATAATTATAATCACATAACAATATTCAATAAAATTACATAAATATTTTTAATAAAATTTAACTCAGGAATTCATGCTTCCAAAGTCAACAGCGAGTGAGAGCAAGAGAAAATAGGGAGGACAGGGAAGTGTGCCTTTTCAAAATTCAAAACCTATCCTGGGTAAGATTCCTTAGGGCAGAGGGAATCAAAAGCCTAGAATGCAGGAGGGGGGAGCAGAGTGTCAGGGGACAATAGAGATCAAAGATGCAATAGAGAATGGATATGGTGACCCACATGACAAGAGCAAAGGTCTGGACAAGCCTTTTCTAGCACTCAAGTTGGATCAATTTGGGGTACTTTTGGCAAAATGGTCATCTCTTTTTGGAGTTAAACCCACTAGTAAGTCTTCTTTTCCACTAGTTAAAATTCTATCTAGCTTGGAAAAGGGTTCTTGTGCGATTGCTATTCCAAATGAGTTGATAGATCATAACATTGCTTCAATTGCTTCTACCCTAGTGGGAAAGTTTATTGGGCAAAGGCCAAACATAGATATTGTAAGATCTTTCACTCAAAAGAAATGGAACCTTAAAGGATAGGTCAACGTAATGGTGATGGTGAAAGACTTCTTGTCTTTTGATTTCACATGCATTGAGGACTTGTCAAACATCCTGTGTGAAGGGCCTTGGAGTATAGGTTTCTCGACCCTAGTGCTCAAAAAGTGGTCTTCGAAGCTGGATTTGAATGACTCATTTTTTGTGCAAACACCTATTTGGGTAAGACTTCTAGAGCTACCTTTGGAGTTCTATAATGAGGATGTGTTCGTGGGGGTGGAAAATTACTTTGGTGATATTTTGTCAATAGACTTGATAATAGCTTCCAGAAGAAGAATTATGTATGCCAAGATCTAGATTAGAGTGAGGGAAGGGGATGATATGCCAGAAGTTGTGTGTTTTCACTCTAAGCTTGGAACACATACTCAAAAGTTGGATTATGAAAGTGTTCCTTTTTCTTGTTTTCACTGTCTAAAATTTGGGCATAAGGTGAATCAATGTCCTAAGGCTAAAGTTGAAAAAAAGGATTCCAATGTTTTCCAAACCAAGAAAGGAGAAAAATATCTAGAAAAAAAAGGATATAAAGGAAGGCCATAAGACCCAAGAGAATTCAGTGGAGGCCCCGGAGGCCCCTATTAAAGGAGGGAATAAACCAGCCCAAAATGAACCAAATGTAGGCAAGAAAGTGGATAAGGTCTTGTCTGGACCAAAGATTATTGAGGTGGAAGACCTAGTAAAGATTTTGGAAGGCCCTTTTAAAGGAGGCAATAAGCCAAACCATAGTGACTCAAAGGTAGACAAGATAGTCGATAAGGTTTTTTCTGGATCTAAGTTAAGTGAGGTGGAAGAACTAGTCAAGAAACCTAGATTCTCTAAAGTCAAGGAGGTGGATTAAATAGTCAAGGTGGCTATTTTGGCTTCATCTCAAGTGGAGAGGAAGGATAATAGGATAGAGAATGATAGTCTATCTTAGGAAATTATTTTATCAGCTACTCAAAGGGAGAGAAAGGGGGAGCAAGCTTTGAATAATGAAGGGGAGTTAGAGAGGGATAAACAAGAGGAAGTCTTGGGTATTCCTTCTTCTAGGAAGGACCAAATTGTTTCATGTAATCTAGAAGACCAGATGTGGGAGGGAGGTCAAGGTCAGACCAAGAGTCATGGAAGATTGGATGTGAGAGGGAGGTCAAGGTCAGTAGGAAGGAGGTCTATTAGTCAAGTCATACAAGATGAGGCTAGAAGGAGTTTGGTTAATGGGAGCCAAAGAACTATTTTGGAGTGTACTTCTATTTGAAATGAAGATAATTTCTTGGAATATTAGGGGCCTTAATGGGGCCCATAAATAGGAAATTCTTAGGGATATGATTAGAGATCAAAGACTTGATATTTTGATGATTCAAGAGACAAAAATGAAGAAGGAGATTCTAGGTAAGATTTCCTTTAGCAATAATATGGTTGGTGAGGCTTCAGACTTCGAAGGTGCATCAGGAGGTTTTCTTACTCTTTTTAATAATAAATAGTTCAGATTTACTTCCTTGAACAATGATGGCAATATTCACTTTTGTAAGGTGTTTCATTTGCATTCCAATGATTATTGGTTCCTTTTGAATGTCTATGCCCCTAATTCTAAAAGGGAAAGGAAGAATTATTGGACTAAGATGTGTGATATGATTCAGATCAGTAATTTGAATAAAGGTATCATTATGGGGGACTTCAATACTCCTCTAATGGATGAGGAGAAATTGGGAGGTTTGGCCTCATATTGGGAAAACAAGATGGATCTCTCTATTAATAGTTTGGCTTTGTTGGATGTGGATCTTTTGGGTGGAACTTATACTTGGTCCAATAAAAGAATCGGAAGTGATTGTATTCAATTTTGGTTGGATAGAGCTCTTATTTCTCTAGATTGGCTGAATTCTTTTTCTTGCAAGCTGTCCCTACTCCCAAGAGTTGGCTTAGATCACTCCCTAATATCCCTCTTAGTTGTTTCTCTTGAACCTAGGGGGAACTTCCCTTTTCAGTTTGAAAAGATGTGGACTTCCCATCCTGATTTAGTGAATAGGATATGCTATTGGTGGGGTATGGAAGTGGAAGGAACAACTATGTTTAGAGTTGCTAAGAAGTTGAGGAATGTGAAAAGGATGATTAAAGTTTGGAAAAAAATTAATTTTGGCTATATTTTTCAAGATAAAGTGGAGTTGTTGGTGAAGGTCACTTCAATTTAGGACACTATTCAATAGGATGGGTATAATGATTTGAATAGGAACCTTGAGATGTCTATTCTGACTGACTTGCACAATATTATAAGTAAAGAAGAGAAGTTCTAGAAGCAAAGATCAAGAATCAATTGGCTTAAAGAGGGGGATTAGAACACCAAGTTTTTTCATATTTCTACTCTTAAAAATACAAAAAATAACAGAATATTAGGTTTAAAAAAGGGGCAGGATCTTTTGACTAGAGTGAATGATATTTCTGTTGAGGCTATTTCTTATTTCTCTTCTCTTCTGTCTTGGGATACCTTGTTATCAGAGGTGGATTAGAATGAAATTGTCTCTTGTCTCCCATAGATTATCAACCTCATCATAACAAAATGTTGAGAGCAATCCCAAAAATGCAGGAAGTTAGAGGAGCTTTGTTTTCTTTTCCTGTCGAGACAAATCCCCTAGATCGGATGGTTTTCCAACTTTCCTTTTCCAAACTTATTGGGAGGTGGTTAAGGAAGATGTGGTGAAGGTTGTTCAAGATTTTTTTGGAGCAAGAAGCATTCTAAAAGAGATCAATTCTACTTTCTTGGTCCTCATTTGTAAAGTTCCTGGGGATGATTCTTTAGATAAATTTAAATCTATTAGTCTTTGTAGCTCTTTATACAAGATTATCTCAAAGGTGTTAACTTTTAGAGTTCTTAAAATTCTCCCTTTGATTATATCTCAGCAAAAAATAGGTTTTGTCCCTAGAAGAAAAATATTGGATTCTATCATGATGGTTCATGAAGTGATTCATTCCATGGAAGTAGGAAAAAGAGAAGGTATACTTCTTAAGCTGGAACTTTATAAAGCCTATGATCGGGTGGATTGGACTTTCCTTGGTTTGGTGCTTCAAATTTTTGGCTTTGACTATAAAGTTTGCAAGCTTATTTCTACTTCTTCTCTTGCAATCTTAGTAAATGGGGCTCTCTCAAATTTTTTCAAACCTTCAAGAGGGTTAAGACTGGAGGACCCTCTCTCTCTGATTTTGTTCATTATCATGGCTGAATGTACTAGAAGGTTGATCAAGAAGAATAAACAAGAAGGGAGACTTAGAGGGATCAAATTGTCTTCAAGGAGTGCTTTTTTTTTCTGATCAACAGTTTGTGGATGATACTATTATGGGAGGGGAGGCACCTATTAAGGAGGAAAAAGTGATGAAGGATATTCTAGATATGTATATTAGAGGATCAGGACAACTTATTAATTGGCAGAAAAACTTTGTTTTCTTCATTAATACTCTAGAGGATAGACAAAGAAAAATTGTGAGGATTCTTGGGTGTGGAGTGAGGAGGCTCCCTTCTACTTATCTTGGTCTCCCTATGTGTACTAAGCCTACTGATTCTTTCTAGAATGGGATTCTTGATAGGTTCATCAAGAAGTTGGTGGGGTGGAAAGGGTCTTCTCTTAGTCAAGTAGGAAAATGTCTTTTGGTTAAGTTCACTCTTCAAAATCTCCCAATGTATGCCCTGAGTCTATTTGGGATACCATTTAATTTTTTTGACAAAATGGAAAAGATCTAGAGAGATTTTATTTAGTTTGGCCTTGAGGATCAGAAAAGATATCCCCTTGTGGCTTGGGATAATGTATGTCTTCCTAAGAGCTATGGGGGCCTGAAAATTGGGAAATTAAACTATCTTAATAAAGCTCTTCTAGAAAAAATAATTTGGTGCATCTTTAATAGTATAGGGGAATGGAGAGATATTTTTGTTAATAATTATGTTAGAAGACCTACTATTTAGTTCTTTCTCAATAATGAAGACATCCTGAATGGGTCTGTCATTTGGAATGGTATCCTTAAGGCAAGGGACCTAGCCAAAGCTAAGATTAAGTGGAAAGTAGATAATGGTGATGCCATTCTCTTCTGGCATGATAATTGGTTGAATCAAGGCCCCCTTATAAATAATCCTATCTTTGAAAACTAGTCAAATATTTGTATTAGGCAATTTAGTTTGGAAATTAGTGATTATAGAACAGATCAGGGTTGGAGAGACCTATTTTTTATTTTAGATGACCTCAATCCGGTTATGATAATGCTAAACTCTATGTTTCTTAATAACAAGAAGGATGAATTAATATGGGGAGATAACCCTAATGGTTGTTACTTGGTTGCATCAGGATATAACTATCTTTGGAGCTTAAATAAGAAGCCCCTGTACACAAGAAAACAAGCACACATTAGCTACAATAGATATACCAAGTACTCAAAATAAAATAAAGCATAACTAACACTTGCTTGATTTTTAAAACTCAAAGCAACCAAAAGACCAAGTCCTCATGCAACCTCAAATAGCTCAACAAAGGCACCCATGAGAGGCCTCGTTGGTGTGTTTTTTATTGAAGGGATGTTGGTGTGCTCTCCCAAAACACAACTATGGTGAATCTCTTGATAGGAAATGAAAATATGAGAATGAACCTATGCTAAATGAGTGGAGAATACTTCAAACAATGGCTATAAAAGCAACCATTTTTGAGAGCATTCAAAGGATACGAAGATGGATGCAAGAAAGAAACTAATCTAACAATACAAAATGATATGAACTCTATCAACTACCAAATGGTTAGTAACAATGCAATTATAAAGAAGATCACTAAGAAGCTCAAATGACAAAATAACATGATAACAATGCATATGAGGGAGATGAAAATGCTTGAGACAAGGGCTCTATTTATAGGCTTGAGAGAGGCCTTGGTGAGGTAGAATCTATGTGGCATCCACATAGGTGCCACATGAGAAACATGTAGGCAAGTCATACAAGTGGTCAACATTCAAAGTTTTCTCACACATGTGTGAGCAAACTTGAAGAAAGGAGTGGGGGACAAAGGTGTAAGAGGTGTGGAAGGCATGAGGGGTGTGGGAAGTGTTAGTGTTCCTCACACATGTGTGAGCACACACTTAGGATTAAAAGGGGATTTAGCAAGGTGTTTAGGGTAATTAAATGAGATTAAGTAGTGGGTAGGCTTAGAAGGATGAAAGTGATGGTTGTAGACTAGGTTTAAGATTAAATTAAATAGGATTTAATTTAATAATAGGTTTAGAGAATTTAATGAGATGGAGGGAGTTAAATAAATAAAAATTTATTTAAAAGGGGATTTATGGAGGATCATGTATTAAATAAATTTAACACATTAGAGATGAAAGTATTTAAATTAAATTTAAATACATTAGGAAAGTGAACTTATTTAATCAAATAAGTAGAAGAATATGACCAGTATAATTAATTAATTATAATGTCAAGGGAAATATTAAATAAATTAATATAGTGTTTGGGACAATTTTAAGCATCTAAAATTTGCCCCTCTTTGATGTGATGTCAGGATGACATTATATCAAAGAAAAAAAAAATATAGGTTGCCTCTTAAAGGATAGAAGTCCTAGGGGTGGTGTTGAAGCAATGATAAAGGAGGAGGGTGCCCCCTCACTAAAATTGCACAATTTTTTTTAAAAATTGGGCAATTTTTGCGAAAAGGTCTTTGGAAGAAAGGAAATGAAAAGAAAATGGGATAAATGAATATGTTCCATGACTTGTGAGTAAAAATAGGATATTGACATGGCTCGAAAGGGACACGAGCTCAAAAAGGGGTCTTGGAGGACCTATATAAGCCTCTAAGGGGCTCAAGGAAGGGTCATTTGCACACCTAGAAAGCATAGAACTAGAGCGAGGATGGACCCCATCAATAGATTATAGCTTGGTGAGTGCATCTGAGAGCACCAAAGACTGGTAGAGATGGGCCCATTGGTGAGTCAACTAACCCGCTCCATCAATTTTTTATTTTGGTAGGCTAGGATGCATTTATTATGCCATAAATAGGGCAATAATGATAAAATAGGGACTGTGATGTCTACGGAGATAATATAATCTATCTTGTCATTTGCACAGATGACAAAAGGGGGAAAGGGGGTCTGCAGAGATGATAGGATACATCATGTCATCTATGCAGACAATAAAAGGGTGAAGAAGGGAACCAGAGATGATGGTCATCACATCATCATCTTCGCAGATGACAAACTGGTAGTTGTTGGCAGGAAATCAATGTCCACGTAGCCGCCAAAGATGTCAAAATGGTGTCTTCATGAACTTTCGTCTACATTGATCAGCATCTACATCGATCAACATCTATGCAAGTTAGCATCTACGCTGATTGGGACAAATCGATGAAGGGTAGGAGAGGATGCCCCAAAGATGGGGCAGTCATAAGGTAGAGGAAATTGACAATATGCATGTTTATGCTATAGGAGGAGACGATGGTATTTTGGTTGAGGGAGCACTATCCTCTGACCATGGTATTGGAGGAGAGGTTGATAGAGGTAGAGTGGGAACACGTGCACCTATGCAAACTAGAGCATGTACATGAGTAGCCCAATTTGAGAGCCCATTCAGCGCAGCTGTCAGTACTTATCAAGTGCTCGCACACCTTGATATCTACCTTCCATCTGCCTACTAGAGAGGCGACGATCACTCTTTTGGATGAGTGAAGGATATTAGGAGTTCCCATTTGGGGGATGTATCCTAAGTATGTGCTGCAGGGCACAGATCCCTTTCTACAGGAGTGTTTCAAGAGGTGATGACAGAGACTTCCCATTGAAAGATCATGGCTGACATGGCAATAGGTGCTAGAGTAGAGATTGCCCTGATTGGTGATATAATTAGCATATCTTATTTAGAGGATGGTGCCAGACCATGCTAGGCATAGTTTTCCTATTGGATGAACATGGGTGCTCAACACCTTACTACAGGATGATGGTGCAATTTATTGCTGGGGCCAGACCTTTTTGGTGGAGTTGTATCATGATCTACACATGTATGCCTATAGGGCATAGGGGACCATGGGGTCAGGGCTGACATTGCTGATGGTATGGTACTGGGAGCACATCAACATTACATGACCGATTACTAGACAGGAGACACGACAACTTGGGGAGCCATTCACATGTAGGTATAGGCCACCCAGCTAGTATACTTCTATAGAGTCAGTGGGATTTTGGTGTTAGTGCATTGATGAGATCATCATGTTTGAGTTGATTCCATATGATGGTGTAGAGTGATGGGGCAGTGTGTTGGCAGTTCGAGGAGAGGATGACTTAGAGGACCAGAGGTATCTCCCTTATACATAGATAGATAGATAACTCATTGGGCATTCAATGCACATTATTATGAGATATATGCCCTTTAGGGTGTGGAGGCAATTCGGCAAGGTGCAAGATTCAGTACCTAATAGATTCTTATATCTAGTGGTATCACAAGAGTATGATAGGTTATGGGGTCATGGGACCAACCTGCAATTGGCACAAATTTCATGGAGATCCATGTAGCTAGTGCACTGGGTTCACAAGCAAGATACAAGTAATGCAGGTATGACACTAGCTTATGCCTAGTGGTGGACAACACACTAGCTAGTCCATTTGACAGTGCCTAGAGCACCACCACCATCCAAGAAGGCTCAGGGAGAGGGTGATGGTGTAGGAGATGGTGGATAGGCAACCATGATGCCATTGCCCAATCATGGGGTGCAGGAGGGACCATGGGGGTGTAGAGCCCGTACAAGGAGGGCACCACCATAGGGGCCACATGTATAGATGTTGCCAGGGCCATAGGTACAGGAGCCACCAGAGCAGTAGGTATACGAGCCATTAGGGCTAGAGGATGCAGACATGATGATGGCAGAGTGGGATAATCTTCGTACAAAGGTTACTCGACTCTAGGATGTGGTATAGGTCGAGTAGGCATGAGTAGACAATGCACAAGAAGCCCTGGTGGCACTATAGGCAGATATGCAAGCATAGAGGGCTAGGGAAAATAGTGTACAGGAGGCTTTAGTAGCCCTATAGGCACAAGTTGATGTCGACGAGTTTGCTAACTTTCAGAGGAGGATGTGCAGGACCAAAAAGAGATAGAGGTCCTCGAACAAGAGGTAACAATACTACAAGTAGAGTGAGACACCCTTTAGGCTTAGCTAGACAAGTACCACCAACAATGGGACATAGCCAGGTAGGTAGTGCAGCTTGGGGTAGCTATGGAATTCATGCAAGAAGTGATGGTAGAGTATAGAGAAGAGACATGAGTAGTGCAAGAAGTGGCCTATTATAGGTTTTTATATAATGATGTCGTCCTTGCCGACCAATGACAACCTCTAGCTCATGGACTACTGTAGGTAGGGATAAATCAGAGTAGTCTATGGGATAGTGCCGACCTCCATGAGGTGGGGGTACAAGGGGGCTGGGCCCTCATAGCTTAGCTTCCAAGTTTTGTACAGCGAGCACTTTTGATAGAGATGCAGATGCAGTGAGTTTTCAATGATGCATTTGTACATGATGATACTATATGAGTCTTTTGTATATGGACTGTACATACATTTATTCTTTGAGATATATATATATATATAGCCCTATGTGTACATGTATAATTATGATTATGCATATGATATCTATGATGTGGATACTGACATTTGTGATACAAGATGTGTGTCATGTGATATTGCATATGATTTATATATATGGTGCCTAACGTGTGTATGATGCAGGTTTGTTGGTGACTATGAGATGTATGCATTGTGTTATTTTTACATGTATGGATGCACCATTTGTATTATGAGATGTTTTTATGATATGTATGCCACTAGACTTGATGTTTAGAATGGATGCATGCAATAAATTAAGGTGATGAACTAATGATGCAAGCTAATAATGAATAAAAAATGCCTAATGCAAGATGACAATGAATGTATCCTAAAATGTCAGTAACTAATAAATGCAAAATGAAATGATCAAACTTAATATGAAAATGTAACATGAATGAACCTATTGAATGGACATGTGTCAAAACTTCTCACCTATAAGAACCAAGTAGTGTAGCATAGGAAGGGGGAAATAAACAGGACCCTTGTCTCAAGTAGGGCTCAATGAAACCCTATACTACATGATACTAAGAGATTTAGTTGTGTTTATATGAAAGAGCACACCTTAGTTTGATTTTGCAAAAGATTTTATGTATGTTATGCTATAGAAGAATAAATGCCATGGCTCTTTTGTGTAGACTAGAGACTTTAGAACAATAGGTGTAGTTTACATAGTCATGATGGAACAAATATCATATACGCCCTGGAGAGGTCTAGGTACATCCAAAGTCTTTTTAGGGATCTTTGGTGGAAAGTGTACTAACTTGTTGCCCTCATTGCACAATGCATAAACATAACCTAAAATTGACACATATGTAGCAAAGCCTCAAAAATAGATCATACCACAAACAACATGTGTAGTTAATGAGAGTGATTCAGGTACGTCCAAAATATGGAAGATGAAGGTGAACCATAAAAGGCTTCCACTAACACATAAAATGAAATCAACCAAAAAGAGACCTCATGATCAAGTAGTCATTCAGTCCACAATTCCTGTCAAGAACCTTAAAGCCTAAAGGTGAATATTGTAATGTCACATATAGGAAGGATTCATCCTATGCAAGTTTGTTTTGTTTGATGTTAGTTATTGCAATTTGTTTGGTGGAAAGTGCTATGAAAAGAACAAGTTTCCCTGATCATTAAGTCTCAAAGGTGATTTTGTTTAAGTCCTATTGTGGGAAAAGCTTAGTGTGATGGGATTTGAACAAGCACTTGATGGGAAAATGCCTTGCAGACTAGAGGTCTTTGGAAAAATGAGAGTGAAATGAAGCCTCACAAACAAGAGGTTTTTTTTATTGGATGTATGAAAAGCGTAAGCTAGATAGAAATTTGCACAAATAGGAAAATGAAATGGTGGAATGGGGTGAAGTGATCCTTATAGATAATGGACCAAAATGCTTTTTTTAGGAACTTTTTCTTCCTTTTATTCTTTTTTTCAAGAACATTTTATGATTTTTTTTTGGATTTTTCTATTTTTTTTGTATTTTTGTGGGACTATAACAATACTGTATAGGAATTGCAAGACTCAAGCATAGAACCACTTGAGATGTTGGATATTTACAGGCTCAGGGAGCAGATCTCCCTCTGGAGTGGCAATCTGATATGCCCTAGAACTATATTTGGCTATAATGATAAACAAACCAAGCCAATTAGCTTCAAATTTTCCTTTCTTTTCATGGTTTCATAGATTCTTCATGTTATGCTGCAAAACTAAGTCACCCACCTCAAATTCCCATGGCTTGACTTTTTTTGTGATTTTAAAGCTGAAGTTGATTTTGATACACGTGGAGGTTGTTTAGGGCATTGAGGCATCTCTCATCAAGGAGTTGTAGCTCTTGGAAGTGAGTAACTCAGTATTCTTCTTTGGACATCAGATTCTTGAGAGAGATTCTGAGGGAAGGGAGCTCAATTTTGATGGGTAAGACAACTTTAGAACCATAAACAAGGGAAAATGGAGTGGCTCCTATGGGGGTATGGATGGAGGTATGGTAGGCCCAAAGGGTAGGAGCAAGATGGAGGTACCAGTCAAGCCTAGCTGCTTTAACAATTTTCTTTAGGATTTTCAAAATGGTTTTATTAGTAGCTTCAAATTGGCCATTGTCTTGGAGGTAGTATTTGGTGGAAAAATGCTAGGTGATTCTAAATTTCCTACATAATGTGGCAAATTCCTAATTTTTGAAAGGTGTTCCATTATTAATCATGATGTATTAAGGTATATTTAAATGATAGATAATGTAGTTCAAGATGAACTTCAAAATCTATTTTTCGGTGATGTAGGTTAATGGGATAGCCTCGACCCACTTTGTGAAGTACTCAGTGGCGACAATAATGTATTTGTGGCCATTTGTGGTATTCGAGTATACTTGACCAACAAGATCGAATCCCCAATAGGAAAAGAGCCATGGCATAATGGTGGGTTAGAGGTCTTGGGTAGTGGCATGTATCAAATTGACATGCTACTGATAAGGAACATATCTCTTCACAAAATGATAGGCATCTACTTCCATAGTAGGCCAATAGTAACCTATTCTAAGAAGCTTTTTTGCTAACATAAGGCCACTAGAATGGGCACCATAAATCCCTTAGTGGACCTCTTCTAATACCGTTCTAGATTTGTCTAAATTTAGACATAGGAGGAGGGTTCCATCAAAGTGTTTTTGGAAACATGTATCACCTAGGATAGTATAGCGAGCAGTGCAATAGATGAAGGTCTTACTTTGATTCAGAGTGAGGGCTATGGGAATGGTTTTTTGACATAGATAGGCAAAAATGTTGGCATACCATGAGACTCAAGACAAAAAATCTCACACACCAACTCTAAATCATTTTTCTCATAAGCAGGAATAGAAAGATTCTCAACAAGAAACTCACATTTAGGACTATATTTAGGCATGACAATCATGAAGGCAATGGTAGCCATAACATCTGTTGCTTTGTTAGTAGCCCTTGGTATCTACTAAAAGACTATCTTTGAGAAGTGTTGTTTAAGATCCTCAACTATTCTACAATATGGCAACAACTTTTCATCCTTTGTGTGGTATTCATTTGTAACTTGTTTAATGACCAATTGTGAGTCTCCAAAGACAAGAAGGTTTTTGATATTCCATCTGATAGCCTGATGCAGTCCTGTAACTAATCCTTCATACTCAGCTATATTGTTTGCGCAAGGGAATAATATTTTATAAGACTTAGGAATGAGGTCTCCTTATGGTGTAACAAACAAAATTCTTGCCCCTAATCCCTTTTGTGTGAAGGAACCATCAAAAATTAACTTCCAGTGTGTAGTAGGGGTAACAGTCATAATTGTGTCATCTGGGAAGTCTACAACTATGGGATGGTCTCCTGGAAGAGGAGCTTCAACAAGCTGATCTGTAATTACTTGTCCTTTAATGGCCTTGCGTTCCTTATAAATAATGTCAAATTCACTTAAATTCAAGACCCATTTTGCACCTTGACTAGTGAGGGAGGCTTTTGATAGCAAATATTTGAGTGGATCTATTTTGGCAATGAGATGCATAGTATGATTAAGCATATAATGGTGTGGTTTCTGCATGCAAAATACTATGGCCAAATAGGCTCTCTCAATAGTAGTCTAATTTAACTCATAGCCAACTAATTTTTGACTAAGATAGTATATGGCTTGCTCATTACAATTGTCATCTAGTAAGGCAATTGAAGTGGCTGAAATGTATAGCATCAATGGTCATCGTACAATTGGAGGGACTAGTACTAGAGGATTAGCCAAGTATGCCTTAATTTGTTCAAATGCTTTCTGACATAGGAAATCCCACTAAAACTTAGTGTCTTTACAAAGAAAATGTTGAAGTGGATGGATCTTGTCTGCTAACTAGGTAACAAATTGCCTGATGGACTGTAACTTTCCTTGAAAATTGTGGAGTTGTTTCAATGTGGTAGGTGGAGGCATTTCCATGATGGCTTTCACTTTGGCAAGGTCTACCTCAATACCTCATCTTGACACAATGTAGCCTAATAACTTGCCTGATTTGACCCCAAAAACACATTTTTTAGGATTTAGACGCACTTTATATTTCTCCAACCTTTCAAAAATGGTGTTGAGCACAACAATGTGGGAATCATGTGTCTTTGATTTTCCTAGGATGTCATCAACATAGTCCTCGATTATGACATGTAGAAGATCATGGAATATTGTAGTCATTGTGCATTGATAAGTGGTGCCACCATTCTTCAAGCAAAAAGGCATGACTTGATAACAAAAGGTTCCCCATGGGGTGGTAAATGTCATTTTATGTTGATATTCTTCTGTAATTTTGATTTGGTTGTAACCAGAGAAACCATCCATCAAAGACAACATCTCATGTCCAGCCATCAAGTCCACTATAATGTCTGTTTTAGGAAGTGGAAAATCATCCTTAGGACATGAGAGATTTAAATCTCAAAAATCTAAACAAATGTGGATGCCCCCAAATGCTTTTCCTATAGGAACAATGTTGGAGACCCACTCAAGATAATCAATAGGGTGGATAAAATTTTCCTCTAACATTTTTTGCAATTCAAGAATTTAGTCATTGCCTTTTGTTCTTCAGGACTTAGGGTAGCTACAATATAGGTGATTTTTGGATTATCCTCTATACCCAAGTTGACTGGAATAGTGTCCTCATTCAAGATAGATGACTTTTCTGGTGGCAAAGATATAAATGACAAATTAACCTCTCCCTCTTCTAGCAGCTCTTGGAGGTTTTCACCAGAAGATGTATCCTTTATTTTATCTTTTCCTTCATCCAAAAGTGCCCTAAAAGAGTTTTCACTAGATGATGTTTCTTTTATTTTTCCATTTTTATTTTATTTTTCACTTTTGTGGCTAAGAGAGTTGACTTGGCTACTAAAGTAATCTTCCTCATTGTATTGGATCTCAAGTTCATAATCTTGGAGATTCTTAAGGCCAAAGAGTGTCATCAATGCTTCATTAGAGTTACAGATATTGAGAGTTGGTGTTGTTTTCTGAAGGTCCCAGTCTATCATGTCACGGTTGGTGAGAGGTAGGTCAATGGATGAAAGGTCAGCTATGGTAATGGAATAGATATGGTTATCTAGGTCATTCTCAATGTATTGGAAGGGTACTTTGAAGAATTCCTCCTCTTCAGTCTTAGAATTAGGGTCAATTGTACAATAGTTGTCAGCAAAGGACACCTTGGGTTTAATGGAGCCCAAACCACATCCTTTAGGATAGCTATTAGCCTCAAGGGGTTGTCTAATTCCATCTTCTTTAGGTCCAAGGCTAGTACCATGATATCCCATGTTTTTGATAATGGGAGGGGCCTTTACATACTTATCCTTGGGGAACTCCATAGGTTCATCTTTTCCATCAAAATATAGCCAATCTAGGATATTAGATTCCATATGTTCGTCACTAAGTGAACCCCAATGTTCAAATGTTTTTTTTTTAACATGCATAGTATCTTTGTTAGTAGGGGGTGGTAATTGAGAAGGTTTTCCAAAGGAATGGGGGGAGAGTGGAAGTTTTCCAACACACAAGGCATTTTCAATCTTATACTTTCCCACTCCTAAATCAGTAAAAGAAACCTTCTTTCTAGTAGTATTGACCTTAGTATCTTCCACCTTTTCTTTTATTTTGCAAGAATTGGAATCATTATTGGATAACTCTAGCATTATTGTGGAATGTGATTTTGTTATCGTGAGAGGCCTAGGTATAACCTTAACAAACTCACTGATTGGACAAAAATTTGCTCGTGCACCTTCCAATCTTTTACAAAAGGAAAAAGGTGTGATATCACATGGAATCATGACATCTCTTCCTTGGTGAGGAAATTTCAAGAATTGATGGTGGGTAGATGGTACCACTTTTAATGTATCTATCCAAGGTCGGCCAAGAAAAATGTTATATGGAAAATCCAAGTCTAGGACATGGCATTCAGTATTTATGACGACTAGTCCAACCTTTAGTGGTAACATGATAATTCCTTTTGATTCTCTTTCTCTTTCATCATATGCTTTCATTGTTATCCTTTTATTCACATCCAGGAGGTCTTATGGAAGTCCCAAGATACAAATCATCTTCAATGTACATAGGTTCAAATTGGATTCATTATCTATAAGGACTCTTTTAATCTTATGTCATTGTATAAGGACTTCAATGTGGAGTGACAAATTATGGTGGGGATCAGGACCTTGAAAATCTTTGTCTGTGAAGACAAGGTGTTGTTGTGTAGAAAGGTTTCTAATCATGGTAATGAATTGGGAGGCATTAATGTTTTCGGGAACATGAGACTCTAAAAGAGCCTTCTCCAAAAGTTCATTGTGGATGGGCAATGTGGATAGGAGCTCTAGAATGGATATTTGTGCAGAAATCTTACCTAACTAGGACAACACATCATAGCGAGAAGTGGGCCTTTGTGAGGTGGATGGTGTAGTAGGTGCATGTGGAACTAATGGATTAGTAGGGTTAGGAGTGGCAGCTTGCAAAGTGATTCTTCCCCATTGAGTGGTTGCATCACAATCTGCTACTTGTAGGACAAGGGTATTCACATGAGTGTCTACCTCTTCAATGTGGCCACACATGGAGTCAAAACAACATATATCGTTGGTTTCTATTTTACCACACAAGTAGTCAAACCCTTATATGTGGTTAGTAGAATAGTCATAGGGTAGTGCATTTGATGTGGAAGCATGGTTTGCATTATTCATATTGTTGTTTCCATTGTTATTATTGTCATTATTGTGGTCAGGAAATGACTTTTGGAATATATTTAGCTTAGCATTTTTAGAGGGTGGTCCTCCTTCTACCTCAATTTCTCCATCATTGACAAGGTTTTGAATGAAGACTTTGAGTTTTACACACTTGTTTGTGTCATGTCCCTTGATGCGATGGTATTTGCAATATTCATTTTCCCTATACCATTTTGATTTGGGTTGATTTTCATCAAAGGGTCATGTGTTGAGAAACACCATCAAATTGTGATCCACTAGTTTTTGGAATATGTTATCCAAGGGTTCACGAAAGTTAGTGGACTTTCTATTTTGATCATAGTCATGATCGTAATTACTGTTGGTATTGTTGTTATTGTGAGGGAAAAATTGTGTTTGATTAGGAGATTGTTGATTGTTATGGTTTGAATTGTTGTTGTTTCCTCCTTGAAGGTTTTGTACACTTTTAACATCAATATCACCATCTTGTGTGACACCTTTGTTTTTGGACCAAAATTTGAGTTTTCTATTGTTGTTTGTGTCATTTTTTAAATATGATGAACTATAATGTTTAATGACACCTTTGTCTAAAAGCCCATTTTCAATGATTTTGCCTCTCTTGACTAATGTAGAAAAGTCTTCAGGACTAGCCATCTTCATGTGAAAAGACATCTCTGGTATCAAGTTTTTGATAAATATATCCACAAGGTGGGAATGTTCAATTTTGTAGGGCATGTGATTAGCAAGATGCCTCCACCATTGTAGAAAGTTGGCAAATGTTTCACCATTTTTTTTTTTTGTGTTGCACAAGTGACTTAACGAGGCATGGTGTTCAATGTTCTAAGAGTATTGTACTATTGTGCTACAATCTTCCTTATTAAATCATTGAAAGAGGTAATGTAACCCTTGGGTAAGTTCATTAGCCACTCTAGTGTGGAGCCTCCAAGACTTTGTGTGAAGAGCCTCTTAAGATAATTCTCATTATATGCTACTTCTTGACACAAAACCAAGAATTCCTTGAGATGTGTAATATGACATGTTTCTCCCATGTATTTTTCAAATTTAAGAATCTCAAAGTTTGGTGGGAATGGTATCATGCTAATGGATCTATCAAATGGAAAGGGACAAACTTCCTCAAAAGAGAAATCTTTCATCCCTTCGTTGGTCATGGAATGTACCAAGTTTCAAAGTTCATGCAATTTCTGGGCTAAATCTTAGTTTGGTTGCATTTATGACTGTTGAGAATTTGTAAATCCACCTCCCAACCTATAAGGAGTTTGAAACATATTGTGAGGTTGTGGTAGTACTCCACTTTGGCCAATGTATTGATATGCAGTTGTTGGAATTGGCATAGATGTTTTCACCATACTTGTTGGAATTTGCAAATAAGACAAATAAATTGGTTGTGTTGGAATTGCCTTTTGTTGAGTAGACACTTGCCCAATGTTTAAGTATCCTATGGTTGGACCTATTAAGGTGGACTACGAAATACTAGCATGCGTAGTAGTGTTGGGTATGGCACTAATGATTTGTTGGATATGTTTTACAATTAATTCAAATTCCAGTTGTGTGGTGCCACTTGATGTGGATGTAGCACTAGTTGTCACTGTGGGTCCTTTTCTAGAGGCTTGGGTTGTGTTTGGCAATACGGGAGCACCACCCTTCATAATCTATCTAAAAAAGGTGGTCTTATCAAAGCTTGTAGGGACATTAACACCATTTTAAACCAAATTTAGGAATATCTCAATCTTGTTTTCCCTAATATTTTTTTCCATCTTTTTGACATTGTATGGATCTACAAGGAATGTTCAGACATCATTAGGGATATCGTTGTTGTTAATAGGGTCTTCCTCTTGGTATACTTCTTCATCATTACTTCCCAAAGTTATGTTGTGGAAAGGATCTTTTGGTTCTTGTGTAGATGTTAAGCTAGGTATACCAATGTTTGAACTAGAGGGAAATGCTCCCCCCAATGATGCTGAATGTGGAGGAAAAGGATTCTCCATCTCTTTTTTCCTTAATGATTCCAATAAGCGAGACATAGGATTAAATGTGAATCTGTTGGATTGTGTATGTATCATACAATAGTGACCAAACCAATGGGTGGAAGACTATTTGAGGGATAACTACTAAACCTTATGCGATGAAAGGGGCCAGCAACCTAGATGTAAACAAAAGACTTTGATTTTAGCAAAAAAGTGTGATTACAGGCTAAAAGTATCTTTCTCCTACCAACAATGGTCAAGTGATCTTTAAGCAAGATAGGACACCAAATTGACTACCCACTATTTGGCGATGGACTTGTGGTCCCAAATGAGTGATAGGTGTTTTCTTGTGGACAAAAGGTCTAATGTTGTGATCTTAGAAGGTGTTCTTATTCCAAAGTTTTTAGGTTCAAATGATCAAATTCTCTCGAGGAAGTTTGCAAATGGAAGACTAGAAACTTGGAAAAATGGGGTTGATGTGGAAAATGAAGGTGTGGTGGTCACTTATACGGTTAACTCAATCCTCGCTTACTGGGAACAAAAACCTTGGGTTTACTCCAAGGAAGGTAGACCAATTTCAAAGTTTTGCATTGTACTAAATTCTATCATAATGATCTTGTTTAGCCTCTTCTTTTTGAATGTCCTTGATAACATATCAGAATTCTTTATCACCGTGTGCTAGGTTTTTTCTTTCCTTGTAGACAAATGGTTTAGATAATTTCACCTTCTTGGCAGGAACAAAACAAAACCCAATTTAAAGCACAAACTATAACTAGACTCAACCAATTTCAAATGCTAGACCAATATGGAACTCTTGAAAATAACCATGAGTCAAGAGGACCCACTTACCACTATTTCACTCACTAAATTTTAGCTCACAATTTCACTTGTTTTTGCACTTGTTTGATGTTTGGTATTAGTTTTCAATGTTTAAGCAATCAAGCATACAGAACACACCAACAATCCTAATAAGGCTGCAACTAGGATGTACAAGGATTATCTAAAGGGTGTCCTCGATATACACAAGGTACGTGAGGCCCAAATCTATAGATGAAAGAAAATAATGCCATATAGTCGGGAGGAGATGGTAACCCAAATCTCCACCTTCACTTCCCAAAGGTATAAAGTTCTTTGGTCTTAGCCAAGAGTGACAAGATTTTACTTCCAAGAGAGGTGTCTTTTGATTCACCTCTTGATTCTTATACTCTGCCATAACACTAGAGTTGAGGTCATCCCAAGGGGTGATGAAATCCCTAAGTAGGCCTCCTAAAAAAAAAGAGAATAAGACCACTTATTTCTTGTGCACTTAAGATCACCCGAAGGCGCAAGAGGAGAGAATACGTAAGTGGCCTCAAGGTTAAAAGGCACTTGTTCTATCCCAATGAAGCTTTAAATTTTGTAATCTACTCTTGAAGACACATGTGTTTAAGCATACATTTTTCTTTCCAAATTGAAATCATAGTCAACATAAATAAAAAGCACAGATTCGTCAGAAAAAAGTAAATTGCTCGTGAACATAAACAAATTGCTAAAAATGAAACCAATTCCCTTAAGTCATTCAAGATTGTGTGAGTTCATTTTAAGCATCAAGTCCAAATGTTTTCTATCCTAAATATTCATTCCAATGAAAGCATGCCAATTTTATTTAGGCATTCAAGAGTGTGTTTTCTATCCTAAACATGCATTCCAATGAAAAGATTGTTCATTCCTTTAATGGCATTCAAGAGTGTGTTTGCTACCTAAACATCCATTCCAATGAAATGTGAGTAAATTTTCCTTAAGGTATTAAAGATTGGATGTAATTTTTTCCCTTAAAGCATTCAAGAGTGTGTTTAGATTTTACATGTTAATTTGCAACATACATTCAAGGACAAATAGTTATTCATACAAGTTCATTAACCCTTTAATCCTAAAGTGATAAAAATCACTACAAATTTCCTAAGTGATAAAAATCACTATGATTTTTTTTTTTTTTTAAAGCCTTTCAAGGTCTATTTCCTGCAATGTAAATTTGTTAGAAATCCTTGCAAAACAACTAATCAGTGAACTAGAGTTTAAAATTTAACAAATCTGCCAAAAATTAGAGACAATAGACTACAAGCATAGACAACAAAACTGTGCAGTACAAGGTGTATGATTTGCAAGCATGTGACAACTTTTTCAGACACATATGAAAAAGTAGGTTCATAGATGCTAAAACTCACAGATGACAAAAGACTCCAGCACACAATGCAGATGACAAAACAAGTATTGCAGATGACAGAACTAGGCATCGCAGATGACAGAGTACACTATGTAGATGACGGTTGGGAATTTAGCAAGGTCAGGTCTACCCACAATGCAGATGACAATGTATACCACGCAGACGATAATTAGGTTTTTAAGCAATTCAAATCCGCCCACCAGACAGATGACATAATAAATAGCGCAAATGCCAAAACTAAGCTTTGATGCAGGATAGGTGTGCTTAATGCAATGAGGTAGAGATGCCGATTTGTGCAGATGACAGAACGTAGATGACACGGCATGTTGCGCAAAGAAAAATGCATAGATTTTGGCAACAAATTACAATTTTTTGATAGATTTTTGAAAGGAAAACATTGACATGGGTCCCACCGGGTGTGCTAAAATATATGCAAGAAAACCTACCTATTGGAAGCAAGAGAAAACAAGCAAACGTTAACTACAATAGATATACCAAGTACTTAAAATAAAATAAAGCATAACTAACACTTGCTTGAGTTTTGCAACTCAAAGCAAACAAAATACCAAGTCCTCATGCAACCTCAAACAACTCAACAAAGGCACCCATGAGAGGCCCTATTGATGCATTTTTGATTGGAGAGATGTTGGTGTGCTATCCCAAAACATAACTATGGTGAATCTCTTGATAGGAAATGCAAATATGAGAATGCACCTATGCTAAATGAGTGGAGAATACTTCAAACAATGACTATGGAAGTAGCCACGTTTGAGAACATTCAAAGGATATGAAGATGGATGCAAGAAAGAAACTAATTTGACAATGCAAAATGATATGAACTCTATCAACTACCAAATGGTTATTAACAATGCAACTCTAAAGAAAATCACTAAGAAGCTCAAATGACAAACTAGCATGATAACAATGCATATGAGGGAGATGAAAATTCTTGAGAGAGGCCTTGGTGATGTGGAATCTATGTGGCATCCACATAGGTGCCACATGAGAAATATATAGGCAAGTTATGCAAGTGGTCAACATTCAAAGTTTTCTCACACATGTGTGAGCAAGCTTGAAGGAAGGAGTGGGGGACAAAGGTCTAAGAGGTGTGGAAGGCATGAGGGGTGTGGGAAGTGTGAGTGTTCCTCACATGTATGAGCACACACTTAGGATTAAAAGGAGATTTAGCAAGGTGTTTAAGGTAATTAAGTGAGATTAAGTAGTGGGTAGGCGTAGAAGGATGAAAGTGATGGTTGTAGACTAAGTTTTAGGCTAGGTTTAAGATTAAATTAAATAGGATTTAATTTAATCATAGGCTTAGAGAATTAATGAGATAGAGGGAATTAAATAAATAGAAATTTATTTAAAAGGGGATTTATGGAAGATCATATATTAAATAAATTTAACACATTAGGGATGAAAGTATTTAAATTAAATTTAAATACATTAAGAAAGTGAACTTATTTAATTAAATAAGTAGAAGAATATGAACAATATAATTAATTAATAATTAATTAATTATAACTTCAAAAAAAATATTAAATAAATTAATATAGTGTTTGGGATGATTTTAAGCGTCTACAGCCCCCTTGGGCTAAAGCTTGCTTACCTGGTCTTACCCCAAAGATTAATATTTTTTCTAGCTGGCTTTCCAAGACAAAATTCTTACCCAAGATAATTTAATCAAATGAGGACATTATATGCCGAATAGGTTTATACTGTGTAAACATCAAATGGAATAGACTAATCATATGTTTATCCATTATCTTTATTCAAGGGAGGTTTGGGATAACTTAACCAAGAACTTAGCCAGGTAATGTACTAGATTTTATTTATTAATGGAATAGTATGTTTAAAGGCACAAATTTGTAAGATTTAAGTACTTGGTCTTTGCCTCATTTCTATTAGGGAGTCTGGAAGGAAAGAAATAATAGAATCTTTAGAGATAGAGACAAACCTACTTTTATTTTGGCAGAAAAGATATATAGAAACATAAAAGAGAATTACCAAATTAGAAAGGGGGGAGACATTGAAAATGGTGGTAATAAGAAGGAGAAAGATAAGGACAAGAGGACTAAAAGATACAAGGTGAAATGGTTGCTCCCTCCTGAGGGATGGCATAAAGAAAATTTTGATGGTGCGGCTAAAGGAAACCTTGGACCTTTGGGTTTTGGAGGCATCATTAGAAATAGCTATGGTGGAGGGCTGGCAACTTTTTTCCACCCTTTGGATTATCAAAAAAACCATTACGAAGAAGCCAGTACTGCATACCACATAGTGAAATTAGCTTTGGACATGGGAGTTAAAAAATTATGGTTCGAGGGGGATTCAAATAACATCGTAAGGTGTATTAAAGGGGTTACCCAACTATCATAGTCCATAGCTAATATCATTGAAGAGACCTGCTCCTTTCTTGGCAATTTTGAAAGTGTCCACGTCACCCATTAATATAGGGAGGCAAATTCCATGGCAGATTGGTTTGCCAAAAAACATTCATTAACATGACATACAATTAATTAATACATATAAACATTCATCAATAATTTGTGAACACATCAATCATTATATTCACACAACATCCATTAACACGACATATAATTCATTAATACCTATAAACATTTATCAATAATTCATGAACACGTCAATCATTATAATCACATAACAATATTTAATAACATGAAATAAAATTAATTAATAAGCAACATTCTTTTGGAATTACAATAGGAAAGGTAAACTTCTGGGGGGGGGTGAATTAGTAGTTTAAACTTGGACTTATAAAATTTTCACCACACATCCATCTCATGCATTCAATGAGTAAACTAAAATAACATGTAAAACATATACATCTAAATCATGAAAACATGTAAGAATTCACAGACATAACACTAATTACCCAAAAACCCTCCAAGTGAGAAGATAAAACTAAGTTGGAGATGACACCCACAAATCTTCACTACTGCAGTAATGAAGTATATCCAATGAAGGTTACAATGTTTTGATCATAAAATATGATCTACCCTGTGAAAGGTATACCCTATTAAAGGCTTAAAAAGACTGTTAGGTATCACCTTGTTAGAGGATTTCAACACCCTATTGAAAGTATGCCTTGTTAGAGGACTTCAACTTAAAACTAAGTAAGAACCCTATTAAAGGATTTCATATAGTTTGTTAGGACTACTCTATTAAGAGATTTGACTGAAATCACCTGTTAAAATGTCTCGGCATTGATCCTTCAGTTAGCACTTGCTTTCCTTATAATAGATCACCTCTAAACAATGTCTTCTTGATCCTTCCTGATCAAATGTCTCAATGCTATATCCTTTACTCTATCCTCTATTCTGCTCTAACTAATTCTACAATTCACTCTTTCTTCATAACTTCTAAGTCACCATGAATGCTCTACATGCAAACTATCTTCTTTGCTCCTTCAATTCTCATTCATCCATCCATAAAGAGTTCAAGGCTTCATCCTCCTTAAGAAGATTTTGGTGGCTTAGGGTTAGGTATGAATCTACAACTGAGATTCATCTATTTTATCACTTAATCCTTTCCATTTTCTAATTAGCTGCATGTAATTGCATAGGGAGTCCAAATAGAGATTCATCCTTATCCCCAAAATATCAAAATACAATCTTACATTAGCTTTAAAATGGTTTACATAGTTGTTTGTGCCATTACAAAAAAATATGTCAAAACTAACTTGCTCAACATCTGAAGTCTCTAATGCTTGGCATGCACTACGCTTTATAGTATGACTCAACACTTGCATTACTCGATGTCACTTGATATGGTCTATCTACTTAGCACTTGTGTGACTTAGCACATGAGTGGCTTGGCACTCATTGTAACTTGGCATGGTCTAATATTTACATGTTGTGCTCAACATGTATTACTAGTTTGGTATGAACTAAGTAAATGGCTTAAGTGTGTTGACACTCACTTGTCAAAATCAATCTAAGATCAACAATCTCCCCCTTTGACATGAGTGTCAAAAACACTTGAATATACATAATCATCCTTAATCTCTCAAGCATTACATATCCATGACTCAACTTATATACAAAACTTCAAATTTTCAAAATTTTGCAATCACTTAAATACCTCAAAATTTAACAACTCCCACTGAGTTAATATGTCTATTCTTTATCCAAAATTCTATGCTCCTTTCTAAGTAAATGTGTCTTTGCTGATACATTTTGACTTCAATGCGCTATTTTTTGATACTTCTTGTATGCATGCTCTACCTTAGTTGATATCTCTCCCTTTGATATATCTCTGCTACTATGCTCCCCTACTTCTCTCTTATTCTCCCCTTTTGCTTATATTCCCCCATATTATTTTTTATCATCTTGTTTTATTCTCCCACTTTTTGACACTTATGTCAAATGGGCTATACACTTATTGTATGTTTTTCCAAAAAAGATTTATGGACATCCATTATTATCTTGAGGGTTGCATCCTAGTTATCACATGCAAACATCCAATGACTTAATTTGGATTGCAAGCTCAACAACAAGGTGTATTAAATTATCTAAAGTAGAAAGATTGGGGTCTTTCTTCAATAGATTTTTAGCATAGCCTAGCTCCTTGTGCAATATCTCTGTATGTGGGGTGAGGGTTGCTTGTATGCTTGTCAGTTTGGCTATGATGTTAGCTTCATCTATTACCAAAATAGCTAAATGACTCTATGATTGAAGCAATGTCCTAAAATTCTTCTCACTCTAAGCTAGATTTAATGGTAATCTTGCACTTGATACAAATATTTGGCTTTCCAAACTAAGAATGTAACTTCTGGTCTCTTAGGTGAAGAGTGTAGGATTACATAAATTGTTGTACAATGAGAATATATTCTCAAGTACCTTCTTCACATCCTCAACCTTAGTTGCCAATGAAACTTGTGTGAGTGCTATGTCACCAGATATTTTCTCATTCATTTTATTTTGAAACTTCCTTTCTAACCATTCTAAGAGTTTAGCATTTGTATCAAGGTCTTCATTATTGACCTTCTCCACTATGTCTATAAGTTGCTCTATTAGTGGCTTGGTCTCTTTAGAAGTTGGTAGACTAAATGTATCTAGAAAGATGTCCTTAATATCTTGAAGTGCTTGCTTCTACATATGTTCTCTCCTAAGCATTTCTTGATGCTTTTTCCTTTCTAAGGCATGCTACAATATGCCTATTTGTTCTAGTGTCATAGTATCATAATCATACTTTGGAATAACAATTTCTTCATCAAGAGTGATATATCCATAGTGAATTACCTTTTCAACCTTTGATGAGCTTGGGCTTGGCACTAAGATTTTTAATGGAGTAGCATCTATGCTCAGCTTCTGAAGAATTTGTGTGGAAGGAATGTCAAATGCTAGTAAGGCTACTAGTTCTTGGATGAAAACTTGTTCCTTCACCTTAGGTGTTAGCTTACTCTCTTCAAGCTTTCCCTGGTTTATCACTATGACTTGACTTGCACCTTGTCCTTGTGCTATAGGTGTAGATGAATCTATCTGACTTGTTTCTTTCTATCATATAGTGGAGTCTTTTTGTTCTATCATTTTCTTCTCAATTGTATTAATCTTGACAATTGTATCAACCTTAGTAGATGTAGTTTCAGATATTTGGACCAAAGGTTACATATGAGTAACTAAAGGGATGATAGAAGGTGGTTCTTCTGGATTTACCTTTTCCCTTGTAACATCAATTACTACAAGATTGATACTAAGTTTTGCCTACAATGTAGATTGATCTAAGATTTTCTTCAAGTCTTCTATAGTAAGAGGATTGATGTTCTGAGTTGATAGATTAGAGACAACCTTGAAATTTATCTTTATCATCATTTAACCTCTAAAGGGCCAGTTTCTCCCTTCTTCACTATGGTTAACCCATAAATGTGTTTCCATATTTGTGTTGATTTCTTAACATCATCCTCAATATAATTTTGGAGAACGCTAAAGGCTCTGTATTTAGGTGTGAACCTAACTACATATTTTTTTATAACCTTAGCAATTTGTCCCATAGTCAACTCAGGCATTACTTGGGCTAGAGTGGACTCCCTAATTTGTCTTTCCAAATTCAGACAATACTACCATTTTTTCTTAACAATGTCATATAGACTCTTAGGTATAGAGTTGGAAAATTCTAGTGGTGTTGTCTTAAACTTTGACATCATGGCATATAGTACCTTTTCCACTTAGTTTTTCTCCACTTTACCCAATTTATCAAAATCAACATGAATAAAACCTGATAGATCTACATTGTTCTTAACA